>UESW01004589.1:609216-751406 GCA_900491605.1 Calamus simplicifolius | reverse complement strand
CCAAAGACCAACTCCGCGTTGGCAACGAAGACCGGCTCCGCGTCGGCAACAAAGACCGACTCCGCGTCGGCACCAAAGACCAACTCCGCGTTGGCAACGAAGACCGGCTCCGCGTCGGCAACAAAGACCGACTCCGCGTCGGCACCAAAGACCAACTCCGCATTGGCAACGAAGACCGACTCCGCGTCGGCACCAAAGACCGGCTCCGCGTCGGTAACGAAGACCGGCTCCGCGTCGGCACCAAAGACCGGCACCTCCAAGGCTGGCACCTCCAAGACCGACGGCCCCAAAGACCGACTCCGCGTCGGCACCAAAGACCGACTCCGCGTTGGCAACAAAGACCAACTCCGCATTGGCACCAAAGACCAGCTCCGCGTCGGCAACAAAGACCGACTCCAAGTCGGCACCCAAGACCGGCTCCGTGTCGGCACCCTCAAGCTCAAGACCTGCGGATTCCAATCAACAGAGTTTTCCTGGGGAACAGACAAACCCCCAAGCTGGTTCAAAGGGAGCTCACTGGCATCGCGGCCCACGGGACACCACTCGGCCCCAGCACGGCGGTGCCCCCAAGTCGGTCAAGACCCTAAAGGCCCCGTACCCCATTGAGTCGCCCCTCGCAGCGGTTCTCACACCCCCGAGGCGGTTCAAAAGGAACATGACGCTCTCAGCTCTCAGGTCACCCTCCTAGGTTCAAAAGACTTCCAGACCCCGCATTAGGAGAGGATTACTAGCCGCCCTCAGCTAGCCAAAGAAGGCACACAGATGTCCATCCAAGGCAGCGCAAGGTGCCAAGGTAAAAGTTCTACACTCCTTTCGCTTAGCCGGTGCGGGGCACGCAAGCTCAAGGAGTATGGGGGGCATTTGATGGGGCCAGTTGACCCCATGAAAAATAAAATTTTTTCGAACGGCCCCAAAGGCCGACACCCGATGGCCCCAAAGGCCGACACCTCCAAGACCGACGGCCCCAAAGGCCGATGGCTCCAAGACCGACGGCCCCAAAGGCTGACACCCGATGGCCCCAAAGGCCGATATCTCCAAGACCGATGACCCCAAAGGCCAACACCCGACGGCCCCAAAGGCCGACATCTCCAAGACCGACGGCTCCAAGACTGACGGCCCCAAAGGCCGACACCTCCAAGACCGACGGCCCCAAAGGCCGACGCCCGACGGCCCCAAAGGCTGACACCTCCAAGACCAACGGCTCAAGACCGACGGCTCCAAGACCGACGGCCCCAAAGGCCGACACCCGATGGCCCCAAAGGCCGATACCTCCAAGACCGATAGCTCAAGACCGATGGCTCCAAGACCGACGGCTCAAGACCGACGGCTCCAAGACCGACGGCCCCAAAGGCCGACACCCGACGGTCCCAAAGGCCGACATCTCCAAGACCGACGGCCCCAAAGGCCGACACCTCCAAGACCGACGGCTCAAGACCGACGGCTCCAAGACCGACGGCCCCAAAGGCCGACACCCGACGGCCCCAAAGGCCGACACCTCCAAGACTGGCACCTTCCAAGCTAGGCGGCCCCGGCATCTTCCTAGCCGGCCCCTACTTCTCCAAGCAAGTTGGCCCCGGCATCTTCCCAGCCGGCCCCGGCACCTCCCAGCCGGCCCCGCCTGATCCAAGTCGGCCCCGGCACTTCCATCCCAGCCGGCCCCGCCTGATCCAAGTCGGCCCCCGGCGCTTCCATCCTAGCCGGCCCGCCTGATCCAAGTCGGCCCCCGGTGCTTCCATCCCAGCTGGCCCCGGCACCTCTCAGTCGGCCCCGGCGCTTCCTTCCCAGCCGGTCCCGCCTGATTCATCCCAGGCGGCCCTGTCATCTCCTGTCCCGTCGAGTCGGCCAAGGCCATCCCTGGCCGGCCCGACTCGGCCCCGGCGTCTCCTGTCCCATCGAGTCGGCCAAGGCCATCCCAGGCCGGCCCGACTCGGCCCGGCGTCTCCAGTCCCGTCGAATCGGCCAAGGCCATCCCAGGCCGGCCCGACTCGGCCCCGGCGTCTCCAGTCCCACTGAGTCAGCCAAGGCCATCCCCGACCTTCCCGACTCGGCCCCGGTGTCTCCAGTCCGCCGAGTCAGCCAAGGCCATCCCCGGCCGGCCCGACTCGGCCCCGGCGCCTCCAAGTCCATCAACCCCACCCCGGCATTGTCCTGCCAGCGGGATTGGCCCCAGCCATCTCGGGTTGACCCGGCTCGGCCCTGACAAATCGGGATCTCCCAGTTCCCGCCAGATCATCCCCAGCGGCTCAAGAATCCGCCTCTCTGACGGGCACCGTTCGACAATGCCAGACGCGCGCCGCCCGATAGCCCCGCTGCTGATGGGACGTAACCCATCAACCAGTCCAGATTCATGCAAGGGCTCTGCAGACGTTCTGACTTCACGCCACCCCATGTGGTCGTGCCAGTATCAACCCTATAAAAGGATAAATTCACTCACCAGGTACGCACGATAACTCCTAAAATTGCCATCTCAACTGAGAAAGGGACTCTTCCTCTCAGAGACCCCTCTTCTCCATCCAAAACAGGGCTCACTCGAGCTCTTTTTCAGCTGTGACCTCAGTCACTAACTTGACCATCGAAGGATCCCGTCGGAGCCCTCTCTGGTCCCAGAACTTCCTTGCAGATAATCCAACGAGGTGAGAATTCGAGAAGCACCTCCGTTCTCAATGTCTAGGAGAAATGATCGAGCAGTGATCATATTATATAGATTGTGGCACAATTGTAGAGGTTTGGACCGTTTAGGACGACCAAGAAATATTCCAACTAAACCACCATATCCTTCTGCAATAGAAATTTAACAAATGCCTCGTCTGCATGGCTGTCCTGACATATTGGGTGTCCCACTGTCCCATAAAATTATAAAGTGGTCGATTTAAAAATTTTCTATTCTCAAATTGGCTCAAGATCCTCTTCTGTCGGCGTGAAATCTAGAAGATCTACATCATCGAATCGACATCAATCAACATATATATATATATATATATATATATATATTATAGATACAAATGAACGATCATACTAGTCTAGTATAAGTCAGCTCAGATAGATCAGAGTACAAAATTTGCTTCAAAGAATAAGGGCAGAGATCACCTAATCTCCAAGACCATGAGCCAGCATGCTAGTCCACAAAACTAGCAACCCAATCCGACGCCAAATTAGCTTCCCAATAAATATGGCAGATCTGGGCACTATCAACCTCTCGCAACATTGTCCAAATGTCCCTAAGGATCGGATTAGTATGGTCAGGAGGGCAATTATCCTTCTTCAGCCAGGAGATGACCGACTTGGAATCACCCTCAATGAATAGCCTCTGAACATGAAGGGTGCGAGCAGCATATGAGATACATGCCCAAGCCGCATAGAGCTCAGCCATAGGGACAGAGGAATCAAGAGAACCAAAGCCTTCAATTGCCAATAAATCACCATGAGTACCACGGATAATGAAAGCAGATCCAGCAGCTCGACCACGAACACTCCCGTCAAAGTTGATTTTGACATACCCTGGGGGGGTTTCCAAGAGATGAAAACTATGTGCCGGTTCGTTGCCGAAGCAGCAGGGGAACCCCAGAGGCCAGAGACATCAGAACCAACACGGGCACAGTCCGCCACCAACAGTCTAATCTTCCTCACAATAATATGAGGAGAAAGAGTAACGTCCAAGAAAATGAATTAGTTCCTGGATAGCCAAATCTGATACGCCGTAGCAGCCTAAAGACCTTGCTTCCGGTAGGGACCCTGCCGGAGATCAAGAAGAAAGGAGGAGCGAGAAGAGCCCGAATCATCCTGTCTGATGGAGTAGCCTATCATACACCAGACCTGTCTAGCTCTGGGGCAGGCGAAGATAGCATGATCTGAAGATTCCTCCTTCAAATTACATAAGGGATAGATTGGCTGTATAGATAGGCCCCTTCGAGAGAGAAGACCGCAGGATGGAAGACAGTCCCACATAAGCTTCCAAATAAATAGCTGAACCCTGGGAATAATAGGAAGCTTCCAAATCTACGCCGCCTCCATCGTGCACGGGGATTGAGGCCTGAACATCTTGACCAGATCCCTAGTGGGAGCCTTAGAGAGACAGGTTCTTTGCCAGAGCCTGGAGTCAGATGAGGAATCAGTAATGAGAGGCATCGAAAGAATCCGGCGGGAGAGATCCAATCCAAAGAATCTGGTCACCAAGGGAGTATGCCAGGAAGGGGGATCAGAGGAAATCAAATCCTTAACCCTTAAATTAGAAGGGACATCAATGCTGATGAAGGAGGGCCACCGAGATAGAGGAAGCTCCGAAATCCAGAAATCCTGAATAACATCAATCGATGATCCATCGCCAATCATCCACGAGATATGCTCCGAGATAGCCTGACCATAACGACAAACCGCCCTCCAAAAGAAGGAGCAACCCCGAGGCGAAGAAATAGATGAGGCGGGCGACCAGTCACCATACCACGATCGCATCAGAGAACTCCAAAGGCAGTGCGGCTCCAGAAAGAATCTCAAAGCATGTCTAGCAAGAAGGGCATCTCGTTTAGTAATCAGGGACTGAATCCCGAGACCTCCCTCAAGGATAGGCATACAAACCATGTCCCAAGATAAAAGGTGCATACCGTGACCTTCTTGCATCGAAGCCCATAGAAAATCACGAAAGTATCTCCCAATCCTCCTTAGGCAAGTAATCGGAATGACAGCATTCGACATGAGATACAAGGGAAGAGAGGACAGAACCGAGCGAATAATAATGACTCTAGCCATCATCGAAAGGTTAGTGACCTGCCATCCCTCAATGCGGATGCGAACCTGCCTCTCTATAGCTGAATAATTAGAACAATGTGGGCATCTCCCCGTTATAGGGATCCCCAAATACATAAGCCTGTCAGCCTGAGTAGTAATGCCCGACAAATGAATTATGGCTTCCTTGGAGGACCTAGAAGTCTTCGGGCTAAAGCATATAGAGGATTTAAGAAAATTAACTTTCTGACCCGAAGCCTGATAATAATTCTAAATAATAGAATGAAAAGAAGCCGCATCATCAATAGAAGCCTGGCCCAAAAGAATACAATCATCAGCAAAAAGGAGGTGAGAAATAGAGGGACCATCTGACCCAGCCATAAATGGGACAATCCGACGATCACGCTGAGCCTGACATAAAGCACGGGAGAGATCATCTGCTGCCAGAATAAATAGCAAAGGAGATAACGGACATCCCTGCCGTAGTCCCACAGAAGAGCTAAAGAACTCAGACGGGCTTCCGTTGACGATCAGAGAAAAAGAAGGCCTTAGTATACAAGCCATAATCCACTTTATGAACAGACCATCAAACCCAAACTCCATAAGAGAGCGATGCAAAAAAATCCAACTCAGTCTATCATAAGCACGCTCCATATCGAGCTTAACAGCCATAAGACTTCGACCTGCCGGAGCTCGCTAGAGATCATGCATAAACTCCTGAGCTATGAGGACATTATCTGAGATAGACCGCCCTCTAATAAAATCCCCCTGCTCTACTGAGATGAGGCGAGGAATCACTGAACCAAGGCGGCTGGCTAAAAGATGAGCACAGACCTTATACAGGGTAGTACAAAGACTGATAGGCCTAAAGTGCTGCGGGAGAGAAGCATCCACATGCTTGGGCACCAAGGTGATAAAGGTCTGATTCCACCCCAAAGGAATGTGTCTATCATGGAAAACATCCTGGATAGCCTGAACCACCTCCATCCCTATAATATCCCAGTAGTGACGATAAAAGAAAGGCGGGAACCCATCAGGCCCAGGGGCCTTATCCGGACCAAGCTCCCAAAGGGCCGCCCTAACCTCATCCGCAGAGATCGACCTAACAAGCATCTCATTATCCAAGGAAGAGACCTTCCTGGACTCTGGGACCTGGACAACCGGGCCCCCAGCACCTGAAGACTCAGTCCACCTTGACTGGAAGAAATGGAGAAGCAGGTCCCGGATAGAGTGGAAGTCCCCCTTAATGTTCCCTTCATCATCAACTAACCTCCGAATCCTATTGGATGCTCGCCATTTCAAGGTAGCCTGATGAAAGAATCTGGTATTGCGGTCCCCATCACTAATCCACTGGACCATGGACCTCTGTCACAAGTACATCTCCTGCTGACGAAGGAGGGAGTGATGATGAGCAAGCAACTCCCTAAGCATTTTCAACTTGTCTAACCAGATCCCCCACCTCCAGCCTATTCCATCTGGACAGCCTATGTCTTGCCATCTTAAAACGGCGAGAAAGCCGATAAACAGCATTACCCCTGATTGGAGTATGCCAAATCTGAGAAATGATAGACCGAGCAGCAGGATAGCCTGTCCAAAACTTCTCAAATCTGAACTGTTTTCGCAGTTGCTGATCAACCTTAGTGGAAATCATGATAGGGCAATGATCCAAAGCAATCCGAGGGAGGTGAGTAACGGAGACCGCTAAGTACCTCTGGATCCACTGAGGAGTAGCCATAGCTCTGTCGAGTCTCTCCCAGACACGGGCTGACCCCTGACGGTTGTTACACCAAGTGAATTGGGGTCCCGAATACCCTAGGTCCAGTAGCCCCGAAGAAGCAATGAAGGATCTAAATTCGGAGATATCAACATAGCCTGTAACACATCTGCCTCCGTGTTTCTCATTAGCTTCAGTGATACAGTTGCAGTCCCCCGCAACAATAGCCGGAAGACCATGAGCTAGGAGGGAAAGCAGTTCTGACCAGAGGACCCTTCGCACCCGATAGTTTGTACTGGCATAAACTGCCAATAAGAGCCAAGGATTAGAAGACCCCTCAAAAACCATAAGGCCAATCTGCTGGTTACATTGATGGAAAGCATCAATCGTAACAGTAGAGGCACGCCAAATGGCCAACATACCTCCCGCCAATCCATCAGCCTCCACAGCATAGGAGGACCAAGAACGGGCTATCTGTCTACGAAATCGGGCAAGACTATCACCCGACAGCCTGGTTTCCAAAAGGATGCATATATCAAAATTATATAACTGCAGTAATCTGCTAAAAGATGATCGAAATGAAGGCTTTCAAGCTCCTCTTACATTCCATAGCAATATCTTCATTTACAAGGTGGAGGAAACTGGGACCATTCCCTGGTCCTCCATCATAATACTATATGCAATACCCACACCCATCACGGTGCCAACATCAGTCATCAGTGATGGAGAGTCCGGTTGGCCTTCCGAGATAGTACCAGACTCATCAGAATGGGAAGGCAGCTTAGAGGATAAGGACCCTGAGTCCAGTCCCTTAAAAGCTCTAGCAGCATTCTTCAAGGAACACCCAATTCCCCTATCAGAATGGGTCATCTCCAACACCTGGGCACCATCCGGGCGATATGGGGGCTGATTCAACTGGATTGTAGAAAAACTATCCATCCCTGCACGTTTGGAGGACGGGACCTTCCCTTTTCCCTTCCTCTTATCCAGTTTGGATATGGACCTCGGAGGCAGAGATACCTCCGGTCTGGCTCGCTTTAAAGGAGCTGGAGAAGCATCCCTACTGACCATGTGAGCATCTGCAACCGCAGCCGAAGCAAGAGAGGCGAAGGGATTCAAGGATATCACTGAGAGGTGCAGATCAGCCTCCAGTGAACCACCCTTCTCAGCAATCAGAGAACCTCCCTTCACAGCATCTAATTGTAATG
This sequence comes from Calamus simplicifolius, assembly GCA_900491605.1. NCBI lineage: Eukaryota > Viridiplantae > Streptophyta > Magnoliopsida > Arecales > Arecaceae > Calamus > Calamus simplicifolius. Next base: position 743,765 of record UESW01004589.1, on the reverse strand, counting down.
TTTTAGAAGCTACAGTGCCGGCACGCCCCTTCAAACCCGGCACATTCTCCTTCCCATTAGCCATCTGATCCAAGTCCACCCCAGACTGGGTTAGCGCAGAGGGAGGATCGATGACAACCATCCAGGCCGGTGGTGATCTCCGGCGGGCTACCTTCCCCGGAGTGACCCAAGCATCAGGCCGAGGGCTTTTACCCGAACGAGGATCATTCTTCTCGTTCAGTGAAGCGGGGGAAGAAGCGGAAGGTGTTGAAGGAGTCTTCAATGGAGCCTTACCCTTATCAACCATCTGAGGACCAGGGGCAGCCTTTCTCTGCCTGATAGCCACCAGCCATGGCCCAAAAACAGGGCTGGGATCTGAACAAGCTCCAACGGAACACTCGGAATAAGAACAGGGGCCTCCTAGATGCAGCGAACCATAGCTCATGCATACACCATTAAGATTCTCGTATATGAATTGCTGCCAAAAGGGTTGATTAATCCCCTGTACACGAACTCTAGGCCGGAGAGGGCGACGGAGGTCAACCCTGAGACATGCCCGCGCAAAGGCCCCTCTGTTTTTCGCCATTGTAGCAGCTTCAACACTTACAAATTCTCCCGCTGGCTCCAGAATTGCTCTAAGAAATCCCTCCTTCCAGAATTCCAGAGGTAAATTTGGCAACCTCACCCACACCAAAGCAGTTGGGATCGAATCCACCGCAGGGGTAAACTCCGCTCTCCATGCCTCGGTCCCTATCACCTGGCCATTAACCACCTAGGGTCACTGCAACACCAGGTTTCTAGCTTCCGGGGAATCAAAGTGGATAATATGACATTTGAAAGCCAAACTAAGAGGAACGATTTTACCAGGAATACCGGAACGCCTGAATTCACTGATCAAATCAGTCGATACCCACGAGCAAGGATAGCCGAGTTCTACCATCCCACCACCTCAGTTTCAAGCTCCGTCATCGAGATGCTGACCACCTCAGGGTATGATAGCTCCAGTCTCGCCACCACCACCGGTGAAGGTGATGAAGACACCCAATGAAATCCCATCTTCGAGGCCCTCTTCCTAGGAAACCGGTCATCAGCAGCCGCATCAGATGCCATGAGAGAAGAGGGGATGATAGAAGGATATACCAGAGAGGAGGAGAAGCAAAGCTGACTCGGAACGACAGAAAATCAGGGATGAAAGCTCGAGAATACAAATCTTAAAGCAAAGCCCTAAAACAGAACTAGAGACCTCAGGAGCATGATTCTTAAAGCACTCGTCACGCTAGAAGGCTGGCGATTTCAGCTTTTTCCATCAATCAACATTTATAGATTGAATAAAACAAAACCATATATCCTTGAACTGGATCATCTAAAATTAAGAGTTTTTTTTTCCCTCTTGATAGCTCAACTTCAGAATGGACCACGTTCATATCACGTAACATGTCCAAACTCCAACGCGGGTGCAAGTCCCACGAGATGAGTTGATCCAGTTTAGCGTGCTGTAGACGGCATTGTGGCATAGCCTACGAATTGGCTATACTATTATACGTGTAAACCATAATATATATATATATATATATATATATACGTTTAAAACGATAGCTTCTCTCTCTCTCTCTCTCTCTCTCTCTCTCTCTCTCGTTCTCTCTTTTTTCTTCAAACAAACGGAGCCCTAGTCTGGACCAGGTCGTGTCCGCCAAAAAAAAAAGGCCGTGGTACGCACACCTTCAGCTTTAGCTCGTGCCTTTGCTGGGGTCAAGGTCGAATCAAGACCCAATGGCATCCCACTTCTCCCCCATCTCTTTCTTTTAGGCTTCAGCGAGTCACATCATTGTCCACAAGTGTGCGAGTCACGTTAAAATCCGTTTATCTCCCATCATAGCCATCCATCCATGCATTACGTGATATGATATGATATGGTGGTCTTGCATGTCCACACTAGAACATGAGACCGGATCTTGCAACGTTATTTACGATCCATGCAATTATGATCATCATGCGGCATGCAAGGCAATTAATTGTCCACTTTTCCTTCCCATCACAACCGTCCATCTGTGCATTTCATGTCTACGGTGATTGGCTTGCTGGCGTCCTCGCCGGAACTCTGGCGTGGGGCCCACGGCTCGACCAACCTTCCAAAAGAAATATCCGAGCACCGAAGACCAAATCCAACCCCATCCACATGTCGGTGACCCGGCACAGTGACCCATAATTATTATATATCGCTAACTGGACGCGGCTCAGATAAAGACGGAGGTGGCACGTGCGACACCAGGCCTTGCCTCCCGAGGTTCACACGTGGCTGTCCTCAAATGGCCAGGCGGTTCATCTGAACGGTAGATTTTCTTTTGGATGGATTACATGCTGGAACGGTGGATGGAAGAGTTTGGAGTTTGGACGCGGTTTTCTCGCTCTCCTCGCTTCGCGAGCCCCAGGCTTTTCCAGCCACTTACTTTTAAAGCTGCTGCCCGCCATGACTTCGAAATTGCTCAAAGACTTGACTATTTAGTCACCAGCCCTCCCATTAGAGCTAAAACACACAGAAGCAGAGGGGCGTCAGTGTAAGTGCTGTTAGTGCTAACTCTATCTTAGAGAGCAAAAAGATGGGAATTTTCGACTATGTTTCGGAGCTCTGCTCGTTCCCCAACGACCACAGAAAGATCAAGAAAAGGAAGCAGTTTCAGGTTGGCATGATGTATCTATTCCCTTTCTCCCTATTCTTCTCTTCCTCTTCCTCTTCCTCTTCTTGCTCACTGTTTTCACATATGCTCTCTTATTCTATGAACGACTGACTGAGAACGGCTATCCTCCGTTGGATATACAGACAGTGGAAATGAAGGTGACAATAGACTGCGAAGGGTGTGAGAGGAAGGTGAAGAAAGCCCTGAAAGGAATGAAAGGTGTCATCCTTCTCTTCCTCTTCCTCTTCCTAGCTAATCCTCTTCTTCATTTTCTGCATTAAACAGCAAGCTTTTGAAGCAACGTTTAATCAATTAACAAAGCCTTGCGCCTGCCGGACATGAGGAATAACTATTCCAAGGAAAGGCTGGGAAAAAAAAGCTAGCTCCGCCAGTCTAGATTCTGGAGTATTTAATTAACAAATAGCCAAAGAGAATATATAGGGTTAACTTGAGGATTAGCCATTCCAAAAAGACTAAAAATACTATACCTATTCCACCTATCTCTTATATATTCATGTGGCGACAATCTAACACGGTTAGAGGTGGTCTGGAATAAAAATGAGCAGGGGTGAGCAGCGTGGATATAGAGCCGAAGCAGAACAAGGTGACGGTGACGGGGTACGTGGACGCGAAGAAGGTGCTAAAGAGGGTGAGGTGGAGGGCGGGGAAGATGGCGGAGCCGTGGCCATACGTGCCCTACGACGTGGTGCCCCACCCCTACGCCCCCGGGGCCTACGACAAGAAGGCCCCCCCGGGGTACGTGCGCAACGTACTGGACGACCCCAAGCTCGCCCCCCTCGCACGTGCCAGCTCCATGGAGGAGCGCTACTCCACCGCCTTCAGCGATGATAACCCCAACTCCTGCACCATTATGTGATGCCGTGGGCGCCGCGTGGATCGCTTTTTCCTTTGCCTTCGATCTCATGCAAAAACCGGATGTGTTAAGTGCTGTGAGATTGAGTTTGGTGGTGGTTAGATTTATGTTCTACCGTGTGCTATTTGTACGATATATTAATCGTTAGACGGATGGGATTGGAATTCTCTGATTTCTCCTTTAATTTTTTGGTCTTGGATTTGTTTTGCTTTGCTTGGGGTTGGATTGCCTTGTACGCTGCTGCGTTGTGCTTGATGTGAGTGCCAGTTAACACGTGTGACGGTGGTAAACGGTTGGTTGCCCAGAATTTTAGTTACGTTCAATTGACTTTGAGATGCATTGCAGCATATCATAAACATTTTTTATTTTTTATTTTTTATTTTTTTGGCTAGACGTAAACAATACGTTTAATTGTACAATGTCGTCATAGTTGTTTTGATCTGAAAAAAATGAGGGGAAAAAATAGGTTTGTTTTTTTTTTATTTCAGTCATTAATTAAGTGCTCGAGTTGTTGTTGTTATATATTTAATTATCAGCGGTTGCAATTGCAGCAGTTTCGGAAATCGACGACCTGAGGCCAGTGCCTGAGGCCAGTGAGAGGTACAGGGTATCAAAGGGGCCATCTTGTTTGAGAGGGGATGGAGACCGAACGTACGTGAGCCATCCTTTGTTTGGCTGATGGGCTATCAACTTTGCAGCCGTCAGCTCTGCTCTTGCTGCTGCAACGACACAGACAATTCAAGCCTGATATCGAGCTCAAGCACCAAATCTATTGAAAGGAATTAGGGTAGATGGATTACCCGAACGCAAAAGTTTATGGTTGAAGGAGCTTCAAGGTAATTTGATAGTTACGGACTAAGAGGCTTCTCATTAAGAAAGATTCTTCTATGATCATTGGCTGAATTCGAGATAGGATGGATCACGGTAATGCTCATCCGCTTCGCTCATCCGTTACTTCGTAATATTTGACAGCTTTTGCAGGATCCAACGGTGACCTAGCCCATCATATTTATTGAAAGGCAAATCATGCGACTAGCTCAGCACTTTACTGATCGGATCTGGACTCATGGTGATAGGATTTTACTTTTTCTTTAAAGACATCTTTTCATTATCTCTAGGATTACTTTTTGCATCGGAGTTGTGATTGCACATCTGTACCAGAAAAAAAAACCTTTCGATATCCCACATACATCTCTCAAAGAACTTTGAGTAATAGAATTATCAATAGAAAAGAGGCCAATCTTGTTTTTGATTCACATTCACACTACCTCACCTGATGCCAAGATTTTTTTTTTTTCTACTATATAGTTCTTAGGAACATTTATCAATCCAGAAACATTATCAAAAATTGATATCATAATGGGAGCCTATTTTAGAAACCAACTCAAGGCTTATATAGGCATTCGTGTGGTCTAAAATAAGTCATTGGCCATCGTTGTCTATTCATCCATGTAGGAAGTTGAACTCTCAATAGAATTTTAATAAGCTCAAATTTTATATTTATATAGATTAATCCCAATCAAAACTGATTTTATAGTTTTAGAAATAGATTCTTTAAAGTGAAAATAATTTGATTAAATACTTTATCTTAAATGGATTATGATTATAAGCTTAGTAAATTTTTTGATTCAATTTTATGAGAAAGGATATGCAAATTTAATTAGTTTTTGGATAATGAATAATAATTTAACATGAACAAAAATTTTGCAGCTAATCTTAATAAAATTAAAAAATGGCTAAACTATATTTTGATGCTCAAACTTAGGGGATGTGTCACTTTAATTTTTTAACTTCTAATGGTTGCAAAATTATTCTTAAACTTTATTTTTTATTTATATTTGGTCCTTATCGTTAAAATATAATATTATTGTTAGAAATTTGTTGACTTAATTGGCTTATATGGGCAAAAGTTGCACATGCTCCTTTCCTCTCTCTCTTTTCGCCCCTGCCACCTCCTTCTCTCTTCCCACCTTGCTCAATGATAAGAGAAAAGCAAGGGTCGCATTGGGGAGGGAAGTGAAGGAAAGAGCCACTTGCTCATCTTCTTTCTGATATTTGGCAACTTTTACAAGATCTGATGGTTACTATAACCCATATATATTGAAAGACAAACTCTATGACGGACTGGGTTGCCTCCTATGTTGCTCAGTATTTTATTGATTGAACTTGGTCTCAGGGAGATAGAATTTACCCTCTTTGTATATGTATTTTTTTGGACTTTTTGGACTATCCTTGTGTAAGTTGTGTGACTGTCCATCTGTACCAAAAAAGAAAAAAAGAAAAAAAAAAAAGAGCCACCACGCAACGATAGGGCCAAAGGGAGAGAGAAGAAGAAATAGAGGGGAGGGATGTATGTGGCTTTTATCCATGTAAGTCAATCAAGCCAATAAATTTCTAAAGACGTTACCCTATTTTAACAATAAAGATCAAATAGAAATAAAAATTAAAATTTATGATTAATTTTACAATCTTTTCAAGTTTAGAAATTAAAATGACATACCCCTAAGTTTAAAGGTCAAAAATATAGTTTAGCCAACATTAAATGAACAAAATTATGACCCACCCCCTAAGTTCCACCCTCTCTGTATATATATTTTTGTTTGGACTTTTTGGACTATCCTCGTGTTAGAGTTGTGTGACTACCCGTTTGTACCAAAAAAAAAAAGAAAAAAAAGAGCCACCATGCAACGATAGGGCCAAAGGGAGAGAGATGAAAAAATAGAGGGGAGGGAAGTATGTGGCTTTTATCCATGTAAGTCAATCAAGCCAATAAATTTCTAAAGATGTTACCCTATTTTAACAATAAAGATCAAATGGAAATAAAAATTAAAATTTATGATTAATTTTACAATCATTTTAAGTTTAAAAATTAAAATGACATACCCCTAAGTTTAAAGATCAAAAATATAGTTTAGCCAATATTAAATAAATAAAATTATGACCCACCCCCTAAGTTTAAAGGTCAAAGAGGAGGGAACGAGGTACAAAGACTGTTGTGTGGCCATCTATTTCTATTTCATTTGGAACGTTTGATAAGTGGTTGGTGATGTACGAGAAGACTTGTCCCTTTTTTTTGGTACAGACGGGGGATCACACTAGCCTCGTGCGATTCACCCAGAAAAGTCAAAGTACAATATCTGCTTAAGAGCAGAGGGACAGGGGTCGCCCTGCTTCCATGTCCAGAATCCTCCATAATGGGCCACAGCAGCCGCCACCCAATTAGCTTTTCGGTAGATGTGCCGGATGTGGACACTGTGGACTCCCGCAGAGCAGCCTGAATATCACTAAGAATAGGGTTGGTGGGCTTATAATCATAGAATCCCATATGAATCCATCGAATAACAGAGAGAGAATCTCCCTCAATGAACAGGCATTGCGCATGAAGCTGCCTAGTAGCATGGGAGATACCAGTCCATACTGCATAAAGCTCAGCCATGGGGACAGAAGAGTCAAGGGAGCCAAAGCCCCCAGCCGCTAGCAATGCTCCATCAGTCCCCCGAATAATAAAACCAGACCCAGCAAGTCTACCACGAATGCTTCCATCAAAGTTGATTTTTACAAATCCTGAAGGAGGGGGTTCCCAAGAGATATAAACCGTACGACGGTTCGCTGCCGAAATAGCAGGGGAGCCCTAGTGGCCAGGATTGTAAGAATCAAACCCTTTGAGAAGAAGAGCACTTTCAGCAACCATAGATCTAACCTTCCGCTCTAATCTGTGAAGGGAAGTAGTCTCATCAGTAAAGATAAACATGTTCTGCGATAGCCAGATCTGATAGGCAGTAATAGCCCAAAAGGCGCTACGCTGTCTAGTGGTCCTCCGAAGGGGGAGCACGAAGAACCAGAATCATCCACTCTGCAGTCATAACTCATCCTCATCTATATCCCGCTCAATATAGGATAGGTAAAAATGGCATGATCAATAGTCTCCTCTTCCTGTCCACACAACGGACAAATCGCCTCAATATGAAGACCTCTTCTCGATAACATAGAACAAGAAGGAAGACAGTCCCACAAAATCTTTCATATGAATAATTGGACCCTGGGATAAACAAGAGCTTTCATATCCAACTAGCATCCAGCGAATCCTGGGGCTGAGGTCTATAATCCTCAATAAGATCCCTAACGGGGGCCCTGGAAAGACAAGATCTCCTCCATAACCTCATGTCAGGAATGTGACCCAATGTGAGAGGAATAGAAAGGATCCGCCGAGCAAGCTCCTCCCCGAATAAACTGGTCACCATAGGGGTATCCAGGAGGAGAGATCCTGAATGATATGATCCTTCACCCTCATATGTAGCGGAATATCCATGCTAATAAAAGATGGCCAACAAAAGGGAGAGATCAGAAATCCATCTATCCTGAACAACATCGACCAGGGAGCCATCACCAATCATCCACGATATATTCTCAGAATAGACGGAGCATGACGACACACTTCTTTTCAAAAGAAAGAATATCGTCGAGTCAGCTGAGGGTCCATAATAGGATACCAATCTTCATATCTTGCTCGCATGAAGGAGCTCCAGAAACCGTGAGGATCAAGGATAAACCTAGAATCATGCCTCGCCATCAAAGCATCTCTCCTCCCAAGCAGGGACTGAATACCAAGACCACCTTCATGCAAGGGCATGCAAATCAGATCCCAGGCCTGAAGATAAACTTCGTGGCCATCATACATGAAAGCCCACAGAAAGTCCCTAAAATATCGCTCAATCCTCCGCAAACAAGTGATAGGGACCGCAGTATTAGAGAGGATATGCATAGGAAGGGATGTAAGGACAGAGCGGATGAGAGTGATCCTAGCCATCATGGATAATCCAGTGATCTGCCAACCATCAATCCGATCCCGAATACGTCGCTTAATAATAGCAAAATCACTAATGCGAGGATGCCTCCCCAAGACAGGAATTCCCAGATATGACAGCCATCAGCCTTAGTAAAAATACCCAGAGCATGATGAATAGCTTCCCTAATAGAGCTGGGAGTCTTAGGGATAAAACATATGGTTGACTTTTGTAAGTTGACCTTCTGCCCTGAAGCATGATAGTAGCACTGAATAAGAGAAGCATAACTAGCAGCATTATGAAGAGACACATGGCCCAGAAGAATACAGTCGTCTGCAAAAAAAAAAGGTGGGAAACAGGAGGTCCAAAGGTCCAGCCAGAAAGGGAGCAATGCGGTCGTCCTGCTGCGCCTGATGAAAAGCACGGGAGGGATCGTCCACAGCTAGGACGAACAGAAACGGGGATAAGGGGCATCCTGTCTCAGCCCTACAGATGGAAGAAACTGGTCTACATACCATTAATAATCAGAGAGAACGATGGCTTCAAGATGTAGGCCATAATCCAGTCAATAAACACCTCATGAAAGCCAAACTCAATCAGAGTCCGATGCAAAAAGACCCAGCTCAATCTGTCATAGGCATGCTCCATATCAAGCTTGACTGCCATCAGACACTGTCTGGCCGAGGCGCGCTAAAGATCATGTGTGAACTCCTGCGCAATGAGAACATTATCAGAAATACTTCGACCTCTGATGAAGGCCCCTTGTTCAGCAGAGATAAGCTGAGGAATCACCACACGCATTCGGGAGACAAGAAGGCGGGCACAGACCTTGTATAGAGTAGTACACAAACTAATCAGTCGAAAGTGATGAGGGGAAGAAGCATCAGAGTGCTTTGGAACAAGAGTGACAAGAGTGCAATTCCAATCAGAAGGAATAGATTTGGAGAGAAAAGCACTATGAATAGCCTGAGTAACCTCCGAGCCAATAATGTCCCAGTAATAACGAAAAATAATGGCGGAAAACCATCAGGGCCAGGCACCTTGTCAGGCCCTAGGTCCCATAAAGCCATACGAATCTCCTCAACCGTAATTGGTTTGGTCAAAAGGTCATTCTAATGATCAGAGACCTGCTTAGCAAGAGGAACCCGGAACACAGGAGCCCTAACACCAGATGACTCAGTCCATCTAGACTGGAAGAAATGAAGTAACTGATCACAGATAATGATAGGATCATCCTGGGGATTGCCCTCATCAACTAATCTCCGGATCCTGTTAGCAGCCCAACACTTCAAAGTAGCCTGGTGGAAAAATCTGGTGTTGCGGTCTCCTTCTCGGATCCATTGGATCCTGGATCGCTGTCTCCAATAAGACTCCTGCTACAGAAGAAGGGGGTGGTGAAGAGCAAGCATAGAGCGAAGAGAGGAAAGATCAAGAACCGAGAGACAGCCCTCCCGATCCTCCCTATCTTGGATAAGGGCTATGTTAGCTTCAACTTGCTCTATCTGCCTTACTAAATTGTCAACCTCCATTAGGCCGAGATCCCTCAATAGGGAGGCCGGAATCCTTGGGCTGACCCTGGATTGCCGATTTGAGAGTGGATAGAATCGCATCATGGTTACAATTCACATCCATTGAAGACTGACCCCCACTTATAACGCGGCCTGACTCTTGACTAGCAGATGTCTTTTTGCCATCACTCCTTTGGCGAAGACGTACTCTGCCAAAAAAAAATATAATACTTTAAATTTAATTTTACATTGAATTAAAAAAAGTAAGTATTATATATTTATAATTTAAGTTTACTTGCTACTTACTAATTTTTACTCAAGTTTTTGAGTTACATAATTTTGATCCGTTAACAGAATTAATTAGAGACTAGCAGGCGGACTCGAAACATTACAAATGGTATCAAAATCGACCTAGACATATAAAAGTTGGTGAGCATGAAGAAAGTACTACTCATGAGAGGATGATAGAGTCTTGCCATAGTATGGAGCTAACCTTGTAGAACCAATAATAGCTTAAAAGTAGATTCTAGCTAGCTTGTGATGTGCGATAAAAATGTTATATTATAAAAAAATAGTATTATAATATTTTAAATTTATTTTTATATTAAATAAAAATAAAAATGTTATGTGCTTATAACTTAAATTTATTTGTTACTCATTAATTTTTATTTGAGTTTTTGAGTTACATGACTTAAAGCGCTGCAGAAATAAAAGAACGAAGGAATTGATGATAGTTCTCTACCTTTCCTGCACCTGGCTTTCAAAAGAAGTGTCATCGAAATCGAGATTGGAATATGCCCTCTTTGGAGGAACCTAATTTTCAGGGCATTTGTCCTGGTCTTATCATTTGATGAGCTTTTACAGGGTAATTCTCAGAAGTCTGAAAGTTTCTTTGTTTCACTTGGAATCAGACCACCGATTGCCTGGTAAGCAGGCTGGCGTCAAGAACCTCTGACCAGTGCACTCATTCTGAATTCTCTCTTTTAAGTATACATAGGGTTAATTGGAACACGCAATAATTAGAAGGGTGAAGAAATTTTCACTTTATATTTCGAAGGCAAAAATTTTCACTTTATATTTCGAAGGCAAAAATTTTCACCCTGTATTCCTAAGATACCGTATATTAGAGAAATTTGCACCTTATATTTATAAAGACATCATGTGTAGCCTAATTAATACATATCTTATATAATGCATTGCAACCAATATAAAAAGAGGACGAGGTGCTGGAAATAATATATAACAAACCCAGCCACCATTACCATGGATGTAGGTCATAAGGACCGAACCATATAAATATGTCTTTTCTCTATTGTTTCTTTTACTTGATTTCTATTTCTGATATGGAACCAGCGAAGTTGAGATCCAATTCTTCACTATTCTTCTGTGCGGGGGAGACCATTTCGACATAGTCTCTTACATTAATCGTATAAGAATTTTTTTCTGGAACTCATTGGGAGGCTCAACAATTGTGCCACTTCTTTTCAGGAGTTTAAAGATAGCAATCGATTGAGATCTTATATTCGGTTGCTCTCTATCTGGTGAGATTTTTGGATTGCTTTATTAAATGGCATCAAATTCTTGGTCAAATGCTTAGTAGAAGATCTAAACTTAGGTATTTTATTGGTTCTAAAAACAACCTAATAAAGATTCTCTTGAATACGGAGATTGTTTGTCCAATAATGATATGGTTATGTCTTGGTTGCTTAATTCTCTGGATTCTAAAATTAATAGAGTGTTTCAATTTTGTACCACTACTAAACAACATTGGGATCTTGCTCAACAATTGCATAGATAAGACAATAATATTGCCTTCTGACTGGAAGCGGACTCTTGTTACCTTGGTACCCAAACGTCCTGAGGCTTCCTTCCTATGCATTACCGGCCCATTAGTCTGTGCACCACTTTATACAAAATTTGTGCTCGGATTTTAGTAACTCGGATGGCTTTGGTTATGCCTCGTCTTATCTCTCAGGAGCAGGGTACTTTTCTTAGAGGGCGCAGTATCACGGATAACGCCCTGTTGGCTCAGGAGTTTATGCATGACCTTCACTGAGCGTCGGGACGTTAGTGCCTCATGGCTATTAAGCTTGATATGGAGAGGGCTTATGATAGACTGAGGTGGGACTTTCTTTGTAGTACTCTTCATGAGTTTGGTTTCCATGAGGTTTTTGTCGACTGGGTGATGGAGTATGTCCAGAGGCCGTCTTTCTCTCTTATGATTAATGGGGGTCAGACGGAGTTCTTCCACTCGGCGATGGGTCTAAGATAGGGATGTCCTCTTTCTCCATTCGTGTTTATTCTCTCTGCCGATGCTCTATCCCGGGAGCTTTCTTTGGCGATGCAGACTTCAGACATTGACCCTTATGCTGCTGGCCCCCTTGGCCCTTCGCTGTCCCATTTACTTTTTGCTGATGATTGTCTCCTGCTAGAGAGGGCTTCTACCAGCAATGCCTTCACCTTTGCCTCTATTCTTCACTCCTATTGTCGTGCCTCGGGTCAGTGGGTCAATCTCAGCAAATCGCTGATTTGTTTTAGTCCGAGGACGTCCCCTTCTGTGAAGAGGGCTATATCTCAGATTATGGGGATTCCTACTCAGTCCGATCGGATGTCTTATTTGGGGATTCCTATTTCTGGGAGACGGCCTCGGTGTTCGAATTTTAGTTATCTGGTGAGGCGGATCCGTGATCGTCTGGATGGCTGGCAAGTGTCTGGTCTTTCTATGATGGCGTGGATTACCCTGATCCGTTCTGTGCTCTCGTCGATGCCTGCCTATCTATTATCTAACACTGCTATTCCGTTGGCTTGTCTGCGGAAGAATGAGAGATATTTTCGTAACTTTCTCTAGGCTTCGAGGCAGGATGGCCATGGTATTCATCTTTTGGCTTGGGACACTGTCTGTTTGCCTTTGGCTGAGGGTGGTCTTGGTATCCGGTCGCTGCTACTCAGAAGAGAGGCTCTGACAGCTAGGCATGCCTCCCGGTTCCTTCTTGATCCAAATTGCCTGTGGAGTTCCTTTATGCGCGCCAAGTACGGCAGCTGAAACTCTTCCACTATTTCTCAGGCTAATCGGGGGCATTCTTTTTATTGGAAAGAGGTCTGTCGATATGCTTCGACTATCCTGGATTGTACCTCTTGGATGATCGGGGACGGTACTTCGGTGGATGCCATTCAGGATGCATGGATTGCTGACCTTCCTCTGTCGCGGTGGCCCACTTTTATCTGTCCTGATACTCCTCATGGTATGCATGTCAGTGACTTTATATCCTTGGACTGTCCTTCCTGGTCGTATTCTCGGGTGGCAAGTTTCTGCGGGACTGAGCTCTGTCGGCGTATTCTTTTCATACCTCTATCTCCAGCTGCTAGTACAGATACCAAGGTCTGGAGGAGATCATGCTTATCTCGTGCTCCCATGAGGGACCTCCTCTCAATGTTCAGAACTTATCCTCAGGATTCGAGGGAGTGGGATTGGATTTGGCATCTGCTTGTTCACCTTAGAGTGAGACTTTTCATCTGGAAACTAGCTCAGGGTATTTTTCCTACCTGCTCCCTTCTCTCGCATCGAGATTTGAGCATTCTGCCCACATGCCCGATGTGTGGTACCGAGGAGGAAACGATTGATCATGCTATATTCTATTGTGCCAGGGCTCGTTAGATTTGGCAACTCTCTGGTACTTATCCCTGGGTGGACAGTTCTGCCTCCCACCGTATTTCTTTCCTGAGACTGCTGAAGCGGGGATTAGGACGGGTTACTCACCAGCATGGCTCATTCTGGACATATATTGCTTATCAGATATGGCTTTCCCAGAATCAGATTGTGTTCTCAGATATGGTTCATTCTCCTCGCAGGATCCTCAGGACGGCTACCTCCCTCTTTGCTGAGTACTCATCCCATCAGGAGTCTTTTGATTTTGCGAACCTTGGACACTGGGTTTTCCCTGCTGCTGCGGCAGCGAACCGGCGTACGGTTTTCATTTCTTGGGAGCCCCCTCCTCCAGGGTTTGTTAAAATTAACTTTGATGGGAGTGTCCGAGGCAGAAGTGCTGGATCAGCTTATGTTATTCGTGATGCAGATGGTATGATGCTGGCGGCTGGAGGTTTTAGCCTTCTTGATCCCTCGGTACCTATGACTGAGCTCTATGCGGCTTGGGCAGGTATATCCTACGCCATTCGGACCCTTGGCGCCCGAAGGCTCATCATTGAAGGGGACTCCATTATTATTATTCGATGGATTCGACAGCAGTATAGTTCCCACTTGCCTTCTATTCCTATCTTATGTGATATCCGATCTATGATCTTGGAAGCTTTCAACATCCAGATTCGCCATGTCTATCGTGAGGCCAATGCTGTTGCGGACTGGATTGCGGCCAGGGTGGCTTCTCACTCTGGGTATTGGAGATGGAGACCGGGAGACTACTGCCCTCTGATTTTGTCCCAGTTATTAGTTTTAGATGTAACGGGTCCATTCCGATCTAGGGTGGTGTGAATCACCGTCTGTACCAAAAAAAAAAAATATTGCTAGAATATGTGAATTAAAGTAGTCAATCAAGAAGGACAGAAAGGCCTTTGGTAAACTTTTTGGAGAATTTACTGGCTTATTTAATGAACTAGAATTTTATTGTCTGATTTCTATAGATATGAAAACTATTGAAAAAGAATGAGAACAAGAGAAAATCTTCTCTGTTTTAGTATATCTTGGACTAGAATATGAAATCATAAGAAGTCAAATTCGTATGAATTTTGAATTGCCAAGTTTTACTAATTACTAGTATTTGTTCTATTCTTGCCCATAAAAAAGAGTTCTAATATGATTTGAAAGTATGCCCCTAAATGTGACATGAATTCAGATTCTACTGATAAGTCTTATGTTTGTCTGTCAAAGAAATAGTTATACCCGAAGGAAAGGTAAAGAAAAGGTTGGGTTTTTTTTTTATTTTTATTTCTCCTCGTTGCAAGATTCTAGGGCATCCACTTGACAAGTGTTGGAAAATAAATGGGAAACCAGCTAATAAAGAGAGAGAGTCTCCAAAGAATCGTCTATATATATATATATATATATATATATATGCTTAGATTGTAGATTTAGAAACTTCTGTGACCATGGAAAAGTTCGGACAATTTTTTCAACGGTTTGATCAAGGTAATAATATAGGCTTATTATCTAATTTAAGTTCTGATTCATGGGTAAAAGATTCAGGTGCTACTGGTCACATGGTATCAAGTTCTTATCTTTTATTTGATTTTGATAAAGCATATAAAAATGATTCAGGCTCCACAGTAGATGAGTCCCTTATGCCCGTTAAAGATTGTGAAAAAGTGAAGTTCTTTGGTAAATCTCATGCCTCTAATGCTATTTTCTTATCATCATTTTCATCCAATCATATGTCTGTGAGTAGAATTACACGTCATAATTGTAATGCCATGCAATGTTTTACAGTTTTAGGATTAGGCCATGGGAAAGATCCATGACCAATTAAGGGTAGTAGACTCATGGATTATATATTTTGACTCAAGGGAAGCATATTTGTCAACCAATGGTTTATCAGAGATCCATCTTTGGCATAAGAGGCTTGGGTTTATTTCAGATCAAGCTATACATATTTTGTTTCCTTCCATGAATATTGAGTCTTGCATGCATGATACTTGTCAGTTTACAAACATGCTCGGCTAACATTTAATGTATCAAGTAGGAGTACTTCTAAACCTTTTAGTTTGGTAGACACTGATATATGAAAACTAGCTTTAGTTGAATTCTATCGTGGTTTTAAATGATCACTTTTATTTATTAATGGTCATTCTCAGAGTTTATGGACTCGTTTATTAAAATCAAAGGATGAGGCATTCTCTTATTTTAAGGAATCTTATCAAATGGTTTTAACTCAATATGATTTCAAAATTCAGTCTTTGCAAACTGATAACAGAACCAAATATACTATTTGGTAATTCTAGAATTTTTTGAAGGAAAAAGGATGTTCTCCATGGAACCACCTATATCAGTGCTCCATGGAACCACCTATTTATGACATCTTTTGGATGTCATAAAGGTCAGTTGTATTTCAAACCCATGTGCCTAAAAGATTTTGGTGCGATGCCTTGTTAACTACTTACTATTTAATTGGTAGGATACCTTCTAAGATTTTGAGTAAGAAGTAACTTATTGAAGTCTTGCAAGAAAAAATATGTATCCTCTCATCTCTGTGTGCTTGGTTGTATATGCTTTATATCATACATAACCAAAATACTGATAAATTTGGCTCTGAAACTATCAAATGTATTTTTCTTGATTACTTATCATTTAAAAAGGATATAAATGCTATGATTTGGTTAACAAAAGTTTTATGTTTCTCAAGATGTTGCATTTATTGAGAATGAACCTTGCTTCCAAAACTCAATAGAGGACAACAAAGAGAAGGACAAGTTTAAAAAGGACAATCTTATGTTCCAGCTACAATTAGATAGTCTAGTTGTATTAGCCACCTCCAAGCAAGTTCTATGACTTTGTTACTTATTATCCATCTACTTCCCATCTTCTTCTGGAGTTCATGGGCTATTCTATGTTCTCCCAAAGTACTCTATCGATGAACCCACACACTTTGAAAAGGCTTATTCTCGACCTGCTAGGTGGAAAGCAACGGAGGAAGAATATTTGTCTGCCTTAAATAAAAATAGGACTTGAAAACTTGCGCAATTACCTGAAGAAAAAAAAAAGGTTGTTGATTGCAAATGGGTATGCAAGGTTAATTCAACGGTAATGCAATAGTAAAAGATATAAAGCAAGATTACTTGTTAAAGAATATACACAGATTTAGAGCAAAAATTATAGAGGAACATTGGCTCTCATAGCAAAAATGAACACCGTTAAAGTATTATTATCTATTATTATAATTTTTATTAGTTCCTTTATTAACTAGATATTAAAAATGCTTTCCTACAAAGAGACTTAGAAGAGGGCTATAAGACTATACCTCAAAGCCACCCTAAAAGCAATTTAGTGTGCAGATTAAATAAGGCTACATTTGGCTTAAAACAACCACCATGAGCTTGGTATTCTAAACTTAGTAATGCTCTTATGCAAATTAAATTCTCATGCAGCTTTGCAAATTTCTTTTCTCATATGTCTTTGCATTTTTTTTATGTTTGTTAAAAAGACTTTCAAAGGAGTTGTAATCCTTATTTATGACGATGTTATGTTGATGATATTATTATTATTAGGTGCAACAATCACTGTGGCATAATAGAATTAAAATCTTATCTTCACATAATATTTAATATAAAAGATCTTAGAATCATGAAATATTTTCTAAGGATGGAATTAGACACTCATCAAAAGAACTATTTCTACCTCAAATAAGATATACGCTAGAAACAATTAATTTGGTACTAAACCAACAAATACACCAGTTGTTGTAAACCTAAAGGTAGGTGCTGATAGTAGATACCTTATCAAAGATATTGAAAGATTTTAAAGGCTTGTAGGGCAACTTATTATCTTACTATTATTCGATCTAACATCACTTTTCGTCGATTAATGCATGCTCCAAGGACACATCATATGGAAGCAGTAAATGAAATTCGTAGATATCTAAAGTCATTTTTGCTGATGCATGGTAACCTGGTAGTATGGAAAAGTAAGAAATAAAATATTGCTGTAAGAATTGAAATATTGTTGCGTCTTCCAGTGTGAAAGCAGTATGATGCAGTAGCACCTATATCTCTTGTGAGCTCATCTATTTAAAATCTTTTATCAAAAACTTAGAATTTCATAATAGCGCATCCTTCTAATTATTGTAATTTCACTTAGAATTTCAGATTGCAACTAGCCTAGTGTTTCATGAAAAACTAAAGGACATTGAAGTGAAAGATCATTTTGTTAGAAAAAAAGGTCCAGTCAAAAATTTTAAACACTCATTGCATTTGGAATGAAGAATAGTTGGCCGATATCTTTATCAAAGCTCTTACGAAAGTATGATTTTACCGTATTCTATTAAAGTTGGGCATATTAAACCTTAGTGCACCAACTTAAGTGGGAGAACTGGAAATTACAATAATTAGAAGGATGGTGAACGGAAGATTGGCTTCTTTCTTTGTTGGAGAGATTTTCCTATCAATTTCTCTCTCTTTAGAGATTTTATTTTGAAGAAAGTTTCATCTTATATTCTCAAGACATCATGTATAGAGAGATTTTCA
Organism: Calamus simplicifolius; assembly: GCA_900491605.1. NCBI lineage: Eukaryota > Viridiplantae > Streptophyta > Magnoliopsida > Arecales > Arecaceae > Calamus > Calamus simplicifolius. The sequence continues at coordinate 725,758 of UESW01004589.1, read as the reverse complement.
CTCTATATTCCTAAATTACCATATATCAGAGGAATTTGCACCTTGTATTTAAATACATGCCTTGTATATATAATGCATTGCAATCAATATAAAAGAGGTTGAATGGCTAGGAGAAATAATAGAGTAAACTCAGCCACCAATATGGCCTTGGTTACAAGGTCCAAACCACATAAATCCTATTGCTTTTTTTCTCTTGAGTTCTATTTATGGCCAGGGTCTTTTTTGATGGTTTGGATGTGTTACGCATCTTTCGCTGAGATCAGACGCACGAGGAAAGATAGAGGAGAAGAAGAATAGATGGATATAAAAGAGAAAGAGAATGCCTTTATTTTTCTGAGGTCTTAACTATCCGGTTACATTCAGATAGAGCCTTAAATAACCATCCATCTTGGATGATAAGACTTATCCGCATCAGCCTGTAACCAACTCCCTAACAAACTTCCTAAAATATGAAAGTCTATCCAGAAACCTGAGCCCAATCCCCTAGACCCAGTTCTATAACCTACAATTAGGTTATTAAACATTCTCTCAAAAAACTCCCTTCTAAGCCATGCAAGAAAGCACTCAAACCCAAGCCCATGTACACCCATGACTCACATGCTCCCTATTCTTGGGTCACAAGCCAATCCAAATGACTTAGGAATCTGAGAACTTATGTAGCTTAAGCTCTCAAACCTGTGTGACTCTCCTTAACTTTGGATGTGCCATACCTGAGCTTACAATCTCCACCTTGGTGCATCAAAGTTACAGTAAGCTCCACCTGGTCCATCAATCCCATCAGTACTCCACATCTGAAGAAACTATCTCGAGGCAGTACCTTAGTGAGTGCATCCACTGCGTTATCTTTGGTAAATACTTTCACAAGCTCCAACTCACCATCCTCCACAAGCTCCCTGATCCAGTGGTATCTGATGTCAATATGTTTAGTCCTAGCATGATAGACTGGATTCTGGACCAAACATAAAGCACTCTGGCTATCAGAAAATACCCTGATCACCCCTTGTGCTATCCTCATCTCCTGTGCAAGACCTTTCAGCCACATAGCCTCATTTGCAGCCTTTGAAATATCAATATACTCTGACTCTGTAGTAGACAAAGCCGTCACTGGCTGCAGACTTGACCTCCATGATATTGGACTACCATTCAACATAAAGACATACCCTATCGTCGACCTCCTGGTGTCCAAATCACCTCCATAGTCAGCATCAACAAAACCTGCTACCTATCCTGAGCCTCCATGGTCACTCTAGTGTCATCCTCTATGCTACTATACCCCTAGCATATACCAATACTGACTGTGCCAACAAGATATTTGAAGATCCCTTTCAGAGCTCTCCAATGTGCTTTACCCGGACTAGCCATGAATCTGCTAACTTGGCTAACAGCATATTCAAAGTCAGGCCTACAACACACCATAGCATACATGAGACTGCCAACTCCTGAAGTATAAGGTACTCTGGACATCTCCTTGGCCTCTATCTCAGAACTTGGTGACATAGTCTTGGAGAGCTTAATGTGACCGGCCAATGGTAATGCGGCTGGTTTTGCACTATCCATACTGTACCTCTCCAAGATCCTCCTGATATAAGTCCCCTGAGATAAATGAAGCAACCTCCTGTGCCTGTTCCTGAAAATTTCCATCCCCAAAATCTGTGTAGCAGGACCTAAATCCTTCATTTCAAACTCAGCTGACAATGCTGCCTTTAGATCCTCCACAATAGCTTTACTCTTGCATGCAATTAACATATCATCTACATACAAAAGCAAGTATAATCTGGAATTATCTTCTAAAATCCGGAAATAAACACATGGATCATACTCACATCTAGACATGCCAATGCTCCTCACAAAGGTATCAAACCGCAGATACCACTGACGCGGTGACTGCTTCAAACCATATAAGGATCTCTGCAAATGACATACTTTTCTTTCTGACCCCGATTCTATAAACCCCTCTGGTTGCTCTATATAAATCTCTCCTCCAAATCCCCATAAAGAAGGCCGTCCTGACATCCATCTGCTCTAGTTCCAAATTATGCATTGCTACAATGCTCAGCAACATCCCGATAGATGTGTGTCGTACCACTGGAGAGCATCTCATTGTAGTCAATGCCTTCTTTCTGAGAAAATTCTTTGGCCACTAACCTGGCCTTAAACCTGATCTTCTCCTTCTCTGTGGCTCCTTATTTGCACTGAAATACCTATTTATAACCAATGGGCTTCTTTCCGCTTGGCAGTGACACCAACCGCCAAGTCTGATTCTTCTGCAGGGACTACATCTCTTCCACCATTGCCTGGACCTACCTATCTCTATCTTGGCTTGTCATTGCCTCCTGGTAGGTAACTGGTCCTTCACTGGCAGACACCAATATATATGACATGGTCTCGCCAAACCTATATCGCTCCGGTTGCCGAATGATTCTTTTTGGCTTATGTAGTGCAATGTCGATGCCTATCCCAAGATGTGACTCTTCTCTCAACTCATCTCTGCTGTGAGCATGCATCTGGCTGGTCCCCGCATGTGAAGACATATCTGGAGTATGCTCCACCTGAATCTCATGTCCTTTTGGCAATCCTGCAAAAGGTAAAATATCATAAGAGGTTAATTGCTTAGCTACGCCCTGCTGAGCCTCCTGCTGCCCATCCGCGTCCGACTGGGCCTCCGGCTGAACCTCTACCACCTCCTGCTTTTTGAGGACTGAGCTCTCATCAAAAACCACATCCCTGCTGATCATGGCCTTCTGCTCTAAGGGATCCTATAGCCTGTATCCCTTGACTCCTCGCGGATATCCAATGAACACCACTTTTCGGGCTTTGGTGTCCAACTTGGTCCATTGACTGGCATCCACATGTACAAATACTGTACATCCAAAAACTCTGATATGGCTAAGCTCCATCTGTCTACCAGACCACACATTCTCTGGTAACCTTCCATCAAGCTTGACATGAGGAGACCTATTCACCAAGTAGGCTGCTGTGTCAACTGTGTCCATCCAAAACATTTTAGGTAATCCTACTTGCAATCTCATACATCTAGCTTTCTCCATGAGAGTTCAGTTCATTCTCTCAGCCACTCCATTTTGCTGAGGAGTTCTAACGACTGAAAATTTTCTTTGATGCCTTCGTCTGTGCAAAATTTCAGAAACTCCTTACTTATGAATTCTCCACCATTATCAGACCGCACCACCTTTACATATCTCTCTATCTCCTTCTCCACCTCAGCCTGCCATGCTTGAAATTTGGAGAAGACCTTTGACTTTTAAGAAATATACCCAAACCTTCCTCGAAAAATTATCAATCAAAGTCATGAAATATCTGGCCCCATTCCTACCCAAAACTGGAGCTGGACCCCAAACATCATTGTGTACTAGCTCCAAGGGACCTGTACTATGCGCTGAACTGGAAAAAAAATTTACCTTGTGTTGCTTGCCCATCTGACATGGCTCACAGACCTCTGCAACACCCTCATCCAAAGCTGAAATCCTCTACCATTCATCAGCACCCTCATGCCCCTCTCTCCCATGTGACCAAAAGGTAGTGCCATATGCGGTACATATCCTGCTGACTGTGCACTGTTGCCGCTGTCTCAAACCCTCCTCACATCATAGACCTAACCAGCTGATACAAATTATTTTCCAGCCTCTTCCCCCTCATCATAACCATGGCACCTTTCATGACGTTGAGTACACCATTCCCGGAATAATAACTGAAACCAAATCCATTCCTCTCCAGGTACATCAAGGACACTAGGTTCTTCTTCAAGTTAGGAACATGCTTCACATAAGTAAGAGTTCTCACAACCCCATCAAACATTCTGATCCTAACTGTGCCAACTCCTACCACCCTGCAAGAATGGTTATCCCCTAATGTCACATTCCCCACATCAATTTTAGTATAATCTGCAAACCAGGACCGATGCGTGTATAATGATATGAGCAGGCTGAATCAAGTAACCAACTGTCTGATGTACTTTGTGTGCATCTGAAACCACCAAGAGGTCCTCCTCGACCCCTATATCTTCAACAGTACTGACAGATTCCTTCTCTTTCTTCTCTTCTTGAGGTTTCTTCCAAAGAGGACAATTCCTCTTTATGTGTCCAACCCCATTACACTTGTAACTCCTGAATTTGCCTTTGCCTTTCTTTGACTTGGACCTAGATCGGCCCCTATGCTTGCTGACCTTTTTGCCTCTGTCGATTCTCTCTCCTACCGTGAGGCCCTCCTGAGGTACACCTTTCCTTGTTATCTTTCCCCACTGCTCATTGGATCTCAACACAGACACAATATCTTAATAAAGCAGTGTTTCTTTTCCATAAAGCAGTGTAGTAACAAGAGGATCATAAGACATAGGCAATGAACATAACAAGAGAAGATATTTATCTTCTTCCTCCATCTTAACACCAAGAGTCATCAAATCATTGCATATCCTATCATACTTTTGTATATGAAGAACAATATCCCCGCCTTCCTGCATCCGAAGACTATATAATTGTTTCTTTAACATAAGTTTATTACACATATTTTTGCCCATATATAAGGAATGAAATTTGGCCCAAAGACCCTTCGGTTTCTTCTCATCTAGGACACTGCACAAAACTGAATCAGCAAGACACCCTCTGATCGCTGCACATGCCCTTTTTTCAAGAGATAACTAATCCCCTTCTGACATCTCCTCAGGCTTTGATTCCAAAGCAACATCAAAAAAATTCTGCACTAGTAAATCCCCAACCCTAACCTTCCACATGGAAAAACTCCCTTTTTCATTAATTTTTCAAACTCAACTTTGCTTCCACTACTCATGGTTGATCAGGCCACAAATAGTAATCACAAAGATGAATTAATAAAATACCTAAAAGTGAAATCTTGGTTGAAATCCTCTCCTGCAGCCTCTTCAAGAAGTTGACTCCATGTTAAACGGCTCCTTGGTTCTTAACATATCAAGGCTTCTCGTAGAGAGGGACTCACCATTGACCATGACTTTGACCTGAAATTAATGCTGGAATCGAAATGTCTGCTTCCTCACGTCTTAATGCCCGTGTCCATGGAATTAATTCCATGTTTTCTTTCGCTTGGATCCCATGAATTCCTTTGAGATATCTCACGTACAACCACCGTTCTTTCCTCTTCACGTGGAATCCTTCAAGCACACGAATCTCTCTCGTGGGCGTTCACAAATTTCTCTCATGGAAGCCTAGAACGTCTTTTCTTGGAGAAATCTCGTGAGTTCCTACGAAGAAGCGAATTCCGCTGTTACCTTCCTCCCTGTCTTTAATGCTAGAAGAAATCATGAATCTTCTCCGTTAGGATCTTCTTGGGAGTAATCACGAAACAAAGCCTCTATGAAATTAGTGGAATTAATGCCTCATGTTAACACGATCCGCTAGAGACGTCGCCGCTCCACGAACTCCATCCTTCGATCTCGGACGGGGTTGCACCGAGACTTGATCTGATTTCTCTTCCTCTTCCCAAGCGCCTCTCTGATGCTCTGATACCACTTGTTGCGCAGCTTCCGCCGAGATAGGTGCGTGAGGGAAGATAGAGAGAGAAGAAGAATAGATGGATATAGAAGAAAAGAGAATGCCTTTATTTTTCTAAGGTTTCAGCTATCCGGTTACATTCAGAGAGAGCCTTAAATAACCATCCATCTTGAATGATAAGACTTATCCGCATCAGCTATAACCAACTCCCTAACAAACTTCCTAAAATATGGAAGTCTATCCAAAAACCTGAGCCCAATCCCCCTGGACCTAGTTCCATAACCTACAATTAGGTTATTAAACATTCTCTCAAAAAACTTCCTTCTACGCCATGCAAGAAAGCACTCAAACTCGAGCCCATGTACACCCATGACTCACATGCTCTCTATTCTTGGGTCATAAGCCGACCCAAATGACTTAAGAACCTGAGAACTTATGTAGTCTAAGCTCTCAAACCTGTGTGACTCTCCTGAACTTTGGATGTGCCACACTTGAACTTACATGATGCGATCAATATGAGAAGAATCTCTTATGTAAACTAGCTTCAGTAGTTCCTTATGTTAGATTTTTTTTTTTATCATTACATCAAGCACATCTTTTGTTAACTGATATGATTTGCTTAATTAGCAGTCACTTGAAACGAGTAAACCTGCGTTCAAATCTCATCATTGCTTGATTTCGTTCGAGCCTTCTCCCATCCTAGCTCTCAAAAATGATTTAAGTCAACTGTTTTTTTTGAATGCCATTGGGAAACCAATGAGATTAGAAAACAGCAATCCATGCAGCTGAAAATTAGACAGAGATTCTTTGGCCTTTTTAAGATTAATTTTGTTAGAGAAATATAGTTGGTAGAGTTACAGACTCGTGTCTTGTTCTTTTGAGATTTAGACCGCCAGTTTCTTAGCTGTGCCTGGCTTTGCTCATTCGGTCTCCACAGGTTGCAAGCTGTGAAAAATCATCCAGGGAATTTAAAGAAACAGCCAAAGATTTGGGTTTTTTTTTTTTTTTTTTTGTTACAAGCGGATGATCATACAATTCTTGAATGAGTCAGCCCAGATATATCAGAAGTTAAGATCTGCTACAGAAGGATAGGACATGGGTCACCTGGCTTCCAAATCCATGACCCGCATGTTGAGTAGCAAATGCCGCCACCCAATCCGTCACCGAGTTAGCCTCACGATAAGTGTGGCAGATCTGGACAGAATCAAGCTCCGCAACATAGACCAACAGTCCCTCAGAATCGAATTTGAGGAACCATCTATATAGCTCTCCTTTAATAACCAAGAAATGACAGTCATAGAATCCCCCTCAATCATGATCTTGGAGCATGGAGGATCCTAACAGCAAACGAAAGCCCTGTCCAAGCAGCACCGAACTCCGACAGAGGAACTGTTGAGTCCAGGGATCCAAAGCCTCCCGCCACCAAAAGATCACCCATCGGTCCCTGAATGATGAAAGCAGATCCAGCAGCTCTATCCCGGACACTCATCAAAGTTAATTTTGATATACCCTGGAGGGGGGCTCCCAAGAGACGAAAACCGTACGCCGATTTACTGTCGGAACAGCAGGGGAGCCTCAGAGGTCAGAGAGTCAAAATTGACATCATGAAAGGTGCGGGCATAGTCCGAAGCCAATAATCTAATCTGTCTCACAATCTTGTGAAAGGAAAACCTGTCATCGAAGAATATGATCTGATTCTTTGACAGCCATATATAATAAGTAGTAACAGACCAAAGATCATGCTTGCTCATAGGACTCGTCTGTGTCAGAAATATATTGGAGAAAGGAAAGAATTTTGTGCATCAATTGCGATGCAGATCGTATGCATCATACGCATGGGTTAGCCATGCACATATATGTGCGATTATGCATGCAAACAATAATTTTAATTTTTATATAAAACATATATTATGCTTATGTATACACAGTCAATCACAGCGCATCATATAATTAATGTAAAAAAATAAAAAAAAAACTGTAATTATCGTACGGCATCACCTACTCATCCTTTATGAAACTATAAATAAAAGTAATAACGTGGTCTGCTACCGATGTTGACGCCATGATAACAGGGTGTCGAATGACGGTCAATTAAGTGCCCGGCGTTCTCCGAAAGCTTGTTTTGTATATGAATTGTTATACAAATAGTGTTTGTATTTTAGACAAAGATGTTACAGTATCGGAGAGTAGATTTGAGGAATTTTTCACTGGATTTGTTAAGAAAGCGAGAGAGAGAGAGAGAGAGAGAGAGCTTGTGCAAGATTCTTCAAATAAGATGGCTAGATTGGTACGGCAAGTGGCGATTCATAGGCCGTCCGATTGGGGACAAAGTCATCAACAACCGCACCCATTTCGGTCCCGTCAGGTCGACAGAAAGCGACATCACGGACTGACCGATGTGATGTTTGAGCCTGCCATTGATGGGGCGATGGGTCCATCAACTTCGGCTTCTTTCCAAAGCTCCGAATAATTTGCGCCAGGGGGTTGAGGAAGAAAACAAAAGAGATTATATGATTCAACCCCGGGCCAGTCTATTTGGCCTGGTCGCAACGCAAGGTTCCTTTATTTTCTTTCCTGCTTTTTTTTTTTTTTACGATGCATATATATATATATATATATATATATATATATATATATATATATATATTGGAGGAAACATTGATCTTGATGCGCCGTTTGCATTGCATTTCTCGCTGGAATCGGTTTTTGTATTTTTGGATTAAAAAATATTTGAAAATTTTCAGGCATTCCCAAGCCCTACCTACGGCCGAAAGCAAATGAAATATGAATAAGATATTTATACAGTTCTTCTTTATATATTTGTGCATAGGATATTGTTATATTTTTTATATTAATTTAATTCAAAATAAATATTAAAAGCATACCAACATTTTTATTTTTTGTAATTTCAATATATAATTATAAAACCTTCATTCATTTAATCCTTTTTATTCTTTTGAGGGCTCTGCAAAGTTCTCTCTCTGTAGTGACAACTGTTGAAAACTTTAAATAATTAAAGCATTTTTAGCCTGTTGTTGTTTTGTGCTTTGTTTTCTAAGTGAAATTATTGTTGAAGATTGATGGCGTATATAGCATTTTTCTTAAAGTTTCTATTATTTACTGTTTTCAATAAAATAATAAAACATGATAAATGTAACAGTTAATTTGGAGCATACTTTATTTTGGGCTGAAAATTTTCCTCAGCTACCAAGGTCAAGTAAAAATTAAGTTTAACAGGATCAAGTAAAATCTTTTTTCGTATCTTAGCAGAACCAAGTAAAAAATCTTTTAAAACTTAACAAGATCGATCGGAGTTCTTTGAATCTCGACACAGCCGAACATTTTTGAACCTTGGCAAGATTAAGTAAATATTCTTTGTACCTTGGCATGACCAAGTAAAAGATCATTTAGGTCTCAGCAAGACTGATCGGAGTCCTTTGAACATCGGCACGATCAAGTATTCTCTGAACTTTGGCAAAGTCAAGTAAAAATTCTTCGAACCTTGGCAGGACCAAGTAAAATCTTTTTTTTATACCTTGGTAGGACCAAGTAAAAAAATTTTGAGCTTCAGCAAAGTTAATCAGAGTTCTCCAAATCTCAACATGGCTGAACATTCTTTGAATCTTGACAAGGTCCAGTAAAAATTTTCGAACCAGGATCAAGTAAATTTTTTTTTTTTTTTTGGGTGCCATTGAGTAAAAGATCCTCCTAAGGCTAGCGTGCATAGGGCTACAATTTTTAGAGCTTAAATCTACCCTTGGTATCGAAAGGAAAAGAAAAGAAAAAAATTCAAATCATGAACAGCTTTATTCATTCTCGGCCCTAGCCTTAATTTGTTGAGACCCTCAGTGTAGAGCCTGGTGTGGTACTCCAAAGCTTAAATCCTAGGGTGGAGGTTTGTAGGCTCCACAGGGTTAAGGCCCAGGTTGTTGGGTCTTGAGGGGGCTAGTCTATCATTGGGCTGGGTTTGGGCCCAAGGTATGGATTGGTCCAAGGGAGTTTTTTAGGGTTTATTATCCATATAATAAGGCACCGGTTCATGTATGGTGTTGGTTTTATTTTGGTGGCCATCATGGGGACGGGTTATATATAGTCATGTAACGATGATGATTATAGATGAATGAAAGAAACCCTTTTCTCCCTAAAATAAGCTATCCCTTCTCTTTCTCCTCCTCTCTTTCTCACATATAGATGCCCTAGGTTTCTAGGGTTTTATTGCTGCCATCTCTGCCCTAGCCATCTTCTTGGAGCCGCCTCTCTCAAAGAAGGAGAAGGAAGAAACCCTAGCAGCACCTTCTTCTTGGGCAACGTCTCTTGATTTTCTGGATCAGATCTGAAGGTTCACGTGAGGAAGAAGAGAGGCCACGACCCTCTCTTACAATCTTGGGGCGGAAGAAACCAAGGAAAATCCTAGTTGCTAATCAATCTGGGAAGATTACCAAGATCAAGATCCAAAATTCTGCTGCAGAAATTTCAGCAGGGATATCATCTCGCTTCCGCATCTCCACACGACTTGGGGCTGGTCGAATGCGTGCTATGCTCCAAGGGTAGAAAGAGGACGATCCACTCTTCATTTGGTATCAGAGCCTCGGTGATTTGGTGGAGAAAAGATTGGATCTTGGGCGTTTCTTGGTAAGATATCAAACCAGAAATTTCTGCAGCAAGTTTAATTTTCTGTTTTTGTTGTGTGCATTGTTTCTTGGTTGGATATGGCATCTAGTAGCTTTAAATTGGATTTTGAAAAGTATGATGGCAAGGGGAACTTCACCCTATGGCAGCAAAGGGTGAAGGATTTATTGGTACAGCAAAGGATTTATAAGGTCTTGGTGAAACAAAGACCGGATAATGTAAGTCGTGAGGATTGGGAGGAGTTAGAGGAGATTGCATTTAGCACAATCAGGATGTGCTTGGCTGATCAAGTCTTGCCGGAGATTTGCACGCAGACCACGGCAAGGGGGCTATGGGAAACTTTAGAGAACACTTACATGGGAAAGAGTATGACAAACAAGTTGTGGTTGAAGAAACAGTTGTACAGCTTGAGAATGCCTGAGGGAGGAGATCTTGTGGCCCATATTCAGAAATTCAATCAAGTGTGCTCAGAGGTGATGAGCCTTGATGTGAAGATTGATGAAGAAGACAAGACCCTCATCTTGTTGTGTTCGCTACCCAGTTCCTATGATGGTCTGATTACAACCTTGGTGTATGGGAAGGAGACCCTGAATTATGAAGAGGTTGTGGGGGTGCTGAGATCAAACCAGCAAAGAGAAAAGATTCGCATGGGAAACTCTAACACAGAGGTACTTGCTGTGAATGAGAGGCAAGGAAGACCCTGGGAAAAGGTTAGAGGCAAGTCCAAAGGCAGATCTAAGTCTCGGGGCAAGCAGAAAGCATGGAAGTGTTACAAGTGTCATCAGATTGGTCATCTGAAGAGAAATTGCCCACTTCTGAAGAATGAGAAGGGGAAGGGCATTTCCAAGGGAGGTTCAGCCAGCAATGGTGGTGCAAATTCATCTGAAGACAGTGAAGATGATGTACTGGTAGTTTCAGATGGGACCAAGAAGTGTGATAGTTGTTGGACACTTGACTCAGCATGTTCTCACCATTATACTTCGCATAGGGAGTGGTTTGCAACTTATGAAGAATCTGATGGAGGGAGTGTATGCCTTGGTGATAATCATCCTTGTAAGGTTGCTGGAGTTGGAAGCATAAGGGTGAGGATGTATGATGGGGTTATAAGGACTTTAACCAATGTCAAACATGTCCCGGAGTTGAAGAAGAATCTAATTTCTTTGGGCTACCTGGAGAAGCATGGGTATGCTTTTGGAAGCCAGCCGGGGAGTGGATGTTTGAGGATAACCAAGGGTGCATTAGTGGTGATGAAAGGGAGAAGGTTGGAAAATAATCTCTATCAGATGGAAGGCTCAGTGGCCATAGATGGTGCAGAGGTGCTAGCAGCGGCACAGGAGGAACAGTTGGTCTATAAACTGTGGCACTATCGAATGGGACACATGAGTGATAAAGGGCTTATAGAACTCAGCAAAAGAGGTCTGATTCCATCACTTAAGAAGGAGGATAATGACATCTGTGAGCCCTGTATTTATGGCAAACAACATAGGGTAAGATTTGCCAGCAGTTCCAAGCAGAGTGAAGGTATTCTGGAACTAGTTCACTCAGATGTATGGGGACCGGCCCCTGTGTCAGCCAGAGGTGGGGCTAAGTATTTTTTAACTTTCATTGATGACTACTCCAGGAAGGTATGGGTATATCTGATAAGAGAAAAATCAGAGGTATTTGCCCGGTTTAAAGCTTGGAGAGTTGGTGTTGAAAAGGAGACAGGAAAACCAGTGAAGTGTTTGAGATCTGACAATGGAGGGGAGTATACAAGCAATGAATTCAGAAGCTACTGTGAGGAAAATGGGATCCAACGCCATTACACAGTAAGGATGACTCCCCAGCAGAATGGTGTGGCAGAGAGGATGAATCGTACATTGACAGAGAAGGCTAGGTGTTTGAGGCTGCAGGCATCACTGCCCAAGGTCTTTTGGGGTGATGCAATTATGTTCTCTGGTTTTCTTGTTAACAGGTCCCCTAATAGAAAACTTGATGGAGGCATTCCAGAGGAGATCTGGAGTGGGAAGAAGGTGGAGCTTGGACACCTAAGGATTTTTGGTTGCCCAGCCTATGCACATGTGGAGGCAACTGAAAGGAGCAAGCTGGACCCAAAATCACAAAGGCTGATCTTCATCGGGTATCCACAGGGAGTTAAAGGCTATTTGCTATGGAGTTCAGATTCACAGAAGTGTATCATCAGTAGAGACATTATTTTTGATGAGAAGAGCATCTTGAAGAGGTCAGAGATTGCAGATGGAGCTGAAAAGGCTGAACAGGACAGCAGTGGACAGCATTGGCTGACAGGTGATGTACCTTCTACTTCTACTTCAAAACATGCTTCTTTTGAGGTGGAGTTTGGTATGAATGTTCCAATACATGTAAAGGATCAGCCACAAGAGCCATCAATCCAAAAGGAGGTGCAGGTGGAGTCACACACTTCAGCTTTGAGAGATGATCAAAGGGGTGTGGCACTACACAAGGCAAAGCGTACCATCATCAAACCTGCTCGGTATCGCATTGATGACATGATTTCCTATGCTCTAATCATTGCAAATGAAGATCCAGAGACCTTCCAAGAAGCCATGGAAAGTTCAGAAAGAGACTCATGGATGCAGGCCATGATGGAGGAGATGGAGTCCCTGGAAAAGAACAAGACATGGCAGCTAGTGGATCTACCTAGAGATGCTCGGGCCATTGGTTCAAAATGGGTGTTCACAAAGAAGGAGGCACCTTCAGAGCAAGGTGGAGTCAGATACAAAGCAAGGCTTGTTGCTAAGGGGTTCTCACAGAGAGAGGGAGTGGACTACACAGAGGTATTCTCTCCAGTGGTACGTCATGCTTCAATTCGTGTGTTGTTATCTCTCGTAGCACAACATGGTATGGAGTTGCAGCAGATGGACGTGAAGACGGCTTTCTTACATGGGAGTCTAGAGGAGAGGATATACATGAAGCAACCAGAGGGTTTCAAGGAATCTGGATTGGAAGAAAAAGTGTGTCTACTAAAGAAATCGCTCTATGGTTTGAAGCAGTCACCCCGTCAGTGGTACAAAAGGTTTGACACTTTTATTTTGGGCCTTGGATTTTCTAGATGTGAACATGATACTTGTGTCTATGTGAAAGATGTGGATGAGGATGATGCACTGTATCTCCTTCTGTATGTGGATGATATGCTCATTGCCAGCAGGAGTGTTGAAGCAGTGAATAGACTGAAATATGCATTATCAACAGAATTTGAAATGAAGGATTTGGGGTCAGCTAGGAAGATACTTGGGATGAAATTTACAGAGATAGGACCAAGGGAATTCTACACTTGTCATTGGGTGGATATATTCACAAGGTGTTGGAGAGGTTTGGGATGGATAAGGCCAAACCAGTTGGAACACCTTTGGCTAGTCACATGTCTCTTTCTAAGTTACAGAACCCCCAGACAGATGAAGAGAAAGAGTACATGGAGAGAGTTCCATATGCCAGTGCCGTGGGCAGCATTATGTATGCTATGGTGTGTTGCAGGCCTGACATAGCATATGCAGTGAGCCAGGTGAGCAGATTCATGGCGAACCCAGGGAAGGAGCACTGGAAGGCACTCAAGTGGATTTTGAGGTACCTTCAGGGAACTCGTGGACTTGGTCTAATTTTTGGGCAGCAAGATGGATCCAAGGAGAAATCTAATATCCCAAGTAAGTCATTAGGTCCATTGGAAGGATTTGTGGATGCAAATTTTGCAGGTGATCTGGATACAAGAAGGTCTACCACAGGGTATGTGTTCAGCATGTATGGTGGATTAATTTCTTGGAGATCAACCCTTCAACCTATTACAGCTTTGTCTACAACAGAAGCTGAGTATATAGGGATTACAGAGGCTGCCAAGGAGGCTCTTTGGTTAAAGAGACTCATCATGGAAATGGGGGTGAAGCAGGGTACAGTATTGTTACACAGTGATAGTCAGAGTGCCCTGCAGTTGGCTCAGAACCCAATCTATCATGCACGCACAAAGCATATAGATGTGAGGTATCACAGGATCAGAGAATTGGTGGAAGAAGGTGAAGTGGAGCTGGTAAAAGTTCATACAAAGAAGAACCAGGCAGATGCACTTACGAAGACTCTTCCACGGGATAGCTTTCTCTCATGTGTGACACTGATGGGTCTGAGGGAATGTGCAGATTTTTCAACAGCTTTGAAGCACCAAGGTGGAGATTGTAGAGCCTGGTGTGGTACTCCAAAGCTTAAATCCTAGGGTGGAGGTTTGTAGGCTCCAGGGTTAAGGCCCAGGTTGTTGGGTCTTGAGGGGGCTAGTCTATCATTGGGCTGGGTTTGGGCCCAAGGTGTGGATTGGTCCAAGGGAGTTTTTTAGGGTTTATTATCCATATAATAAGGCACCGGTTCATGTGTGGTGTTGGTTTTATTTTGGTGGCCGTCATGGGGACGGGTTATATATAGTCATGTAACGATGATTATAGATGAATGAAAGAAACCCTTTTCTCCCTAAATAAGCTATCCCTTCTCTTTCTCCTCCTCTCTTTCTCACATATAGATGCCCTAGGTTTCTAGGGTTTTTTGCTGCCATCTCTGCCCTAACCATCTTCTTGGAGCCGCCTCTCTCAAAGAAGGGGAAGGAAGAAACCCTAGCAGCACCTTCTTCTTGGGCAACGTCTCTTGATTTTTGGATCAGATTTGAAGGTTTACGTGAGGAAGAAGAGAGGCCACGACCCTCTCTTACAATCTTGGGGCGGAAGAAACCAAGGAAAATCCTAGTTGCTAATCAATCTGGGAAGATTATCAAATTAAGATCCAAAATTCTGCTGCAGAAATTTCAGCAGGGATATCATCTCGCTTTCGCATCTCCACACGACTTGGGGCTGGTCGGATGCATGCTATGCTCCAAGGGTAGAAAGAGGACGATCCACTCTTCACTTAGTTACTTGACCCTTGTAGAACTACAGTCGTCATTAAATTAGGACCAACAATAATAAGAAATGGACCCCTAAGGCCACCGTACTGCTGTTGCCATAGCGTACAATCGTAATGGCTGTCTTAAAAAGAAAAAAAAAAAAAAAAAGAAAAAGAAAGAAAGAAAAAGCTGGAGCTTTCAAATTTTAAAACAAAATTCTGAAAAAATTAAATGCCACCTAAGTTGGTTAGCACCTCTTTTAAAGGAGCTTGAAGTTTCCAGGATTCAAATTCGGTTAACTATCAAATCTTAAGGTGCGTTGGAATGGAAGGCCATTGCGATAGGCAAACAAATAAACAAACGCCCAGATCGAGTCTGAGACCAAAGCACTTGCGCTAAGGTTATGCCGCCGATGGCACCCAACCTTCACGGTTGTCAGACAGGGGAGGAGTCTAATTATTTATTTTAACTTTAAGAGATGGACCACCGGTTATAGCGACCAACACCAGTTCTTGTTACGGGGAAAGCAGCAGCTGAAAGCCCCAAAAGCCCTCAGGAACCGAGGCGATGATGATGCTGTGCCCACTGGGACGAGCACGTCTTCCGCTCAACCCAAGGGGGTGACGCCCAGAATATTTTAATCTTACGGAACGAAGAAAAATATTTCCACTTTTTGCAATCTTGGCTCGCTGAAGAAGAGAGGCGGTGAAGGTGGATCGAATTATTAAATTTTTTCCGTATCTAAAAATCATTAATTATTATAATTTTAATATTATAAAATTAATAAAATAAAATTGATTCAATAATATAAATCGAATAAATTATTATATAAAATTCTATATGATTCATTTAGTTTGAATTGACCGTATTTTTTTATTGATTGATATTGCTGACGATTTGTTAAGCTATGTAGCTTAACAGGGATTCATTATAAATTTATTTAAACAAACTTATAATAAAATAGGTTTTGCTTTCTCTTTAAATATTGCGATTGGTTTTCTTTATCAGGACACCACCTAAAGAGTAAGAGAAAGATCTAAATCTTTGCTTGATGAGTTTTGATAAAGGGTAAAATTGTTATTGCATCAATAATCGTGCATATAATGAAAAGGTTGGCATCATTCTTGATTTTTGGCCTATCAGTTGTCATGACTCAACAATACCGAAACATCCTATACTTTGGTTAGGCCGAACTATCTACATGTCTCGACGAAACCGAGCCACTCCTTTGCCTCAGTCAAACCGAGCTACCCTTCTGCTTCGACCGAATCAAGCTATTCACGTACTTTGGCTAGACTGAGCAACTCTTACTCCTTGGCGGAGCCAAGGAATCTCTAAACCTCTGCGAAACGAGCTACCCCCATGCCTAGCCCAAGCGCATTCATTACCAATCGTCATGATGAATTCTCCACACGATGAATGGCCCCAATCACTTGATTAGGATCAAATGCAGAAAATTCAGATCCATGATGATTATCGAGATTCCAGCTGCGTAGGCCCCTAACAACCCTAAGTGGAAAATTAGACTAATAATATCAGAGGTGGCCTAGAGCCTATAAAATCACCATATCTCAAAGCATTAATTAGCTTCTCTAATAGTCTATTCTCTAACTAATCAGATACTAATGCTACCCACCTCATAACAAACTTGATTTGAATCCGATTCGAATCACAACGGTTTCTGTGACATGTCCAAGGAATCAGGAAGTTGCCTGTCATCACACCTGCAACCTTTAAATACTCTTGTCCTAAAGCTCTTCAGGTACACTCAAACTAAAAAACTTCATTGAAGCTCAAGCAGACTCGGAGCTCTCGAGATGCCATTTTTTTGAGAAACTCTTCTACAAGAGCCTTTCCCCACATCTGCTTGCTAAAAATTTTTACTGACTTGAATATCGGAGGGTCTTCCACGGAGGGCCACCTCCGATACTCTCTACATGAGAACTGTCTTGCAGGTTTCACCCAGACAAGAGATCAGCGTCTAGATTCGGAGTCGGACCGCACCCGAGTTGAAGAGCAAATTTTCGCAGCAATAAATCTTTTAATGTCTTTCTACATAAATTATGATGAAATAACATATAGTAATAAAAAATATTTTATTATTATATTGGTATTCGATAATTTTATGTAATTGATCATTAAAAATTCTTACATATGGTATTAGATCAAGCTTGTATGGATTTAAAATTTAATTATTGCCGTCTCACTATAATTTTATTCCTTTATTCCTCTTAATTTCATTGAGCATGAATTTAAGGTAGGGTTTGGTCTTGCACTGATTTAGGCCTTGATCCAAGCTGACATGGAGGAGTATGGTTCATTATTTTGATTATAATTTCAAGCTTCAATTTCTATGCCAGTAACGATGGAAAATATTTTTCCAAATTTTCTTTTTTTTTAAGATTTGGTGGGGGGGGGGGGGGGGGGGGGGGGGGAGGGGAGAGGATGCCAAGGGCTTATGAGACATGGCATAAGTTTGATGCAGGAAAGGTCTTTATACACCGTGCATGGTACAGATAATGCATGATTAAAATAATTTTATTCTTTTGTGCATCATGCGCGGCTACATGTGCAAAGACTGATCCCCCACCGCATGAGATACAGGAGAACTTTTATTGTTATAATTTATTAAAGGCTATTTCTAGGAAGAAGGCTTAATGGGCTAGGAACGTTTATATGGCTGTCATCGATCAAAGGTTATGGTTAAAAGTCTATTTTGAGTCATTTTTTATTTTAGGACATGGATCCCATATGTCGGTTGTAGGCTTATTTTAGGGCCGAAGGTATATTTATGAGGTCGAGGTAATTATGAGCCATATTCTACTTTGGAGCTATTTTCGGACAAGTGTCTTGATTATAATCTAAAATTGTATCTCAGCCTGATGATTAAAATAGT
The DNA here is from genome assembly GCA_900491605.1 of Calamus simplicifolius. Classification (NCBI taxonomy): domain Eukaryota; kingdom Viridiplantae; phylum Streptophyta; class Magnoliopsida; order Arecales; family Arecaceae; genus Calamus; species Calamus simplicifolius. The sequence continues at coordinate 707,886 of UESW01004589.1, read as the reverse complement.
AATTATCATTATTTATTTGCTTTATGCTTTATATTATTATTATTATTATTATTTAATTATTAATATTTATATTATATTTTAAAATTTATATTAACTGTAAATTCTTTTTTAGCTTTATGTAATCTTTATACTATGCATAATTCTCGCTTAATTTATAGCAAACTGTTAGGCCCAAGGCCTACTTATTCAGTCCATTAGGGCTAAAAGCGTGGCGTGACTTCTTTTCCATGATTTCTTAGTTGGTTTTTTGGGAAAGCAATCACCTTTCTTTTTTAGTTTTCTCTTTTTCAAGGAGCAATCGTCTGGGAAAAAGAGGTGGAGCAGGTAGCGGGTATTTCTTTTTTTCTAGGAGCGTGTATTGCTAGGGGAAGAGAAGGAAGGGCTGCTGCTTGGTGCTTCACTACGTGAGAGGACTTTCACTCTAAGAATCACGTGAAGGTGCTGCAAAAGAAAAACAAAAGAAGAAGAAGAGAATGGAAGAAAATAAGGAGGTAACGCAGAAGATCGTATTTTTTGGTGACGTAATCCTTATATCCTATTATTCTCTTGTGATTGTTTCTCAAGTCCTGGCAAGGGACTTTGAGACTTGGATATTTATTATTCTATAGTGGATCTTCTTCTCTGGCTTGCCCGTGGTTTTTTTCCTTTATCTTGGAAGGATTTTTCACATAAATCTTGGTGTTTATGTGATTGTATGGTTTGTGCATTTATTTATTATTCCGCTGCGTATTACGGTCTATTAGTATTTGCTCGTACACGGATTATTTCCCATCAACTGGTATCAGAGCCTGTGAATTTTTGTGTGCGAGCATGGAGGCCGGTAATGTTTCCCGCATGATCAGTCTAAACTAAAATAATTGGATGATATGGAAACCGAGGATAGAGGATCTCTTGTATTGCAAGGATCTATATGGACCTTTGGAAGGGTCAAAGCAAAGCCCGTTACAATGACAGATGATGCTTGGATCATGTTAGATCGAAAAGCAGTCGGTTTTATTCGGTAGTGGTTTTATTCGGCAGTGGTTAGATGATAGTTTCTTTCACCATGTTTCCACTGAGACTTCTGCAAACTCTCTTTGAAAAAAGTTAGAAAGTCTCTATGAGAGAAAAACAGATGGCAACAAGGCTTTCTTGATCAGAAAACTAATGAATCTGAAATATCAAGAGGGTGCTTCTATTGCTGAGCATTTGAATGAAATGCAGAGTATTCATAACCAGTTATCCTCTATGAAAATGTCTCTTGATGATGAGTTGCAGGCATTGTTACTTCTCAGTTCATTGCCAGAAAGTTGGAAGACACTGGTAGTTTCCTTCAGTAATTCTGCACAAGATAGTGTTGTCACCATGAGTCAAGTAACAGGCAGTTTGTTAAATGAGGAGTTGAGAAGGAAGAATTCAGCAACTTCTTATATTGATTCACAGGCACTTGTCTCAGAGAATAGAGGACGGTCAAAGTCTAGAAATAGAGACAATTCATACAATGGTAGAAGCAAATCAAGGTCAAGAAAAGATATTACTTGCTACAACTGTGGTGAGAAAGGGCACAACAAGAATCAGTATAAGAAACCTAAGAAGAGTAAGAAAAAGGAAAAAGAAGTGGATGATACAGAGTCAAAGGAGAATATCACACCTACTGTGCAGAGTGATGATTATTTGATTTTGTCTACTTCTGATGGTATCTTCTCATGTGAGTGTCAGAATCATGAGTGGGTTATTGACACAGGTGCTCTTATCATGCTACACCATGATGGGAGTTTTTTTCTACATATAAGACTGAAAATTTTGGTGTTGTCAAGATAGAAAATCAAGGCACAACAGATATCATTGGCATGGGTAACATCCACATGAAGACCAATCTTGGATGTAAGTTTGTGCTCAAGGATGTAAGGCATGTGGCTGACTTGAGGCTAAATTTAATTTTAGTTGGAAGACTTGATGATGAAGACTTTGATAGCAGATTTCATAAAGGGCAATGGAAGCTCAGTAAAGGTTCACTTATTGTAGCCAGTGGGAAGAAATGCCACACTTTGTATATGTTATAGGCTAAAGCTTATGGTGAACAGTTGAATGCTACAGAGAAAGACTTTAGCATAGAGTTGTGGCATAAACGACTGGGACACATGAGTGAGAAGGGGCTGCAAGTTCTTTCCAAGAGAGAAGTTCTACAGACTTCAAAGGTGTACATCTGAACCCATGTGTTGATTGTTTGGCTGGTAAGCAATATAGAGTTTCTTTTGCTAGTCCTGCTTTGTCTAAAAAAATGTATGTTTTGGATCGTGTCTATACAGATGTTTGTGGTCCTCTGAGGACAAAAACTCCTAGTGGATCAGTTATTGTTCCAGGTATCAGTGGTACACTTTATTTTGTCACTTTTATAGATGATTTTTTAGAAAAGTTTGGGTCTATGGTTTGAAGATCAAAGATCATATTATTAATGTCTTCAAAGAGTTTCATGCCAGAGTTGAAAGAGAGACATGAAAGAAATTGAAATGCATAAAGTTAGATAATGGTGGTGAGTACACTTGGTTATTTGATAATTATTGCAGATCACATGGCATTCAACATGAGATGACAGTTACTGGTACTCCTCAGCCTAATGCAATTGCAGAGAGGATGAACCACACCATCATGGAAAAGATCAGATGTATGCTTTCACAGTCTAAGTTACCTAAAAGATTTTGGGATGAGGCATTGAAGACAGCAGTTGATGTAATAAACTTGTCACCATGTACAGCTCTAGATGGTGATGTTGCAGAACGTGTATGGTCAGGGAAAAATATCTTACAGACACTTAAGAGTGTTTGGTTGCCATATATTTGCACATGTTCCGAACATTAAGAGGTCCAAACTGGATGGTAAGACAAAAGAATGTGCTTTACTTGGTTACTCACAAGATGAGTTTGGTTATAGACTTTGGGATCCAGAAAAGTAGAAGGTATTCAGAAGCAGAGATGTGGTATTTTTTGAAGATTAAATCCTTCAAGACTTTAAGGAGGTGCCAGTCAAGTCTTCTGCAGGAGGATTAACAGACTGTGATCCAGTTACTCCTCATGTATATCAGGGTGATGGGAGAGATGTGCAAGAAAATAGTGTAGGAGTAGATGTTAACCCACCTATAGGACATGTTGAGCAGGAAGGAGATCAGGAGCAACCTCCTATAGAGGTTCAGCTGAGAAGATCTACCAGACATCGTCAACCTTCCAAAAGGTATTCTATAGATGAATATATAATGCTTACTGACGCAAGTAAACCAGAATGTTACCAAAGGCAGTGAGCAGAAAAAGGAGTGGTTAGTAGGTATGCATGAAGAAATGGATGCCTTACAGAAGAACCACACATGATTTAGTGAAACTACTAAAAGGAAGGAAGGCTTTAAAGAATAAGTGGGTTTTCAAGTTAAAGACTCAACAACATTATTCTCAACTAAAGTACAAGGCTAGATTGGTTGTGAAAGGCTTTGGTCAAAAGAAAGATATTGACTTTGAAGAGATTTTTTCTTCTGTTGTTAAAATGTCTTTAATTCGTGTTGCTCTAGGTATTGCTGCTAGTCTATACTTGAAGGTTGAGCAGTTAGATGTAAAGACAGCTTTTCTTCATGGTGATTTAGAGGAGGAAATCTATATGGAGCAACCAGAAGGCTTTAAAGACAAAGGTAAAGAAAATCTTGTCTGCAGATTGAAAAAAAGCTTGTATGGGCTGAAGCAAGCTCCAAGGCAGTGGTACAAGAAATTTGATTCATTTATAGCTGAAAATGGATACAAAAGAATGGCTTTAGATCATAGTGTGTATATCAAATGGTTTAGTTATGATTTTGTCATACTCCTACTTTATGTTGATAACATGCTTATCCTTGGGAAAGATATATCTATGATTGACAGGTTGAAGAAAGACCTGAGTCAGTCATTTGCAATGAAGGATATGGGACCAGCAAAGCAAATACTGGGCATGCAGATTTTCCGTGATAGAAGAACCAAGAAAATATGGTTGTCACAGAAAAAGTACATTGAGAATGTATTGGATAGGTTCAATATGAGCAATGCAAAGCCAGTTGGTTCTCCTCTTGCAGGTCACTTCAGGTTATGCTCAGAGCAGAGTCCTTCAAGTGATGAGAAGAAGGAGGAAATGAAGAAGGTTCCTTATACTTCAGCAGTCGAAGTTTGATGGTATGTACGAGGCCAGACATCGCATATGCAGTGGGTGTTGCTAGCAATTTCTTGCAAATCTAGGAAAAGAGCATTAGGCAGCAGTGAAATGGATTTTCAGATATCTCAGAGGAAGCACCAAAGTTTGTTTAAGCTTTGGGGGTAGTCCACCTGTGCTGATTGGTTACACAGATGCAGATATGGCGAGAGATATTGATACAAGGAAGTTCACATCAGGTTTCATACTCAGAGAAAGCTCCAAAGTTTGTTTAACCTTTGGGGGTGGTCCACCTGTGCTGATTGGTTACACATATGCAGTTATAGCGAGAGATATTGATACAAGGAAGTCCACATCAGGTTTCATACTTACTTTTGCAGGAGGAGCTATGTCATGGCAATCCAGATTGCAAAAATGTGTAGCTCTCTTTACCACAGAGGCAGAATATATTGCCCACATCAGGTTTCATACTTATTTTTGCAGGGGAGCTGTGTCATGGCAATCCAGATTGCAAAGATATGTAGCTTTCTTTACCACAAAGGCAGAATATATTGCTGCTACCGCGGTCTGTAAGGAGATACTGTGGATGAAAGAATTCTTACATGAATTGGGGCTGAAATAGGAAATTATGTGGTACATTGTGACAGCCAGAGCGCCATTTACTTGTGCAAGAACCCAACTTTTCATTCCAAGTCAAAGCATATAGATGTCAGATACCACTGAATTCGAAATGTGTTTGAAGAGAAGCAGTTACAGCTTCAGAAAATTCATAGATGAAAATGGTACAGGCATGTTAACAAAACCTTTCAAAAAAAGATAAGAGATATGCCGACAGCTGGTCGGCATGATTTCACACTAAGGAAGCTTAAGACAGCCTCCTTAAGGGCTAAAGAGGGAGGTTGTTGAGCCCGTGGCCCACTTATTCAGCCCATTAGGGCTAAAAGCATAGCCACGGTTCCTTAGTTGATTTTTGGGAGAGCAGTCGTGTTCTTTTTTTTTGGTTTTCTCTTTTTCAAGGAGCAGTCGTCTGAAAAAAGTCGTCTGAAAAAAAAGGTAGAACAGGTAGTGGATATTTCTCTTTTTTCTAGGAGCGTGGATTGCTAAGGAAAAAAAGGAAGGACTGCTACTTGATGCTTGACTACATAGAAAAACTTAGTCCAGGAATCATGTGAAGGTGCTGCAGAAGAAAACAAGAGAAGAAAAAAAAGGAGGGACAAAATAAAGAAGTAATGCAGGAGACATATTTTTCGGTGACATAATCCTTATCCTTATTATTTTCTTATGATTGTTTCTCAAGTCCTGACAAAGAACTTTGATACTTGAATATTTATTATTCTATAGTGAATCTTCTTCTTGGGTTTGCCTGTGATTTTTTTCTCTTTATCTTAGAGAAATTTTTCATGCAACTCTTAGTGTTTATGTGATTGTATAATTTACACATTTTATTATTATTCCGCTATATATTACAATATACTAGTATTGTTCGTACTCGAATTATTTCACACCACAAACAATTTATATGGTACTATATAAAAAATAAATCTATAAACATAATTAATATTTATTAAACTCAAGACATATCGTATGAATGCAATTAAACATTATCTTATAGCTTTGATAAAATAAAAGTAGTTTGTGTACCTCAAAGTGGTCATCAGCATAGATTTAATTATGCATGAGGGCTGTAGGTATTGATATCTCATTTTTACAAGTTAATATGGATGCTTGACTGCAAAAGTGGCTCACCAGACTTATAAATTTCTTTTTATATCAATCTTACGAAATTATTGAGTTACAGCTTACAATCGCCTACTTAAAAGAAGGTTATCGCGTGTTGTAATTTTAAAAGTTGATTGCATTGTGTTAGACGTTACACAAACTTCGAGCATTCATCTGCCTGAAAGAAGTAATATTTTCTTGAAGACTAAGATAATCTCGTGGTTTGCTTCGTATATTACGTAATCTTAAGTTATATAATATGCAAGAATTCATAAATAAAATTATTAATATTTTATGAAATAGATATAAAACATTGCAGTTTTCTTAAAACTTAGGATATTTTGAGGATTTGCTTTAGAAAGATCCCAGAATCATATTTTGCATTCTCTATCAAAAGAAAAGTTTTTGATGATATATACCAGAACTCTTTAAATACATAGTTATAAGGAATTAAAATAATTTTATTACCCACATATTGACACATTCTATGTCTTAAACAGTTTTATTTAATGTGAAAAACCAAGTCATGATAATTAAAATCCTGTTTGTTTTATTAATATAAGATGAAAAAAAGCTATATAAAATTTGCTTGATGATATTAGGCAGCATTATTGTGCATAATACATTATGTCAAATAAAAAAAGTTATCATTTGTAATTGAGACGCACGATAATTAAGTTTTCTCAACAAGTATCGGATAATGATATTAAATAGTTAATAAAGTTAAAATAAAAAATTATGATTCATTGTGCCCTCACTTCCTTATTTATTGAATTAAACCAAATTAAAACTACTACAATAAGTATATGTTATAATAAAACTAAGAATCACACGTTGAAATTGATATTGAATTCATAAAGGCTATCAATTTGATTTTCAACTTATGTCAAATTTAATTTTAATTTGATAAATAAATATATTATTTCATATTAAAGATAAAAAAATAATTTTGGTTTTAACTTTTTCTTTACTTTCAATAATGAATATATACTTATTCTAATATAATAAAATTTGTATCCAAAAAGCCTTTAGTTAAAGAACAATTTTCAATCCAAATTTAAATTTATAAATAATGATAATTTTACTCTTATTTTTTAAAAAATAGAGACCCCCTTTTCATTATGTCCAGGGTAAGCTAAGCAAGCATATAAATTATTGTATAACTCATGCTTCTAACCTGCTTAAAATTAGCATAGTGATATTACTAAACCTTTGAACCTTATTTTTTTATATTATAAAAATTTAATTGATGACTCTTTTTCATATTATTTTTATCAAATAAAAATTATAAGATTTTTAAATTTAATTTTTAAAATAATCAAAGAATGGCTGCCAAAAGTTGTAAAGTTTAATTAAAATCTACGACCTAAAATATCTTTTGAAAGAGAAATTACATCTTGTTTGGGCTTTTGGATTTATGTTCTTAATTTCCTAGCGTGGATATTGACAGAAATTGATTGAAACTTTAGCTTGGGCTCATGAACGCAACCTTTGGCTAATTTAATTCGATGGAGAGATAAGCCAGTGGCTCTTTCCATTGTGCAAAGCAAGATTGGTTAGATTAGCCCACTTTTCTGTAGTTTTAAAAGAAAAAAAAATGGGTTATCAAAATAGTTCTAGTTATAAAACAAAAAATGAAGGAACTTGAAAAAACAACCCCATTTTCTATTTGAATTGAGGCTTTGGGTCATTTACTAATGTCAATAATTGGAGACAACACAATTCAAACAGTTATGAAAAACTTAATTTGAACCACTTTTTATACTTATGGTCATCTTTTTTAAAATTAGAAATTTATAACTCTTTCCAGAAAAGATTGATCCTAGGGTAATTCATTTTGCACACATGAATTAAAAATTTATAACTCTTTCCAGAAAAGATTGATCCTAGGGTTATTCATTGTTGCACACATGATCCTGACAGTGCGAGGTTCATACCCACCAAATAAGCTTTACCTTTAAAAAACCATCTTGGAAATAAAATTAAACAATGCCTATACCATTAAATCAATGAAAGTAATTTTAATAATATTTGACCTATCATAGTAATTTTTGAATTACTACATAAGATTAAGCTGTGATTGTTCAAAACTTTTAATTTAAAAGATAATAAAATTTTATTTTTTCTTTTAAATTGATAAAAAAATAGATCTCATACTATACTGAGGTATTCTAAAAAAAATCCATATTTATTATGTGCCAAACAAGTTTAATATCTAGAAGAATAAGTAAAGGTAAGATGTGAAAGATATAATATATCCAATTTAAATTTAAAACCTCAAAATGATTTTAAAAGAATCAATAAAAAACATACCTTATATTAATATAACTGATAATTTATTATACATATAAACATTATTTTTATAATAATAAACGTCTGTCAAACATTAACTTAAGATAGTGATAAAATTGTTTATATAATAAATAAAAAAATAAATTCTCTATAAAAAATTATACTATTTTATAAAAAATATGAATAATCTTAAATAATTAATTATTTATTAATATAAAATTTATTTTAATGTAGAATTTTATGAGAATTTAAAAACATATATAAATATTGAAAAAAATCTTATTACTTCTTGTATTAAATAAATTGTATTTGTTGAATACTACAAAACCGGAAAACTAGCGTTTACTTTTAAAAAAATTACTATCGTAATAATTATGTTATGCCCTTTTTAAAAAGTTAATAAAATACTAAAAAAATCCAAACATATAAAGATTAGATATCTCCTAATTAAAAAATACATTTATGAAATATATTTATAGAAAGAAATGACTTATGATTGTACCATTCATATATTAAACATTTTAATGATATAAATGTTTTAAACTTTTCTATGTACTTAATTATTGAGAATGAATTGTACTTAATCAATTCTCTTAATTTAATTTATTACATATGTTATGATATCTATTTTATATATATATATATATATATATATATATATATATATATATATATATATATATTAATTTTTTAAGTATATAATGATCATATGATATATATTTTATTTATACATGCATGCGTCAAAACATGAGAACTAATATCAACATTGAGTATTACCTATACTTTTTAAGTATGTCTCTTGATGTTAAAAAAATACTAAAATAGGATTGATTTTTTTTTTATCGAGAACACTTTCCAAAACAAAACAAAAAAAAAACAACAAGGATAAAAAAAAATCTGCTTTCAGCCCTTCTTGCATAAATCAAGATGAAACAATATATAAGATAACAAAATTTATTTTATTATCATATTGATATTCATAAGCCCAACAAAACCTAACCTAACTGGACTTTTGAATGTCCCGTCCCGATCCACAACAGTGCTCCCTCTTTTTGAGGCAAGAAAACTCTTCCCCCTGTCCTTCCCCGATTTCGAGGAGCACCACCACCAAATTGCTATCGGCACAGAAGACACCGACACCAGTCCAAGAGAGAAAAAAAAGAGATCGAGATTTTGCAGGCATATATCATAATATCATAATATTATATTATATATATATAAATATATAGAGAGAGAGAGAGAAAGGGGGGGGGGGGGGGGGGGGGGGGCATACAACTGGAGGTGGGAAGGTGAAAGATCTGAATTGTGTTCTCGCAGGGCATTGCTATATCTGCACAAGCACTGGTACAATTCATTTGTTCTCTCTCCTTTTTGTTTAGGGATAGTAGGAGGATATAGGCTGGAGAAGGGGTGAAAAAAGTGTTGATCTCTCTCTCTCTCTCCTCTCTGCAGCAGAATTCTCCCACACTTTTCTCGTTCTTTCTCAAATGGAGCGGATGAGCTTCGCTGGAGGGCGTTTCTGCTGGGCAGCTGAGCAGCCATTGCCAAACGTAGCTGCCCACGACACAACAAACAGTAACATATCTCTCAATCTACAGGAATGAATGCATGTTTTTATATTTAAAAAGAGAGAGAGAGAGAGAGAGAGAGAGAAAGAGACGTGATGCTGCACAAGTGGGGAAGCGTATCTCTCAATCTATAGGAATGGGTGTCTGTTTTATTTAAAGAGAAGAGAGCGAGAGAGAGAGAGAGAGAGAGAGAGAGAGATGTGATGCTGCACAAGTGGGGGCTAAAAAAAAAAAAAATTCTTTCCCTTTTGGGGGCCGTTTGTTGTTGGGGTGCATTACCTCCTCGTGTTGTTTCTGCAGCTTGGCGTTCTCTTCCAAGAGATGGGCAACCTCTAGCTCCAGCTCATTTGTGTAAGCCTGCTCCAAATCTAGTTACTTCCTTTATATTGTTATATATAACATCTTCTATATATATTATATATATATATATATATAGTAAAATGGAAAGAAGAAAACGGAGGGAAGGAGTCGAGAGGATAGAAAGATGTGCCTGCTTTCGGGCGCGGGATCGGGCTGCGGACTCACGGTTCTTGATCATGCGCTTATGGCGACGGTCACCGCCAATGCCAGGCACTTCCGACATCATCCGCTTCTTGGAGCTGAAGGAGAAGAGACCGGTGGGGGAAGACGGGCCGATGACGGCGTCGGAGATGTTAGCAGATATGAAGGACCCGCCGTGGCCCTTGTAGTTCGTCTGACCATTGACTCGAGACTCGTTGGAATTGGAGCTGGAGCGGGAGTGGGAGTGAGCGTTGATGAGGAGTGACCCGCCGCCGCCAGCACCGGCTCCTCCGCCGCCGCCCCCCTGATACCGTAGCTCGAGTCCGGAGTTGAGGCTTAGCGCGGTGGGAGGCAGCGGTGGAGGCGGAGGGATATCCTCCACGACGGCGGCAGCGGGCGAGACGGTGGAGCAGGGGCCAGAGAGGAAGTCTTGGAGGATCATGGCCCGGAAGGAAGGGGAGGCTGTAGCGTGGGCCCGGTGGAAGTGGTGGTGCTGGTGGAGGGGATGGGAACGGGGCTCCAGGAGAGGAGCGAGGGGTCTCTCTTGGTGGAGGGTCGTGAGGGTGATGTCCTTCCATACCTCCTCTATGGTCCTCCTTGGGGTCTGGGGAAGGATGGAAGAGTTGGAGGAAAGAGAAGATCTCGAGGAAGAGGAGGACACTATCCTGCTACTACTCCCACGTCCACCGTTGTGGTTATCTTGTTCTGAGGACCACATGCCGTGCGGTGGAGGAGAGGAGGAGGAGGAGGAGGAGGAAGAAGAAAGTAGGGTTTTTTTTTGTGGCTGTTTTGGAGGTGATGATGATGAAGGGATGGAGCTAGGAGTCACAGAGAGTGAAAGTGAGAGATGATGTGGTGGCCTGGTGACCACTTGAGTGGTTCGTTGTCTTCCCTCTCTCTCCTGTGGACTACGCCTTCTTTCCTTGAAAAAATAATAAAAGTAATCTCCAGTACGTAGGTGCGCAAGCACACGTGCTGAAGCATTTAGGGTATCCTCCATCCTTCCCACTGAGTAACATCCATCCGATGCATCGATGGATCCTAATGGACAATGCTCCTGGCCGGCATTAGTCTCCAAAAATATATGTCAGTACGGGGACGCAATGGCTGTCTTGCCCTGTTGATTGATGGGTTTTGAAGCGATGTAGGGAAAAAAAAAATAAAACAAAAACAAAAAGTGTGACGGGTGGCCAGCACCTAGCTGTGAGTTTGGGGGCATGAGAACCGCCGGCCGTAAAGAGAGGTCAGGAGAGAGAACCCTCTCGGATGTGACTGTTCCCTGCGATGAATGGTGATAGATTTAAAAAAAAAAAAAAGGAATGGTGATATAGATATGGATAGCAAGAGAATATATAACAAATATTGAGGCAAAGATAAGGGTGGTGGGTGATCGTACGCTGTTATATCCTGGAGGTGAACAGTCCGTGCCGTCTCACTGAAAGCAACAGTAGGAGAGACGTGGGGTCGACGGAGGCGGGATAGATTCCGATGTCCCCATCGTATTCATAACATAATATAATACTCTCGACGTATATACGCTTTTGTTCTACATGATATCAAGGACTACCTACCACCTATTGGGTGAGGGCTGGAGTAGTAGCAGCACCTAAAGATCACGGCCGTAGAGAACCCAGGCTCAGGTCCTTCGTACAGGGAATGAAACACATTGCGAGGTGCCAGGTTAGGCTTAATGTGTGCAGGCCTAGGGCAGCTAAATTAGCTCAGAAGAAGGCCATCTAAAGACATTGACTCAAAAGAAAAGAAAAGAAAAAGTTGTGGAGAGGGCCGGGGGATTTCGAATTGGATGCTGGCATTCCAAGGGATGAAGATATTTTTTTAGCTTCCCTTCCCATTCTGGGACTGGGAGAAACCAGTTCCAACCTCACGATCACGAGGCATCACCCAATTGCGCCTGGCCTTCGCTCGCAACCCATCCTGCTCTAAAATCGTGTCATATATATACCATCTTGTTCTCTTCAGTGCGGAACTGATAAAAATAAAATAATATTTAGAGAATGTGGCACAACAATTTTATTTCAAATATGTTCAATGAAAAAAAATATATTAATTATTATTAATTTATAATTTTTATAGAAAACTATATTAGCCATTAGAAATAAAGTAGAGATAATGATAAAATAAAAATAAAACAGTAATAATTGATGGAGCCAGTTGATCCTATTAAAATAAAGATAATAATTTTTGGACGGTTCATCTTGACAGCGGCATCGGTCTTAATATTGACCGTGTCCCATCTCGATCTTGGCATCGGTCGCGGCCCACTTCGACCTCAGCGTTCGCGATGGTCCACCTCGGCAACGGTCTGGCCCACATCATCCTTGGCCTTGCTCGGCCACCTCGGCAATCGGCCTCGCCCTGCTCGGCCACCTCGGCTCCAGCCGGCCCTGGCTCCTTCTAGCCGGCCTCGGTGTGTCCAAGCTAGCTAGCTCCGGCACCTTCCCAAGCGGCCCGGCATCTTCCTAGACGGCCCCCTACGTCACCAAGCTAAGCGGTCCGGGCACTTCCCAGCTGGCCTCGACACCTCCCAGCCGGCCCCGGCATTTTCTAGCCGGCCCCCTACGTCTCCAAGCTAGGCGGCCCCGGCACTTCTCAGTCGGCCCCTGTACCTCCCAGCCGTCCCAGCACTTTCCTAGCCGGCCTCCTACGTCTCCAAGCTAGGCAGCCCCGACACCTCCCAGCCAGCCCCGGCACTTTCCTAGCCGGCCCCCTACATCTCCAAGTTGGCCGACCCCGGCACCTTTCAAGCGGCCCGGCGTCTTTTGAGCCGGCCCCCTACATCTCAAGCTAGTCGGCCCCGGCACTTCCCAGTCGGCCCCGGCACTTTCCTAGCCGGTCCCTGGCGTGTCCAAGCTGGCTGACCCTGACCCTTCCAGGTCGGCTCCGGCGTTTCCAAGCCGCCGAATCGGTCCCGACCCTTCCTAGTCGGCCCTTTTCAGCCCCGGCGTCTCGAAGCCCGCCGAATCGGCTCGACCCTTTCTGGTCGGTCCTTCTCGGCCCCGGCGTCTCCAACCCCGCCGAGTTGGTCCCGGCCATTCCTGGCCGGTCCCTCTCGGCCCCGACATCTCCGAGTTCTCCAAGCCCGCAGAGTCGGCCCCGACCATTCCTAGCCAGCCCCTCTCGACCACGACGTCTCCAAGACCGCCGAGTCGGCCCCGGCCATTCCTGGCCGGCCCCTCTCGTCCCCGGCATCTCCGAGTTCTCCAAGCCCGCCAAGTCGGCCCTGGCCATTCCTGGACTGTCCGCCCCGGCACTTCCTGGCCGGGGAGGTCGGCCCCGGCCGCCCCTGGCCAATCGGGTTCAGCCTCGACTCCCTGGGGAGGGTCGAGGCGTCCCAGTTCTTTCCAGCATGGCCCAAGCAGTTCAAGAAACCGCCTCTCTGACTCGCGCCGCCTGACAATGCCAGGTCCACCTACTACTGGCCACGTTGTTGATGGGACTAGACCCAACAACCCAATAACCCTGCAGATTGATGGGACTTAACCCATCAACCGCTGTTTTCTTCCTCTCCTATGGAACAGGATCCACCAACCAGCCAGGATCCACACAACTTCCAAGGACCCGCAGACATTCCTTCTCCACGGAATCCCACGTGACCATGTCAACCCCTATAAAAAGGTGAATCCACTCTCTGGATAGGTATGCGCGATAATCCTCAAAATCTGCCTTAGCGTTCAGAAAGGAATCCCTCTTCCCTGAGACCTCTTTCTCATACTAAAAAGGGCTCACTCGAGCCCCTCTTCAGCTGTGATCTCAGTTGCTAACTTGGGCGTCGGAGGGTCCCATCGGAGAACCCTCTCCGATCCTGGGACTTTTTTGTAGGTAACCTGGTGAAGAAGAGCCTGGAGAAGCATTCCGTTCCCGACGTCCAAGATAGGTGATTGAGCATCATCAGATTGGTGCGCTAGGAAGGGGGATAAGAAAAAGTAGTGAACGTTCTCCCTGCGCTACATCTCGGTAGGCGAGACTCTCTCCCCACTTCTCTTCGAGAAGCCATGGTGGTGACGCGAGCTCAGGATGCCTCCGTCAGCTGTCCAGCGGGGCTCCCTCCGCCAACTAGGCAGCAGGAGGCCAATCCCCCTGCTACCAACCCTCCAGTTACATACCCGCCGCCGGAGGCCGTTGATCAAACAACGGAGCGGCTGGCGACTCTTTCCCAGCAAGTCCAGAATCTCACCGCCATGGTCCACGGGCTCCAGCAATAACAGTCCGTGGCCATCCAGTATCAGACTGCTACCCCCGCTAGTCAACAGTGGCGAGGGGAGGTTCTCCTCGACGGAAGGCCGGTCGGCGAGAGACCGATCGACGTCAGGTTTCCCATAGGAAGCCTCGACGCGAGCCCTCCAAGCGGCCACGGTCCCCTGACCACGGCCCCAACAAATTTCCTCCCGAGCCACATCATCACGAGGAACCCAGGCGGAAGTCCCGCCTCCCGTCTCCATCTCCTTCTGCCTCTTCTTCTTCTTCCTCCGAGCCGTCTCGGAGGGCCCCGACAATCAGCCGCCAGACGGAGAAACGCCTGGAGGAGTACAACAGGCGGCTCGACGAGCTCGCCAGGAAAATCAATCACCAGTCAGAGGAAGAGTTCGATACTCGCCCTTCTTACACCGCCGAATATTGGAGGAGCCTGTCCCCTCCAGGTTTCGTTTACCCTAGGTGGATCCGTATGATGGTACGACCAATCCTCTCGATCATCTCGAGAGCTACAAGGCAATGATGCAAGTCCAGGGCACCTCAGACGCCCTTCTCTGCAAGGCCTTCCCGCTACTCTGCGGAAGGCCGCCCATGCATGGTACTCACGCCTGCCCCCTCACAGCATCGACTCCTTCCGGGAGCTGGAGAAAGCCTTCCTGGCACACTTCGACGCCTGCCGGCGAATCCCAAGGGTGGCCGACAGTCTTTTCTCCGTCCGTTAGAAGGAGGGAGAGTCACTGCAGGACTTTGTATCCCGGTTCAAGGCCGCCACCCTCGAGGTCCACCATCTCGACGACACGGTGGCGACGTTGACGTTGAAGCGAGGACTCCTCCCATCCCGTTTCACCATCTCTCTGGATAAGAAGCCCCCAAGCTCCTATTCCGATCTCCTTCTCCGAGCTCAAAAGTACATCCGCGCGGATGAGGCCGACTTCACCCACCGGGAATCTTCGAGAAGCTCCAGTCACAAGCCTACTTGGCCCCGGCACAGCGATGCCCCCGAGTCGATTAAGACCCTAAAGGCTCCATACCCGACAGAGTCGCCACTTGGGCAGCACACAAACCCCCAAGTTGGTTCAAAAGGAGCTCATCGGCATCGCGGCCCACGGGACACCACTCGGCCCCAGCACAGTGATGCCCCCGAGTCGGTTAAGACCCTAAAGGCTCCGTACCCGGCTGAGTCGCCACTTGGGCATCACACAAACCACCAAGTTGGTTCAAAAGGAGCTCACCGGCATCGCGGCCCACGGGATACCACTCGGCCCCGGCACAGCGATGCCCCCGAGTCGGTTAAGACCCTAAAGGCTCCGTACCCGGCTGAGTCGGTACTTGGGTGGCACACAAACCCCCAAGTTGGTTCAAAAGGAGCTCACCGGCATCGCGGCCCACGAGATACCACTCGGCCCAGCACAGCGATGCCCCCGAGTCGGTTAAGACCCTAAAGGCTTCATACCCAGCTGAGTTGCCACTTGGGCGGCATACAAACCCCCAAGTTAGTTCAAAAGGAGCTCAATGGCATCACGGCCCACGGGACACCACTCGGCTCCGGCACGGCGGTGCCCCCGACTCGGTTAAGACCCTAAAGGCTCCATACCCGGCTGAGTCGTCACTTGGGCGGCACACAAACCCCCAAGTTGGTTCAAAAGGAGCTCACTGGCATCGCGGCCCACGGGACACCACTCAGCCCCGGCATAGCGATGCCCCCGAGTCGGTTAAGATCCTAAAGGCTCCGTACCCGGCTGAGTCGCCACTTCGGGCACACAAACCCCCAAGTTGGTTCAAAAGGAGCTCACTGGCATCGCGGCCCATGGGACACATCACTCGGCCCCAACACAGCGATGCCCCCGAGTCGGTTAAGACCCTAAAGGCTCCGTACCCGACTGAGTTGCCACTTGGGCGGCACACAAACCCCAAGATGGATCAAAAGGAGCTCACCGGCACCTCGGCCCATGAGACACCACTCGCAGCGGTTCACAAACCCCCATAGTGGTTAAGACCCTAAAGGCTCTGTACCCGGTGAGTCGCCCCTTGCAGCAGTTCCCACACCCCCGAGGCGGTTCAAAAGGAACCTAACGACTCCTAGCTCTCAGGTCACCCTCCGGTGTTCAAAAGGCTTTCGACAGCCACAACTTATCTCAGCGGTTTCAACTCTGTATCAGCGGTCGACGGCCAATCGGCCTCGACGGCTCTATTTCTGCTTCGGCAATTTTGTCTCGGCCTCAGCGGCTTCATCTTGGCAGCCTCAAGCCAGCGGATAGCCACGAAAAGACTTTCAGACTCCGCGTTGGGAGAGGATTACTAGCCGCTCTTAGCTAGCCAAAGAAGGCATGCAGATGTCCATACAAGGCAGCGCAAGAGGAAAGGGGTTTCCCCACCTAGAAGGAATCATGGTTGAAGTTAACATGAAAGAGCAGATGCCAAGTTAAAAGTTCTACACTCCTTTCGCTTAGCTGATGCGGGGCACGCAAGCTCAAGGAGTGTGGGGGGCATTTGATGGGGCCAATTGATCCCATAAAAAATAAAGACAATAATTTTTGGACGGCTCACCTTGACAGCGACGTCGGTCTCAACGTTGGCCGCGTCCCACCTCGAACTTGGCATCGGCCGCGGCCCACTTCGACCTCAGTGTCCGCGACGGACCACCTCGGCCTCGGCGTCGGCTTGGCCCACCTCGTCCTTGGCCCCGCTCGGCCACCTCGGCCTCGGCAATCGGCCTCGCCCCGCTCGGCCACCTCGACTCTAGCCGGCCCCGGCTCCTCCTAGCCGGCCTCGGCACTTTCCTAGCCGGCCCCCGGCGTGTCCAAGCTGGCTAGCCCCGGCACCATCCCAGGCGGCCCGGCGTCTTCCTAGCCGACCCCCTACGTCTCCAAGCTTGGCGGCCCCGGCACTTCCAGCCGGCCCCGCACCTCCCAGTCGGCCCCGGCACTTTCCTAGCCAGCCCCCTACGTCTCCAAGCTAGGCGGCCCCGGCACATACCAGCCGGCCCCGGACTTTCTTAGCCGGCCCCCTACGCCTCCAAGCTAGGCAGCCTCGGCACCTCTCAGCCGGCCCCGGCACTTTCCTAGCTAGCCCCAACACTTTCCTAGCCGGCCCACTACGTCTCCAAACTAGCCGGCCCCGGCACCTTCCCAAGCGGCCCGGCGTCTTCCTAGCCGGCCCCCTATGTCTCCAAGCTAGGCGGCCCCGGCACTTCCGAGCCGGCCTCGGCACTTTCCTAGCCGGCCCCCGCGTGTCCAAGCTGGCTGGCCCCGACCCTTCCTGGTCGGCCCCGGCGTCTCCAAGCCCGCCGAGTCGGTCCCGACCCTTCCTGGCCGGCCCTTCTCGGCCCCGGCGTCTCCAAGCCCGCCGAGTCGGCCCCGACCCTTCCTGGTCGGTCCTTCTCGGCCCCGGTGTCTCCAAACCCGCCGAGTTGGCCCCGCCATTCCTGGCCGGCCCCTCTCAGCCCCGGCGTCTCCAAGCCCGCCGAATTGGCCCCGGCCATTCATAGCCGGCCCCTCTCAGCCCCGGCATCTCCGAGTTCTCCAAGCCAGCCGAGTCGGCCCTGGCCATTCCTGGCCGGCCCCTCTCGGCCCCGGCATCTCCAAGTTCTCCAAGCCCGCTGGGTTGGCCCCGGCCATTCCTAGCCTGTCCCGCCCCGGCACTTCCTGGCCGGGGAGGTCGGCCCTGGCTGCCCCTGGCCAACCGGGTTCAGCCTCAACTCCCCCGGGAGGGTCGAGGCATCCCAGTTCTTTCCAGCACGGCCCCAGCAGTTCAAGAAACCGCCTTTCTGACTCGCGCCGTCTGACAATGCCAGTTCCACCTACTACTAGCCACGTTGTTGATGGGTCTAGACCCAACAATCCTACGGATTGATGGGACTTAAACCACCAACCACCGTTTTCTCCCTCTCGATTGAACAGGACCCACCAACCAGCCCAGATCCACACAACTTCCAAGGACCTGCAGACATTCCTTTTCCACGGAATCCCACGTGACCATGTCAACCCCTATAAAAAGATGAATCCACTCTCTGGACAGGTATGCGCGATAATCCCTAAAATCGCTGCCTTAGCCTTCAGGAAGGAATCCCTCCTCCCAGAGACCTCCTTTCTCATACTAAAAAGGGCTCACTCGAGCCCCTCTTCAGCTGTGACCTCAGTTGCTAACTTGGGCATCAGAGGGTCCCACTGGAGAACCCTCTCAGGTCCTGGGACTTTTCTGCAGGTAACCTACTAAAGAAGAGCCTAGAGAAGCATTCTGTTCCTGACGTCCAGGATAGGTGATTGAGCGTCATCAGATTGGCGCGCCAGGAAGATGGATAAGAAAAAGCAGCGAACGTTCTCCCTGTGCTACATCTCGGTAGGTGAGACTCTCTCCTCTTCTCTTCGAGAAGCCATGGGGGTGACGCGAGCTCAGGATGCCTCCGTCAGCTATCCAGCGGGGCTCCCCCGCCAACTAGGCAACAGGAGGCCAATCCCCCTACAACCAACCCTCCAGTTACCTGCCCACCGCCGGAAGCCGTTGATAAACAGTGGAGCAGCTGGCGACTCTTTCCCAGCAAGTCCGAAATCTCACCACCATGGTCCACGGGCTCCAGCAACAACAGTTCGTGGCCACCCAGCATCAGACTGCTCCCCCCGCCAGTCAACAGTCGGCGAGGGGAGGTTCTCCTCGGCGGGAGGCCGGTCGGCGAAAGACCGGCCAACGTCAAGTTTCCCCTAGGAAGCCTCGACGCGAGCCCTCCAAGCGGCCACGGTCCCCTGACCACGGCCCCAACAAATTTCCTCCCGAGCCACATCATCACGACGAACCCGAGCGAAAGTCCCGCCTCCCGTCTTCATCTCCTTCTGCCTCTTCTTCTTCTTCCTCCGAGCCGTCTCGGAGGGCCCCGACAACCAGCCGTCAGGCAGAGGAACGCCTGGAGGAGTACAACAGGCGGCTCGACGAGCTCGCCAGGAAAATCAATCACCAGCCAGAGGAAGAGTTCGACACTCGCCCTCCTTACACCCGCGGATATTGGAGGAGCCTGTCCCCTCTAGGTTTCGTTTCTCCCAGGTGGATCCATACGACGGTACGACCGATCCTCTCGATCATCTCGAGAGCTACAAGGCAATGATGCAAGTCCAGGGCACCTCAGACGCCCTTCTCTACAAGGCCTTCCCCGCTACTCTGCGGAAGGCCGCCCGTGCATGGCACTCACGCCTGCCCCCTCACAGCATCGACTCCTTCAGGGAGCTGGAGAAAGCCTTCCTGGCACACTTCGACGCCTGCCGGTGAATCCCAAGGGTGGCCGATAGTCTTTTCTCCGTCCGTCAGAAGGAGGGAGAGTCACTACGGGACATTGTGTCCCGGTTCTAGGCCGCCGCCCTCGAGGTCCACCATCTCGATGATGCGGTGGCGACGTTGGCGTTGAAGCGAGGACTCCTCCCGTCCCATTTCACCTTCTCTCTGGATAAGAAGCCCCCAAGCTCCTATTCCGATCTTCTCCTCCAAGCTCAAAAGTACATCCGCGCGGATGATGCCGAGTTCACCCACCGGGAATCTTCGAGAAGCTTCGGTCACAAGCCTACTCGGCCCCGGCACAGTGATGCCCCCGAATCGGTTAAGACCCTAAAGGCTCCGTACCCAACTGAGTCGCCACTTGGGCGGCACACAAGTTCAAAAGAAGCTCACCGGCATCGCGGCCCACGGGACACCACTCAGCCCCGGCACAACGATGCCCCTGAGTCGGTTAAGACCCTAAAGGCTCCATACCCAGCTGAGTCGCCACTTGGGCAGCACACAAACCCCCAAGTTGGTTCAAAAGGAGCTCACCGGCATCGCGGCCCACGGGACACCACTCGGTCCCGGCACAGCGATGCCCCCGAGTCGGTTAAGACCCTAAAGGCTCCATATCCGGCTGAGTCGCCACTAGGGTGGCATACAAACCCCCAAGTTGGTTCAAAAGGAGCTCTCCGGCATCGCGGCCCACGGGACACCACTCGGCCCCGACACAGCGATGCCCCCGAGTCGGTTAAGACCCTAAAGGCTCCGTACCCAGCTGAGTCGCCACTTGGGCGGTACACAAACCCCCAAGTTGGTTCAAAAGGAGCTCACCGGTATCATGGCCCACGGGACACCACTCGGCCCCAGCACAGCGATGCCCCCGAGTCGGTTAAGACCCTAAAGGCTCTGTACCCGGCTGAGTCGCCACTTGGGCGGCACACAAACTCCCAAGTTGGTTCAAAAGGAGCTCACCGGCATCGCGGCCCATGGGACACCACTCGGCCCCGGCACAGCGATGCCCTCTAGTCGGTTAAGACCCTAAAGGCTCCGTACCCGACTGAGTCGCCACTTGGGTGGCACACAAACCCCCAAGTTGGTTCAAAAGGAGCTCACCGGCATCGCGGCCCATGGGACACCACTCGGTCCCGGCACAGCGATGTCCTCGAGTCGGTTAAGACCCTAAAGGCTTTGTACCCGGCTGAGTCACCACATGGGCGGCACACAAACCCCCAAGTTGGTTCAAAAGGAGCTCATCGGCATCATAGCCACGGGACACCACTCGGCCCCGGCACAGCGATGCCCCCAAGTTGGTTAAGACCCTAAAGGCTCCGTACCCGGCTGAGTCGCCACTTGGGCGACATACAAACCCCCAAGTTGGTTCAAAAGGAGCTCACTAGCATCGCGGCCCATGGGACACCACTCGGCCCTGGCACGGCGGTGCCCCGAGTCGGTAAAGACCCTAAAGGCTCCATACCCAGCTGAGTACCACTTGGGCGGCACACAAACCCCCAAGTTGGTTCAAAAGGAGCTCACTGGCATCGCGGCCCATGGGACACACTCAGCCCCGGCACAGCGATGCCCCCGAGTCGGTTAAGACCCTAAAGGCTCCATACCCGGCTGAGTCGCCACTTCGGCGGCACACAAACCCCCAAGTTGGTTCAAAAGGAGCTCACTGGCATCGTGGCCCACGAGACACCACTCGGTCCTGGTACAGCAATGCCCCCGAGTCGATTAAGACACTAAAGGCTTCGTACTCGGCTGAGTCGCCACTTGGGCAGCACACAAACCCCCAAGTTGGTTCAAAAGGAGCTCACTGGCATTGCGGCCCACGGGACACCACCCGGCCTCGGCACAGCGATGCCCCCAAGTCGGTTAAGACTCTAAAGGCTCTGTACCCGGTTGAGTCGCTACTTGGGCGGCACACAAACCCCCAAGATGGATCAAAGGAGCTCACCGGCACCTCAGCCCACGGGACACCACTCGCAGCGGTTCACAAACCCCCCAAGTGGTTAAGACCCTAAAGGCTCTATACCCGGCGAGTCGCCCCTCGCAGCGGTTCCCACACCCCCGAGGCGGTTCAAAAGGAACCTGACGACTCCCAGCTCTCAGGTCACCCTTCGGTATTCAAAAGGCTTCCGGCAGCCACAACTTATCTCAGCGGTTTCAACTCTGTATCAGCGATCGATGGCCAGCCTCGACGGCTCTATTTCTACTTCGGCAATTTTGTCTCGGCCTCAGCGGCTTCATCTTGGCAGCCTCAAGCCGGCGGATAGCCATAAAAAGACTTCCAAACTCCGCGTTGGGAGAGGATTACTAGCCGCCCTCAGCTAGCCAAAGACGGCATGTAGATGTCCATACAAGGCAACGCAAGAGGAAAGGGGTTTCCCCACCTAGAAGGAATCATGGTTGAAGTTAACATGAAAGAGTAGATGCCAAGTTAAAAGTTCTACATTCCTTTCGCTTAGCTGATGCGGGGCACTCAAGCTCAAAGAGTGTGGGGGGCATTTGATGGGGCCAATTGACCCCATGAAAAATAAAGACAATAATTTTTGGATGGCCCACCTTGACAGCGGCGTCGATCTCAACGTTGGCCGCATCCCACCTCGATCTTGGCGTCGGCCGCGGCCCACTTCGACCTCAGCGTCCACGATGGCCCATCTTGGCCTCGGTGTCGGCCTGGCCCCCCTCGTCCTTGGCCTCGCTGGCCACCTTGGCCTTGGAAA
Source organism: Calamus simplicifolius (assembly GCA_900491605.1). Classification (NCBI taxonomy): domain Eukaryota; kingdom Viridiplantae; phylum Streptophyta; class Magnoliopsida; order Arecales; family Arecaceae; genus Calamus; species Calamus simplicifolius. The sequence continues at coordinate 685,487 of UESW01004589.1, read as the reverse complement.
TTGGCCTCGCCCCGCTCGGCCACCTCGGCTCCAGCCGGCCCCGGCTCCTTCTAGCCAGCCCCGGCTCCTTCTAGCCGGCCCCGGCACTTTTCTAGCCGGCCCCCGGCGTGTCCAAGATGGCCGGCCCCGGCACCTTCTCAGGCGGCCCGGCATCCTCCTAACCGGCCCCCTACGTCTCCAAGCTAGGCGGCCCCAACACTTCCCAGCTGGCCCCGGCACCTCTCAGCCGGCCTCGGCACTTTCCTAGCCGGCCCCCTACGTCTCCAAGCTAGGCGGCCCCGGCACCTTCCAGCAGGCCCTGGCACTTTCCTAGCCGGCCCCCTACGTCTCCAAGTTAGGCGGCCCCAGCACCTCCCAGCCGGCCCCGGCACTTTCCTAGCCGGCCCCCTACGTCTCCAAGCTGGCTGGCCCCGGCACCTTCCCAAGCGACCCGGCATCTTCCTAGCCGGCCCCCTACGTCTCCAAGCTAGGCGGCCCCGGCACTTTCCAACCGGCCCTGGCACTTTCCTAGCCGGCCCCCGACGTGTCCAAGCTGGCTGGCCCCGACCCTTCCTGGTCGGCCCCGGCGTCTCCAAGCCCGCCGAGTCGGCCCTAACCCTTTCTGGTCGGCCCTTCTCGACCCTGGCGTCTCCAAGCTCGCCGAGTCGGCCCCGACCCTTCCTGGTCGGTCCTTCTCGGCCCCGGCGTCTCCAAGCCCGCCGACTGGGCCTTGGCCATTCATGGCCGGCCCCTCTCAACCCCAACATCTCCGAGTTCTCCAAGCCCGCCGAGTGGCCCCGGCCATTCCTGGCCAGCCCCTCTCGGCCCCGGCATCTCCAAGAACGCCGAGTCAGCCCCGACCATTCCTGGCCATCCCCTCTCGGCCCCGGCATCTCCGAGTTCTCCAAGCCCGCCGAGTCGGCCCCGGCCATTCCTGGCCTATCCCACCCCAGCACTTCCTGGCCGGGTAGGTCGGCCCCGGCCGCCCCTGGCCAGCCGGGTTCAGCCTCGTCTCCCCCGGGAGGGTCGAGGCATCCCAGTTCTCCCCAGCATGGCCCCAGCAGTTCAAGAAACCGCCTCTTTGACTTGCGCCGTCTGACAATGCCAGGTCCACCTACTACTGGCCACGTTGTTGATGGGACTAGACCCAACAACCCTACAACCCTGTGGATTGATGGGACTTAACCCACCAACCACCGTTTTCTCCCTCTCCGATGGAACAGGACCCACCAACCAGCCCAGATCCACACAACTTCCAAGGACCCGCAGACATTCCTTCTCCATGGAATCCCACGTGACCATGTCAACCCCTATAAAAAGGTGAATCCACTCTCTGGACAGGTATGCGCGATAATCCCCAAAATCGCTGTCTTAGCGTTCAGGAAGGAATCCCTCTTCCCTGAGACCTTCTTTCTCATACTAAAAAGGGCTCACTCGAGCCCCTCTTCAGCTGTGACCTCAGTTGCTAACTTGGGCGTCGGAGGGTCCCATCGGAGAACCCTCTTCGGTCCTGGGACTTTTCTGCAGGTAACCTGGTGAAGAAGAGCCTAGAGAAGCATTCCGTTCCTAACGTCCAAGATAGGTGATTAGCATCATCAGATTGGCGCGCCAGGAAGGGGGATAAGAAAAAGTAGCGAACGTTCTCCCTACACTATATCTTGGTAGGCGAGACTCTCTCCCCACTTCTCTTCGAGAAGCCATGGTGGTGACGCGAGCTCATGATGCCTCCGTCAGCTGTCCAGCGGGGCTCCCCCCGCCAACTAGGCAGCAGGAGGCCAATCCCCCTGCTACCAACCCTCCAGTTACCTACCCGCCGCCGGAGGCCGTTGATCAAACAGCGGAGCGGCTGGCGACTCTTTCCCAGCAAGTCCAGAATCTCACCGCCATGGTCCACGGGCTCCAGCAACAACAGTCCATGGCCACCCAGCATCAGACTGCTACCCCCGCCAGTCAACAGTCGGCGAGGGGAGGTTCTCCTCGATGGGAGGTCGGTCGGCGAGATACCGGTCTACGTCAGGTTTCCCTAGGAAGCCTCGACGCGAGCCCTCCAAGCAGCCACGGTCCCCTGACCACGGCCCCAACAAATTTTCCCCCGAGCCACATCATCACAAGGAACCCAGGCAGAAGTCCCGCCTCCCATCTCCATCTCCTTCTGCCTCTTCTTCTTCTTCCTCCGAGCTGTCTCAGAGGGCCCCGACAATCAGCCGCCAGGCGGAGGAACGCTTGGAGGAGTACAATAGGCAGCTCGACGAGCTCGCCAGGAAATCAATCACCAGCCAGAGGAAGAGTTCGACACTCGCCCTTCTTATACCCGCTGGATATTGGAGGAGCATGTCCCCTCCATGTTTCATTTCCCCCAGGTGGATCCGTATGATGGTACGACCGATCCTCTCGATCATCTTGAGAGCTACAAGGCAATGATGCAAGTCCAGGGCGCCTCAGACGCCCTTCTCTGTAAGGCCTTCCCCGCTACTCTGCGAAAGGCCGCCCGTGCATGGCACTCATGCCTGCCCACTCACAGCATCGACTCCTTCCAGGAGCTGGAGAAAGCCTTCCTGGCACACTTTGACGCCTGCCGGCAAATCCCAAGGGTGGCCGACAGTCTTTTCTCCGTCCGTCAGAAGGAGGTAGAGTCACTGCGGGACTTTGTGTCCCAGTTCAAGGCCGCCGCCCTCGAGGTCCACCATCTCGACGATACGGTGGCGATATTGGCGTTGAAGCGAGGACTCCTCCCATCCCGTTTCACCTTCTCTTTGGATAAGAAGCCCCCAAGCTCCTATTCCGATCTCCTCCTCCAAGCTTAAAAGTACATCCGCGCGGATGAGGCCGACTTCACCCACCGAGAATCTTCGAGAAGCTCCAGTCACAAGCCTACTCGGCCCCGGCACAGCGATGCCCCTGAGTAGGTTAAGATCCTAAAGGCTCCGTACCCGGCTAAGTCACCACTTGGGCGACACACAAACCCCCAAGTTGGTTCAAAAGGAGCTCATCGGCATTGCAGCCCACGGAACACCACTCGGCCCCTGCAGAGCGATGCCCCCGAGTCGATTAAAACCCTAAAGGCTCAATACCCGACTGAGTCGCCACTTAGATGGCACACAAACCCCCAAGTTGGTTCAAAAGGAGCTCACTAGCATCGCGGCCCACGAGACACCACTCAGCCCCAGCACAGCGATGCCCCCGAGTCGGTTAAGACCCTAAAGGCTCCGTACCTAGCTAAGTCGCTACTTGGGCGGCACACAAACCCCAAAGTTGGTTCAAAAGGAGCTCACTGGCATCGCGGCCCATGGGACACCAATCGGCCCCAGCACAGCAATGCCCCCCGAGTCGGTGAAGACCCTAAAGGCTCTATACCCGGCTGAGTCACCACTTAGGCGGCACACAAACCCTCAAGTTGGTTCAAAAGGAGCTCATCAGCATCGCGGCCCACGAGACACCACTCGGCCCCGGCACAGCGATGCCCCCGAGTCGGTTAAGATCCTAAAGGCTCCATACCCGGCTGGGTCGCCACTTGGGCGGTACACAAACCCCCAAGTTGGTTCAAAAGGAGCTCACTAGCATCACGGCCCACGGGACACCACTCGGCCCCGGTACAGCAATGCCCCCGAATCGGTTAAGACCCTAAAGGCTTTGTACCTGGTTGAGTCACCACTTGGGTGGCACACAAACCCCCAAGTTGGTTCAAAAGGAGCTCACCGGCATCGTGGCCCATGGGACACCACTCGGCCCCGGCACAGCGATGCCCCCAAGTCGGTTAAGACCCTAAAGGCTCCGTACCCGGCTGAGTCACCACTTGGGAGGCACACAAATCCCCGATTTGGTTCAAATGGAGCTCACCGGCATCGCGGCCCACGGGACACCACTCGGCCCTGGCACAGCGATGCCCTCGAGTCGGTAAGGACCCTAAAGGCTCCGTACCCGGTTGAGTCGCCACTTGGGCGGTAGACAAACCCCCAAGTTGGTTCAAAAGGAGCTCACCGACATCGCGGCCCATGGGACACCACTCGGCCCAGGCAAAGTGATGTCCCTGAGTCAATTAAGACCCTAAAGGCTCCGTACTCGGCTGAGTCGCAACTTGGGCAGCACACAAACTCCCAAGTTGGTTCAAAAGGAGCTCACCGGCATCGTGGCCCAAGGGACACCACTCGGCCCCGGTACAGCGATGCCCCCGAGTCGGTTAAGACCCTAAAGGCTTCGTACCCAGCTGAGTCGCCACTTGGGCGGCACACAAACCCCCAAGTTGGTTCAAAAGGAGCTCACTGACATCACAGCCCATGGGACACCACTTGGCCCTGGCACAGCGATGCCCCCGAGTTGGTTAAGACCCTAAAGGCTCTGTACCTGGCTGAGTCGCCACTTGGGCGGCACACAAACCCCCAAGTTGGTTCAAAAGGAGCTCACCGGCATCGCAGCCCATGGGACACCACTCGGCCCCAGCACAGCGATGCCCTCGAGTCGGTTAAGACCCTAAAGGCTCCGTACCCGGCTGAGTCACCACTTGGGTGGCACATAAATCCCCAAGTTGGTTCAAAAGTAGCTCACTGGCATCGCGGCCTACGGGACACCAATCGGCCTTGGCACAGCGATGCCCCCGAGTCGGTTAAGACCCTAAAGGCTCCATACCCGGCTGAGTCACCACTTATGCGGCACACAATCCCCTAAGTTGATTCAAAATGAGCTCACTGGCATCGCGGCCCATGGGACACCACTCGACCCCGGCACGTCAGTGCTCCTGAGTCGGTTAAGACCCTAAAGGCTCATACCCGGCTGAGTCGCCACTTGGGTGGCACACAAACCCCCAAATTGGTTCAAAAGGAGCTTACCGGCATCACGACCCATGGAGACCACTCGGCCCCGGCACAACGATGCCCCCGAGTCGGTTAAGACCCTAAAGGCTCCGTACCCGGCTGAGTCACCACTTGGGTGGCACACAAACCCCCAAGTTGGTTCAAAAGGAGCTCACCGGCATCGCGGCCCATGGGACACCACTCGGCCCCAGCACAACGATGCCCCCGAGTCGGTTAAGACCCTAAAGGCTTCGTACCCGGCTGAGTCGCCACTTGGGCGGCACACAAACTCCAAGTTGGTTCAAAAGGAGCTCACTGGCATCGCGGCCCATGGGACACCACTCGGCCCAGCACGGCGGTACCCCCGAGTTGGTTAAGACCCTAAAGGCTCCATACCTGGCTGAGTTGCCACTTGGGCGGCACACAAACCCCCAAGTTGATTCAAAAGGAGCTCACCGGCATCGCGGCCCATGGGACACCACTAGGCCCTGGCACAGCGATGCCCCCAAGTCGGTTAAGACCCTAAAGGCTCTGTAACCGGCTGAGTCACCACTTGGGCGGCACACAAACCCCCAAGTTGGTTCAAAAGGAGCTCACCGGTATGCGGCCCACGGAACACCACTCGGCCCCAGCACAGCGATGCCTCTGAGTCGGTTAAGACCCTAAAGGCTCCGTACCCGGCTGAGTCGCCACTTGGGCGGCATACAAACCCCCAAGTTGGTTCAGAAAGAGCTCACAAGTATTGCGGCCCACGTGACATCACTCAGCCCCAGCACAGCGATGCCCCCGAGTTGGTTAAGACCCTAAAGGCTCCGTACCCGACTGAGTCACCACTTGGGCAGCATACAAACCCTCAAGTTGGTTCAAAAGGACCTCACTGGCATCGCGGCCCATGGGACACCACTCGGCCCCGGCACAATGATGCCCCCGAGTCGGTAAAGACCCTAAAGGCTCGTACCCGGCTGAGTTACCACTTGGGCAGCACACAAACCCTCAAGTTGGTTCAAAAGGAGCTTACTGGCATCGCGGTCCATGGGACACCACTCGGCCCCGGCACGGCAGTGCCTTCGTGTCGGTTAAGACCCTAAAGGCTCCATACCCGGTTGAGTCACCACTTGGGCGGCACACAAACCCCCAAGTTGGTTCAAAAGGAGTTCACTGGCATCGCGGCCCACGAAAAACTACTCAGCCCCGGCACAGCGATACCCTCAAGTCGGTTAAGACCCTAAAGGCTCCGTACTCAGCAGAGTTGCCACTTGGGCGGCACACAAACCCCCAAGTTGATTCAAAAGGAGCTCACTGGCATCGCGGCCCACGGGACACCACTCAGCCCCAGCACAGCGATGCCCCCCGAATCGGTTAAGACCCTAAAGGCTCCGTACCGGGCTGAGTCGCCACTTGGCGGCACACAAACCCCCAAGTTGGTTCAAAAGAGCTCACTGACATCGCGGCCCACGGGACTCCACTCGGTCCCAGCATAGGGCCCCCGAGTCGGTTAAGACCCTAAAGGCTTCGTACCAGGCTGAGTCGCTACTTGGACGGCACACAAACCCCCAAGATGGATCAAAAGGAGCTCATCGGCACCTCGGCCCATGGGACACCACTCGCAGCGGTTCACAAACCCCTCGAGTGGTTAAGACCCTAAAGGCTCTATACCCGGCGAGTCGCCCCTCACAGCGATTCCCACACCCTCGAGGCGGTTCAAAAGGAACCTGACGACTCTCAGCTCTCAGGTCACCCTCCGGGGTTCAAAAGGCTTCCGGCAACCACAACTTATCTTAGTGGTTTCGACTCTGTATCAGCGGTCGACGGCCAATCAGCCTCGACGGCTCTATTTCTGCTTCGGCAATTTTGTCTCGGCCTCAGCGGCTTCATCTTGGTAGCCTCAAGCCGGCAGATAGCCACAAAAAGACTTCCAGACTCCGCGTTGGGAGAGGATTACTAGCCACCCTCAGCTAGCCATAGAAGGCATGCAGATGTCCATACAAGGCAGCACAAGAGGAAAGGGGTTTCCCCACCTAGAAGGAATCATGGTTGAAGTTAACATGAAAGTGCAGATGCCAAGTTAAAAGTTCTACACTCCTTTCGCTTAGCTGATGCGGGGCATTCAAGCTCAAGGAGTGTGGGGGTGATGGGGCCAATTGATCCATGGAAAATAAAGACAATAATTTTTGAACGGCCCACCTTGACAGCGGCGTCGATCTCAACGTTGGCCGCATCCCACCTCGATCTTGGCATCGGCCGCGGCCCACTTCGACCTCAGCGTCCGCGATGGCCCACCTCGGCCTCGGCGTCGGCCTGGCCCACCTCATCCTTGGCCCCGCTCGGCCACCTCGGCCTCGGCAATCGGCCTCGCCCCGCTCGGCCACCTCGGCTCCAGCCAGCCCCGGCTCCTCCTAGCCGCCCCGGCACTTTCCTAGCCGGCCCCCGGCATGTCCAAGCTGGCTGGCCCCGGCACCTTCCCAGGCGGCCCGGCGTCTTCCTAGCCGGCCCTCTACGTCTCCAAGCTAGGCGGCCCCAGCACTTCCCAGCCGGCCTCGGCACCTCCCAGCCGGCCCTGGCACTTTCCTAGCCGGCCCCCTACGTCTCCAAGCTAGGCGGCCCCGGCACCTCCCAACTGGTCCCAACACTTTCCTAGCCGGCCCCCTACGTCTCCAAGCTGGCCGACCCTGGCACCTTCCCTAGCCGACCCCGGCACTTTCCTAGCCGGCCCCCTATGTCTCCAAGCTGGTCGGCCCCGGCACCTTCCCAAGCGGCCTGGCGTCTTCCTAGCCGGCCCCCTACGTCTCCAAGCTAGGCAGCCCCGGCACTTCCCAGTCGGCCCCGGCACTTTCCTAGCTTGCCCCCGGTGTGTCCAAGCTGGCTGGCCCCAACCCTTTCTGGTCGGCCTCAGCATCTCCAAGCCCGTCGAGTCGGCCCCGACCCTTCCTGGTCGGCCCTTCTCGGCCCCGGCGTCTCCAAGCCTGCCGAGTTGGCCCCGACCCTTCCTGGTCGGTCCTTCTCGCCCCGGCGTCTCCAAGCCCGCCGAGTCGGCCCCGGCCATTCCTGACCGGCCCCTCTCGGCCCCGGCATCTCCGAGTTCTCCAAGCCCGCCGAGTCGGCCCCGGCCATTCCTGGCCAGCCCCTCTCGGCCCCGGCCATTTCTGGCCGGCCCCTCTCGGCCCCGGCATCTACGAGTTCTCCAAGCCCATCGAGTCGACCCCGGCCATTCCTGGCCTGTCCCGCCCCGGCACTTCCTGGCCGGGGAGGTCGGCCCCGACCACCCCTGGCCAGCCTGGTTCAGCCTGAACTCCCCCGGGAGGGTCGAGGCGTCCCAGTTTCCCCAGCATGGCCTCAGCAGTTCAAGAAACCGCCTCTCTGACTCGCGTCGCCTGACAATGCCAGGTCCACCTACTACTGGCCACGTTGTTGATGGGACTAGACCCAACAACCCAACAACCCTGCGAATTGATGGGACTTAACCCATCAACCACCGTTTTCTCCCTCTCCGATGGAACAGGACCCACCAACCAGCCCAGATCCACACAACTTCCAAGGACCCGCAGACATTCCTTCTCCATGGAATCCCACGTGACCATGTCAACCCCTATAAAAAGGTGAATCCACTCTCTGGCCAGGTATGCGCGATAAACCCCAAAATCACTGCCTTAGCATTCAGGAAGGAATCCCTCCTTTCTGAGACCTCCTTTCTAATACTATAAAGAGCTCACTCGAGCCCCTCTTCAGCTGTGACCTCAGTTGCTAACTTGGGCGTCGAAGGGTCCCACCGAAGAACCCTCTTCGGTTCTGACTTTTCTGCAGGTAACCTAGTGAAGAAGAGTCTGGAGAAGCATTCCGTTCCCGACGTCCAGGATCGGTGATTGAGCGTCATCAATAACCATTCATCACCCTCTATAGATAAATGAGAATGAAGGCGAAAATGAAAGAAATCTTCGTCTTCAAAAGCATGATTTTATTAATAAAATATTATTAAATTCAGTGTGCCAACTTGCTAATTAAATTTTTATTTAATACTTTTTTTATTTTAAAAATAATTTGAAAAATTATTAAAATAATATATATGTATTTTTTTTAGGCTATTTTAGCATGATTTATCCTGATCATTCATGCCATTAGACCTTCAGTATCAAACATTGTCGATTATACATGATAGAAAGTAAAATAGATAGAAAAGAGATTATAATAGCTAATTAGAAAATAGAAAAAAATAAATATAACTTGGAACAATTTGAAAGACTTGTAGGAAGATAAAAATGACTCATGAGAACTTTGAAGAACTTAATGAAGTTTTAGAAATATTTAAAAAGCTTGTAGTTTGTTGTGTGCCGAAGAAGAAAGGTTAAACCCTATTTATAAATGTTAGAAAGCTTGCAAACAACCAACATAATCTTGTAAGCTAATCATTTATGACCGTTGAGAACAATGAATTGGTATTCTTTTTATCAAAAGATCAATAATATCCTAAAAAAATAGTAATTTTTTATGTTTATAAAAATATTTTGATAATTAAATTGAAAAGTTCTTCATAAGTAGCCATTTTTACGCTGTTGAGGACGATATTTTCATTCTTTTTCGACTTTATCACTTGTTCAACATGCCATGCCTAATATGCCAGTCTATTGGATCAGCTTGTGTGCGGTTACAAAGGTCAATTCAACGGTCTAGTATGCTTGATAGGCTCTGGGTTTAAGGAGTGGTTTAATAGAAAAATTTTGGTGCACCGTTTTAATACATGATAGCTTCTGATTCGTTCGTGAGTCAGCGATGTAAGGCCTATGAACAAACTTTGCATTGTGAACTCGTACACGAATGAATTATCGTCTGTTATCGATCATGCTGCATTAAAGATGATGTATAAATTTTTTTATATAGTTTATAGTCTAATATGATCCATTAAGTGAATTGTATCGTTCATATGATCTCCTAGCATAATCCGTTTAGCATCACTAATTATTTCTCCTACCGTAATATATTTTTCTTTATTGGGATTCCGAGAAATAGATCTGCTGCGACCGATTTTTTTTCCAGTGCGACAATACGGATGCACCGTTTTCTTTGGCATTCCAGTACTGCCAAGCTTCTGGAGGCCTACAAAAGCATCCACTTCAAAGGTACCGTAAGACCTCTTTTGTTTCTTTTTTTTTTATATATATATCTGCAAAGCAAAATTTGTTTTCCAACCCACGTCTCAGCCGGCCACCGTAGATAGATAGACAAGAAAAAGTGAGTGAGAAAAATAAACAGTATTTAAAATTGTTAACTAAAAGGCTTTGTCAAGAAACAACAAGCAATTAATGGAATCTGGCGGAAAAGATTGACACTGGTACCTGTGTTTTACTTTTATTTTAAGCAGTCGAGGAATTTAATTCGTATAAATCTTGGAACAAGATTAAAGTATATATATATATATATATATATATATATATATATATAAAACTAGCTGCCCTATTTTAGATAGGGAACCTGATCAGATCAACTAATATATATATATACTTTAAAAAACATTAATTACATATAAAAAACTAAAATAATGAAGCTCCTTTTAAAATGAATAAATGGAATAATCTTATGATAACTAATAATAATTTCACATTGCAAGATCTCTTGCTAAAAAGGATTGGAATCAAGTACCATCATCTTTCTTGCTTGATTATCAGCTGTCCTTGTGTAATTGGTTATTCCTAGCTTCCTATAAGAAGAATCTCGTTCTTTTCTTTATTTGATGATGATGATGATGATGATGATGATGTTTGCCTTTCCTTGTTGCTGTCGATCGTTGGCAGCTCCACAAAGGACCTTTGCAGGCTTGTCTTTAACTTGTTAAGCTGAGAAAAAGGGAGACAGCGGATATTTGAACAGGCTAATCAGTACTAGGAACAAACATTGCAGCAAGCTCAAGATAGATAAAATTTCTGCAACTAATTAAGAAGCCCAGTCCACCTAATTGGAAGCATCATTGACTGCATGAGCAAATATTACAGTTATAATTTGTCTTAAAAGCAATATTTCAAAGTTTAATATTCAATTGATAATTATTGTAATGGCTGCTATATAACTATATTAATTTAGGTGCTATCTTTCTCTTCAGTATTGATGGGTCGAATTATATTGATTCGGTTCATCCTCATCTCGCTTTTTCTTTACCTTTTATCTAACACTCTGATTCCGGTTATCTGTCTACGCCGGATTGAGAGGCGTTTTTGGGATTTTCTCTGGGGCTCGAGTCAGGATGGCCATGATATTCATCTCCTTTCATGGGATACTGTTTGTCTACCTATTCGAGAGGGTGGGCTGGGGATTCAGTCTCTAGTCCTTCGTCAGGAAGCTTTGTTTGTGAGACATGCCTCTAGATTTCTGTTGGATCCTCATTATTTTTGGAGTATTGTTATGAGAAGTAGATATGGTGCCTGGTCTTCTGATTCGATTTTTCGTACTCCCCATGGCTGCTCTCTGTTTTGGCGGGCGATTTGTCAGGCTCCCCTTCTATTATGCCCGATATTCATTGGATGATGAGGATGGAGATCTGTCAATGTTACTCAGGATAGTTGGATTGCAGCCATTCCTCTATTCCGCTGGCCGACCTTTATTAGTACTGATGTTGACCCCTCTATGCCAGTGGCTTCTTTGATTTGCCAGGACAGTAATGTATGGAATGCTTCCACTATTTTTCGACTCTTTGGGACGGAGCTTGCACAGAGGATTCTTGCCATTCCCCTTGCCCCCTCAGCTGACTCGGATACCAGACTCTGGCGGCGCTCCTGCCTCTCTCGTGCTCCTACTAGGGATTTAGTTGACTGTTTCCGTTCTCAGATTTCGGGGTTGGATGATGTTGCGTGGATCTTGCGTTTGCCTATCCACCCCAGGATTCGGCTCTTCTTGTAGAAGCTTCAATGGAATCGTCTTCCTACCTGTGCTCTGCTGGCCGGCCGTGGTCTCCTCATTACGCCTCTCTACCCAATCTGTGGGCTTGAGGATGAGTCGGTTGATCATGTTATCTTTACTTATTCTCGAGCTATGAGGATCTGGCAGCAGATGTCGTTTACCCCGTGGGTGCCTAAGGACGGACCCATTCGGCTTTCTTTCTTGCATGTCATTCGTCTTGCTCCTCGGAGTGAACTGGGCACCCAAAGTGCTATCTTAGCTTATTTGGCTTATCATATTTGGCTCACTAGGAACCAGATGGTTTTCTCTGAAGAGACTGTTTCATCCCATATGATTATCAGAAAGGCTGTTCTTCTTGCCAATGAGTATGGCCACTCTTCTCTTGCTGTTCACTCTGTCCGACCCGATCTCTGGGACTCCCCTGCTGCTTCGGCAGTGCACCGTTCTACGGTCTTTGTTTCTTGGGAGCCCCCATCCTCGGGTTATGTTAAAGTGAACTTTGATGGCTCTGTCTCCGATCGTATTGCTGGGTCCGGCTTTGTTATTAGGGGTCATGAGGGTGAGTTTCTTGCAGCCGGTGGTCATGGTTCCCTTCATTTATCGGTCCCTATGGCAGAGCTTCAGGCTGCATGGGCTGGAATCAATTATGTTGTTCGTTATCTGGCCTCGAGCAGATTGATTATTAAGAGAGATTCTCTCACGGTTATTCAATGGATTCGTCGGGATGGGGGTCTTCATTCCACCAATCCCCTACTCCATGCAATTTGGGACTCTCTTCGGACTACAACTGTGCCTCTGATTCGCTATGTTTATAGGGAAGCCAATGCGGTGGCTGATTGGGTTGCGAATATTGCAGCTCGCCATCTAGGCCTTGGGAATGGCATATGGATGACCAATGCCCTCTTATTTTGCAGCAAATTATGTACTCTGACTTCTCGGGTTTGACTCAAGCCAGACTGGTGTGATCGCCCGCTTGTAACAAAAAAAAATAAAAATAAAAAATAAAAAATATTAGTTCTTGAAGCATAAAATCATTGTTTGGGGGAGAGAGAGAGAGAGAGAGAGAGAGAGAGTCAATTAAAAAAAAAAAAGTAGATTTTTTAATTGGAAGAAATTAAAAGTGAGATATTGACAAATAATATATAACATGATGATTGCCAAAACCAAACAATGATCACGCTAGGCTTTGACTATATCCCGCTATAGTCAACAAACACAAAATTTATCATGCATCGATTAACTTCTAACTAGTCTGTCATAGACGTGCCCCGTGGGTCGTAAGAGGTATTATATTTATGGTGCTCTCACAATAATCCTCAAAAAAAAAAAAAGTAAAATCTTGAAGTCTGATGAGCCTTTAAATCCAGTAAGGGTCTGATTCTTCCTAGCAAAGAGGGAGAGATTCAATATCAATTATGAGTCATAATATTGCAACTCCCATGATGTTAAAGATATTATTATTGTTTACATATTTAATTATTTTTATTGAATATCAACTTAATAACTATCAGCTATATATCTTGTATCCGATATAATCTTGGATCCAACCAAAGAACTATTTTTAGTATTTAAAAAAAAATAAATCTTCATTTTAATTATTTATATCATTGTAAATTACTTCTCATTCTCTCTTGTGCGATATATTTATACATTCATAAAGTTCACAATACCTACGACATGGACTACTAAAAGCTACGAGTATCGTCGAATCTGCCAGCAAGCTTTTATACGAATAAGTAGAAGGAATCAAGCATTAAAGCTGCGAAAAAGTCAAGCCCGGTAGTATCTTTTAAGGAGGATAAGCCAATGGTTGCAGATCATCTATTCCCAAGTCCCAACCCGAATTCGAGTGCTCGCATCGCATCGGGTGGTGTGAGACAAGGACCACCCGGTGCACTCGTCTCGGGTCGCCAGCTGGCGATCAAATCAATAGTACTGCTCCAGATAACAGGTGGCAGCGGATCGTCTCGCCGAATTCCGAGGATCTCGGCGTGGGGCAGGACCAGGGAGGGGCCGTGACCATCTCGGCGGCAACCGGAGGGGCAAAACCGTCCACTTCAACACGCAACGCAGGGAGAAGGAAAAAAGAAAAAGAAAAAAAAAAGAAACGAAAAAGAAAAAGAAATAAAGGGTTGGGAAAATGTTGACCACGAGCCCGTTGAGTTCGCCTCGTTCGAGAACCTTTAAACTTCTTCGAATCTTTGGCTCTTTGCCCATGCGTTCATAAGTCCATCGTATATGTACCGCTCAGGCGGTGCCTAGTGGTCAGGGTCTTTTTACACTGTCAAAGATTCAGGTTCGAAAATGACGCTGCGGTCAACTCGAATAAGTTCAAATTAATCCTTGGAGCCTGAGTCTCTGGTGTTGGAGGGGCTAAGGTCTGCCTAAAAACTTTCCTATCTGACTGCTAGCACCTGGGTGGGGCCAGGTTGACCAACTCGCCTTAGGGCGGGAAATGACTGCGTAAATCTAAGCGCCGTGCACGAACATTTTTGGCGGGGAACGGGGCCGCATGGGACCTAGCTACGGGTCGGCATAGCCCTCCTTCCCCCTTTTTGTACCAAAAAAAAAAAAAAAAGTCCATCGTATATGTCCATATTGATATGACTGATTCCGTATCGTTAGAAAAGGTAACGATAGTTACTGATTTTAAAATCTTTATCGGTCTCAGGGTACACTGATATTTTTTACCCTTGGGACACCTTGAGGTCACGGGATGGGATCATCATTTCTCGACCCCGAGACCCCTTCCGGTCTCGGGATGCACTGGCATTTTTCCACTCCCAGGATCCCTTCGGGGTCACGGGATAGGGTCATCATTTCTCGACCCCGAGACCCCCTCCGGTCTCGGGGTGCACTGGCATTTCCCCACCCTCGGGACCCCCTCGGGGTCACAGGATAAGGTCATCATTTCTCGACCCCGAGACCCCCACCGGTCTCAAGATGCACTGGCATTTCCCCACCCCCGGGACCCCCTCGGGGTCACGGGGTGGGGTCATCATTTCTCGACCCCGAGACCCCCATCGGTCTCGGGGTGCACTGGCATTTCCCCACCCCCGGGACCCCCTCTGGGTCACGGGGTGGGGTCATCATTTCTCGACCCCGAGACCCCCTCCGGTCTCGGGGTGCACCGGCGTTCTCCCACCCTTGGGACCCCTTCCGGTCTCAAGGTGGGGGGTCGTCAGCGATTGGCATGAAACTCAACCACCAAGGAAAACGACAACTCCAGGTCGCGCGGTACACCCACGTGATTCCCAGTACTCCCGTGATTGCGCCCCGTTACGGAGGGCCATGCCTCATAACGGCGTATGGTGCGTTGCATGTCCCTGTGCATGGCCACGCCTCGCTACAGCGTACGATTCGCTACCACTTGCAACTGTGCCCGGTCATATCAGCCGACGGCGCGCACTGGATGCCTCCGCAGCTGTTGGACACGTATGATATCACGCCAGCAAGCGGTACGGGGTGTCTCCGGCATGCGCAGTGATGGTACGGTGGTGATCTCCCAGAGCTGTAAGCTAGGGTATTCGGACAGGTATAAAGGCACGTGCTCGCGCTGTAAGTGGCATCTGAACTCTGGTTTTCTGAGCTTTCTTCCTCCCAGCAAAAAATCCTAACCGCCTCAGCTCTTCTTCGCTGAAGCGGTTCTCTGTCTGAGCCCAAGTGACTGACTTGATCGTCGGAGGGTCCCCACCGGTATCGCCGGTCTCTGGGGGACTTTTCTTGCAGGACTTCGAGGAGAAGGACGTCCGTCTTCCCTGACATTTGAGGAAAGTGACTTGGCGTCATCAGATTGGCGCGCCAGGTAGGGGGAGTGTAAGAAAGACGTTGAACCAGCAGCTTTCTTCTCTCACATATCTTCAGGATCTTAAAGCCATGGTGACGACTCGGACGAAAGGAGTTTCAGCCGGTCGCGCTGGGGGTCAGCGCTGCGGGGCTGGTCCACCCGCGGAGGCCCCCCCGGCTCTCGCATCCAGTCTTCCGGAGCCTCTGCATCTCCGGGGGCAGGGCCTTCTGCTCCACAGAATGACGTTCCCGCGCCTGCTCCGCAATAATTCCAGGAAGATCGACTCACTGCCCTGGCCACGCAAGTCCAGCCGTTGGCGGCGATGGTTCAAGGCCTGCAGCACCAGCAGGCGGCCTTGCCGCAGCCGGAGCTAAACCCGTCCATCCCGGGGTGGTGCAACCTAGCCAGCATTCCTCCCGCCGGAGATCGCCGATTCCTGCAGATCATCGCCGCGATCCCCGGTCAAACCTCATCACCGTGAGGCATCTAAAAGTCTCCGGTCTCCCTCCCGCCATGCTAGCGTTTCTCCTAAGCGGCGGCACGGGAAGGAGGCGGAGCGCTCGCGCCGGCATCGCCGCCCACGCTCTTCTTCTGAATCTTCGGGGGAGGGCTCTTTCGATGGCCGGATGCCTCGCCGAGCCGAGCGTCGACTCGAGGAGTGCAACCAGAAGCTGGAGGAGCTTAGCCGTCGGATCACCCACCTGCCAGAGACAGATTACGACAGTCGGCCTCCCTTGTCCCGCCGCATCATGGAGGAGCCCATCTCTACCAGGTTCCGCCTTCCTCAGCTAGACCCATATGATGGAACCACGGACTCCCTGGACCATTTGGAGAGCTATAAGGTACTCATGCAAGTCCAGGGGGCCACTGACTCACTTATGTGTGTTGCTTTCTCGGGCACTCTGAAAAAGGCTGCTCGAGCTTGGTATTCTCGTCTGCCACCACGAAGCATCAACTCTTTTCGCCAGCTGGAGAGGGCTTTTCTAGCCCATTTTGACGCCTGCCGGAAGATCCCGAGGGTGGCGGACAGTCTATTTGCTGTTTAGCAGAAGAATGGCGAGCCTCTGCGGGATTATGTTGCCCGGTTCAAAGAGGCCGCCCTGGAAGTCTACAACCTGGAAGACTCAGTGGCTACCCTGGCTCTGAAGCGGGGGCTTCGTCCTTCTCGCTTCGCGTATTCTCTTGACAAGAAGCCGTCGGGCTCCTACTCTGAACTTTTGATCCGGGCCCAGAAGTACATCCGGGCGGACGAAGCCGACTTTTCCTGACGTGAAGCTGGCAGGAGCATCCCCAAGAAGCCAACCCAACCGGAACCTGCAGAAGCCTGCCCCAGGAGGCCCGAGCCTCCTCGCCGACCAGACAACCATCCTCGACCTCCTGCACCGAGAGACGGGCCTTACATCCCATTGCTTGCCCCAATATCTCAGATCCTGCTCGAGATTGAAGGGGAGCCTTATCTGCAACGCCCTCCTCCCATCAACCCGAAGATCCCCCGGAACAAGAACCTCTACTGCCGCTACCACCGGGACCATGGCCACAACACCGACGACTGCCGGCAGCTGAAAAAAGCTATTGAAGACTCATTCAACGGGGCCACCTAGGAAAGTTCGTCCAGAGGGGCAACCCGGGAGCTCCTGGCCCATCAGCGCCCGCGCCGCCGGTGATCGATAATGCCCCGACGGAGAAGATGGCGGCGATGATTTCCTGGGGGGCAGGAGGCCCGTCGAAGAGACCAAGGGGAGAGGGGGAGGCAGAGACTGTAATTCCTTTTTTTGAAAGGGACTTGGATGATGTTGTAAATAAAGATGATGATAGCGTCGTCGTATCCATGACGATTGCTAAGCATCCTGTAAAAAGAATCTTAGTCGACAGTGGGAGCTCCGTAGATGTTTTAAACTACGATGCCTTTGTTCGTATGAACATGTCGCATGATCTGCTCCGACCTGTCGCCACGCCTTTGATGGGGTTCACAGGAGATTCCGTGAGGGTTGAAGGGGAAATCACTCTTCCCGTAACGGTTGGTACGGCTCCGTGCCAAAGCACTGTCCTTATAAAGTTTTTGGTGGTTCGTGTGCCCCTTGCATACAATGCGATCCTCGGGAGGCCCGGGCTCAACCTCTTGGATGCCATCATATCCACCAAACGGCTCCTCGTGAGGTTCCCAACCAGCAGAGGGGTCGGCGAGATGCGAGGAGAGCAGGGCCTACCGGCACTTTGCTATCACTTGGCCCCTAGTCCCCAGGAGACGGCACCTGCACCGGCACCTGAGGCCCTTGACCCGCGAGACTTGGAGAAAAGGGGGGAACCGGCCGAGCGGCTACTCACTTTCCCCCTCGGGGAGGACCATGTGCGGACGGTTCGAGTTGGAGCCTTACTTCCGGAGGAAGCTCATGACCGACTCCTTACCTTCCTGCGGGCCAACCGACGTCTTTGCATGGTCAGCGTCCGACATGCCCGGGATCCCGGAGGAGGTGATTACGCACCAGCTCAACATTCGGCCGGAGTGCCGGCCCGTCAGACAGAAGAAAAGGAGTTTTGTCCCGAACCGACAGAAGGCTATTGATGAGGAGGTGCGGAAGCTGCTGGCGGCTGGTCACATCCGCGAGGTGCGCTACCCAGACTGGCTGGCGAACGTCGTGATGGTTCACAAGGCCAGCGAAAGCTGGAGAATGTGCGTGGATTTCACCGACCTCAATAAGGCGTGCCTCAAAGACAGCTTCCCGTTGCCCCGAATTGACCAGCTGGTAGATGCCACCTTCGGGCACGAGACGCTCAGTTTCATGGATGCGTTCTCGGGGTATAATCAAATCAAGATGAGCCCGGCAGATGAAGAAGCGACTTCCTTTGTCACAGAGAAGGGGATCTACTGTTACAGGGTGATGCCCTTTGGATTGAAAAACGCCGGGGCTACTTATCAAAGATTAATGAACAAGGTCTTTGAGGACCAGCTGGGCGCAACATGGAGGTGTATGTGGATGACATGCTGACCAAGAGCACCAATGCAGAAGACCATGTAGCTGACCTCGAAGAGACTTTCAACAATCTGCGCCGGTACCGGATGAAGCTCAACCCCCACAAATGCGTCTTTGGAGTAGCAGCAGGCAAGTTCCTGGGTTTTATGGTGACCCAGCGAGGGATCGAAGCCAACCCCGACAAGATTAGAGCTATCCTGGAGATGCGGCCCCCAGCCAACAAGAAGGAGGTGCAACGCCTAACAGGGAGGGTTGCGGCCTTGAGTCGTTTCATGTCAAGGTCGGCGGAGAGGTGCCTGCCCTTTTTCAAGGCGCTGCGCAAGATCAACGGCTTCGAGTGGACGAAAGAGTGTCAGGGCTCCTTTGAAGAGTTGAAGCAGTTTCTCTCCACTCCTCCGCTGTTATCCAAGCCTGAAAATGGAGAGGAGCTCTTTCTATATCTGGTCGCTTCCTCCGAGGCTGTCA
The DNA here is from genome assembly GCA_900491605.1 of Calamus simplicifolius. NCBI lineage: Eukaryota > Viridiplantae > Streptophyta > Magnoliopsida > Arecales > Arecaceae > Calamus > Calamus simplicifolius. The sequence continues at coordinate 666,615 of UESW01004589.1, read as the reverse complement.
GCTCCGTGCTTGTGCGTATGGATGCTGACGGGGCCCAGAAGCCAATCTATTACACCAGCAAGGTACTCCACGACGCTGAGACCAGGTATTCGAAAACTGAGAAAATTATCTTCGCCTTGGTGGCCTCTACTCAGCGCCTTCGGCCTTACTTCCAAGCCCATCCCATCGTAGTGCTTACGGACCAACCCCTTCGAGCTATCTTATCTCGCCCTGACACCTCCGGTCGGTTGGCTAAGTGGGCCATTAAGCTAAGTGAGTTCGACCTGTCCATCCGGCCAAGGTCAGCCATGAAGTCCCAGGTGTTGGCGGATTTCCTGGTCGAGTGCTCCTGGACCGAGAAGGACATGGAAGAGGCGCGACCGGAGGAGCGTGTGGGCTCTCCCTCATCTGTGGAGGCGGAGGACTGGATCCTGCATGTGGATGGAGCGGCGAACTCTCAAGGGAGCGGAGCCGGCCTCATTCTCGCAAGCCCAGAGGGGGACGTGGTGGAGTACGCTCTCAGATTCCAATTCCCAGCAACTAATAATCAGGCGGAGTATGAAGCCTTGCTGGCGGGGATGAGGTTAGCTGAGGGGCTAGGCACTGGGCGCTTGAGGGCCTTCACGGACTCTCAACTTGTTTCTGGACAAATCACCGGAGAGTATGAGGCTAGGGACCCAACCATGTCCCGATACTTGAGCAAGGTGCAGTCACAGGCGTCTCATTTTTCTTACTTCCGTGTCAGCTATATCCCCAGAGCGAAGAACGCCAGGGCTGATGCATTGTCCCGCTTGGCCACTTCGGCCGACGGGACGTTGGGAAGGACATATGTGGAACACCTACAAGTCCCGAGCACTGAGGCCGCGGATGAAGCATTGCTAGTGGAGCAGGAGCCCTCCTAGATGGACACCTACATCCGGTACTTGACTGATGGCACTCTCCCGGAGAACCCGCTGAGGCCAAGCTGCTCAGGCGGAGGGCCCCGAGATTCTTGATGATGGACGGGAGGCTTTATCGGAGATCCTTTTCATACCCGGTTCTCAGGTGTGTGGGGCCGACTGAATCAGATTACATCCTCAGGGAGATCCACGAAGGCATATGCAGGAGTCACCTGGGGGGCAGAGCCCTAGCCTACAAGGCCCTGCGCCAAGGGTACTTCTGGCTTACGATGAAGGGAGATGCAGCTGAGCTTGTCAAGAAATGTGATAGCTGTCAACGTCACGCCAATATCCAGCGACAGCCGACGTCTCACCTGACCCCCTTGGTGGCACCTTGGCCCTTCGCCCAGTGGGGCATGGATATCTTGGGGCCATTTCCCCCGGCCTCGGGCAGCGGAAGTTCCTCTTGGTAGCGGTGGATCACTTCACCAAGTGGATTGAAGCCGAGGCCCTGGCCAAGATTACCGAAAGCAAGGTGAGATCCTTCTTCTGAAAGTCCATCATATGTCGGTTCGGGCTGCCGCACACACTAGTCACTGATAATGGCCGGCAATTTGACAACGCACCCTTCCGGGAGTTCTGCTCCGAGCTGGGTATCTGTCAGAGGTTCACTTCCGTCGGGCATCCTCAAACCAACGGGGCAGCCGAAGTGACTAATCGGATCATCTTCCAGGGGCTGAGATCCCGACTAGATGGCTGCAAGGGGCGATGGGTGGAGGAGCTCCCCAACGTGCTATGGGCCTATCATACAACACCGCGAGCCCCCACCGGCGAAACGCCGTTCAGCTTAGTCTTTGGCTCTGAAGCTGTTATTCCTATGGAGGTCGGTGCGCCAAGCCCCCGGGTGGAAGCCTATAGCGAGGAAGGCAACCCTGACCAACTACAAGCCAACCTCGACCCGGTGGAGGAGGTGCGAGACCGGGCGCGGCTTCGAATGGCAGCCTACCGACAACGGGCCGCAAAATACTACAACGCTCGTGTGCGCCCTCGGACGTTCCTGCCGGGAGATCTGGTCCTTCGACGGGCCGAGGTCTCGAAGCCAGCTGAAGGAGGCAAGCTAGCCCCAAACTGGGAGGGGCCTTACCGGATCGCCGAAACACTTCGCCACGGAGCTTATAAAATTGAAGAACTTGATGGGACGCCACTCCCTAGGACGTGGAATGCGGATAACCTTCGCTGGTATTATCAGTAATGTATTCCTCCTTTCATGCTAAGTATCACCCTTGTATTCGCTTGTGTTCTTACCCCTTGTTCAATATTAACGAGATTCGATTTTAGCTACCTGAATCTTCACACAAAAGCCCGACACCCCATCGGCACCTAAAGCCCTGCACCAGCCAGGCACAAAGCCCAGTGTACCACTGATAGAGCGGTGTACCACCGGCTCTCAGCAACAAAAGCCCGACACCCCGTCGGCACCTAAAGCCCTGCACCAGCCAAGCACAAAGCCCAGTGTACCACTGGCAGAGCGGTGTACCATCGGCTCTCAGCAACAAAAGCCCGACACCCCATCGGCACCTAAAGCCCTGCACCAGCCAGGCACAAAGCCCAGTGTACCACTGGCAGAGCGGTGTACCACCGGCTCTCAGCAATAAAAGCCCAACACCCCATCGGCACCTAAAGCCCTGCACCAGCCAGGCACAAAGCCCAGTGTACCACTGGCAGAGCGGTGTACCACCGGCTCTCAGCAACAAAAGCCCGACACCCCGTCAGCGCCTAAAGCCCTGCACCAGCCAGGCACAAAGCCCAGTGTACCACTGGCAGAGCGGTGTACCATCGGCTCTCAGCAACAAAAGCCCGACACCCCGTCGGCACCTAAAGCCCTGCACCAGCCAGGCACAAAGCCCAGTGTACTACTGGCAGAGCGGTGTACCACCGGCTCTCAGCAATAAAAGCCCAACACCCCATCGGCACCTAAAGCCCTGCACCAGCCAGGCACAAAGCCCAGTGTACCACTGGCAGAGCGGTGTACCACCGGCTCTCAGCAACAAAAGCCCGACACCCCATCGGCGCCTAAAGCCCTGCACCAGCCAGACATGAAGCCCAGTATACCACTGGCAGAGCGGTGTACCATCGGCTCTCAGCAACAAAAGCTCGACACCCCGTCGGCACCTAAAGCCCTGCACCAGCCAGGCATGAAGCCCAGTGTACCACTGGCAGAGCGGTGTACCACCGGCTCTCAGCAACAAAAGCCTGACACCCCGTCGGCACCTAAATCCCTGCACCAGCCAGGCATGAAGCCCAGTGTACCACTGGCAGAGCGATGTACCACCGGCTCTCAGCAACAAAAGCCCGACACCCCATCGGCACCTAAAGCCCTGCACCAGCCAGGCACAAAGCCCAGTGTACCACTGGCAGAGCGGTGTACCACCGGCTCTCAGCAACAAAAGCCCGACACCCCGTCGGCACCTAAAGCCCTGCACCAGCCAGACATGAAGCCCAGTGTACCACTGGCAGAGCGGTGTACCACCGGCTCTCAGCAACAAAAGCCCGACATCCCGTCGGTACCTAAAGCCCTGCACCAGCCAGGCATGAAGCCCAGTGTACCACTGGCAGAGCGGTGTACCACCGACTCTCAGCAACAAAAGCCCGATACCCCGTCGGCACCTAAAGCCCTGCACCAGCCAGGCATGAAGCCCAGTGTACCACTGGCAGAGCGGTGTACCATCGGCTCTTAGCAACAAAAGCCTGACACCCCGTCGGCACCAAAAGCCCTGCACCAGCCAGGCACAAAGCTCAGTGTACCACTGGTAGAGCGGTGTACCACCGGCTCTCAGCAACAAAAGCCCGACACCCCGTCGGCACCTAAAGCCCTGCACCAGCCAGGCATAAAGCCCAGTGTACCACTGGCAGAGCGGTGTACCATCGGCTCTCAGCAACAAAAGCCCGACACCCCGTCGGCACCTAAAGCCCTGTACCAGCCAGGCACAAAGCCCAGTGTATCACTGGCAGAGCAGTGTACCACCGGCTCTCAGCAACAAAAGCCCGACACCCCATTAGCGCCTAAAGCCCTGCACCAGCCAGGCACAAAGCCCAGTGTACCACTGGCAGAGCGGTGTACCATTGGCTCTCAGCAACAAAAGTCCGACACCCCGTCGGCGCCTAAAGCCCTGCATCAGCCAGGCACAAAGCCTAGTGTACCACTGGCAGAGCGATGTACCACCGGCTCTCAGCAACAAAAGCTCGACACCCCGTCGGCACCTAAAGCCCTGCACCAGCCAGGCACAAAGTCCAGTGTACCACTGGCAGAGCGGTATACCACCAGCTCAGCAACAAAAGCCCGATACCCCGTCGGCACCTAAAGCCCTGCACTAACCAGGCATGAAGCCCAGTGTACCACTGGCAGATCGGTGTACCATTGGCAGAGCGGTGTACCACCGACTCTCCGCAACGAAGGCCCGACACCCGACAGTACAAAGTCCCTCCGGTCAGACAAAAGCCTACCCCCGTAGGCATCAAAAGCCATGCACCTATTTAGCACAAGGTCCGATACTTGACAGGGCGTTGCGCCGATAGCCCCGAGGAGCCTGCCTACTTAACCTCTGACTGACGGCGTTTCCGCTCCGAGAATTCTACCCTCCCTGGCTCTAACTTTCGAGTTTAAATAGCTGGAGCGGAATAGCTCGAATGGGGAGTTGTCCCCCGGAACTATCAGAACTAATGGGGTTACAAGGCTACATATCAATCGATGAAGTCCATGACAATTCAGAAGGCATTTTGAAGAGTGTTTTCATTAATTGAAAGGGATTACAAAATGCCGACGCTATCGGACTTGCCAAAAAGAAAGAGAAGAGAGAGAGCAAAGTAACAAGTGCGAGCTCACGGCTCCGCCGGTGCGGGCTCATTGTCAGAAGGGGCCAAGTCTGACAACCGCCCCAGTTCAACCTCCAGGGCCCGGGGGAAGTTCAAGTCTCTGGCCACCTTCTCCTTGCCGTGCTGGAACCCGTCGAGGAATACAGCTGCCGAGGCCTCGGCCAGGTCATCTGCGAAATGCCCAGATGCCTTGTATTCCTCTATGAGCCTAGCGGCTCGGACTTTCTCTGCGGCAAGGGCTTCCGTTGCCACACTTTCGGCCTCCCGAGCGCGGCTCACCTCCTCCTCAGACCGGCAGATCTCCTCCTTCGCCACTCTTGCCTCTTCTGCCGTTGCGCCCGCTCGATTTTCGGCCTCCCGGAGGGCTGAGGTTAACTCAGAGATATGTATGTCCCTGGCTATTATAGCGTTCTCAGCCTCCGTCATTTGGAGGAGCGCTGCGTGCGCATGGTTCTCAGAACTGTCCTCCAAGGTCCAAGAAGGGGAACTCATGAGCGGGGAGACAAGTCCAAGATGGGAAAAAGCTAACCTGGAAGGGAAAAAATCAGATGCAGGCCCGCTAGTTGCAGGAGAAGTTGGAGTGTAGGCGAGGAAGAAGACGAAGACAAAGGCGGTATGGCGTCAGTTCAACCCCCCTCGCTTAGATTTATCGGGTTTTCAAATCATCCCGCCATGTCTCGTCGGCCACATGGCCCCTTGCCATACGTTGGCTCGCCTCGAGGAACGCCCCGGCGCGTGGTGTGGGGCACCTCCGGCCAGTGGTGGGACCCCGCTGACGTCACCGTAATGAAAGGAAATGATGATGCAGCTTTTGCGCAAACTTCGAAGAGCCAGTCCTCACTCTCGAGGGCGATCGTGGCAAGCACAGCGTACGGAAGGCCGCCTCCTTACATTCCCCGCACCGTCCGCATAAAAGACAAGGACGGGGATCAGCCACGTGGAGAACGCCCCTTGAGCCTCAGCGGTGGGGCCCTGCTTCGCCCCAGGGGCGAGGGGGCATCTGATATGACTGATCCCGTGTCATCAGAAAAGGTAACGGCGGCTACTGACCTCGAGACCCCCACCGGTCTCGGGGTGCACTGGCATTTCCCCATCCCCAGGACCCCCTCGGGGTCACGGGGTGGGGTCATCATTTCTCGACCCCGAGACCCCCTCCGGTCTCGGGGTGCACTGGCATTTCCCCACCCCCGGGATCCCCTCGGGGTCACGGGATGGGGTCATCATTTCTCGACCCCGAGACCCCCTCCGGTCTCGGGGTGCACTGGCATTTCCCCACCCCCGGGACCTCCTCGGGGTCACGGGGTGGGGTCATCATTTCTCGACCCCGAGACCCCCTTCGGTCTCGGGGTGCACTGGCATTTCCCCACCCCCGGAATTTCCTCGGGGTCACGGGGTGGGGTCATCATTTCTCAACCCCGAGACCCCCTCCGGTCTCGGGGTGCACTGGCATTTTCCCACCCCCGGGACCCCCTCGGGGTCACGGGGTGGGGTCATCATTTCTCGACCCCGAGACCCCCATCGGTCTCGGGGTGCACTGGCATTTCCCCACCCCCGGGACCCCCTCGGGGTCACAGGGTGGGGTCATCATTTCTCGACCCCGAGACCCCCACCGGTCTCGGGGTGCACTGGCATTTCCCCATCCCCGGGACCCCCTTCGGGTCACGGGGTGGGGTCATCATTTCTCGACCTTGAGACCCCCTCCGGTCTTGGGGTGCACCGGCGTTCTCCCACCCTTGGGACCCCTTCCGGTCTCAGGGTGGGGGGTCATAGCGATTGGCATGAAACTCAACCACCAAGGAAAACGACAACTCCAGGTCGCGCGGTACACCCACGTGATTCCCAGTACTCCCGTGATTGCGCTCCGTTACGGAGGGTCATGCCTCATAACGGCGTATGGTGCGTTGCATGTCCCTGTGCATGGCCATGCCTCGCTACGGCGTACGATTTGCTACCACTTGCAACTATGCCCGGTCATATCAGCCGACGGTGCGCGCTGGATGCCTCCGCAGCTGTTGGACACGTATGATATCACGCCAGCAAGCGGTACGGGGTGTCTCCGGCACGCGCAGTGATGGTACGGTGGTGATCTCTCAGAGCTGTAAGCTAGGGTATTCGGACAGGTATAAAGGCACGTGCTCGCGCTGTAAGTGGCATCTGAACTCTGGTTTTCTGAGCTTTCTTCCTTCCAACAAAAAACCCTAACCGCCTCAGCTCTTCTTCGCAGAAGCGGTTCTCTGTCTGAGCCAAAGTGACTGACTTGATCGTCGAAGGGTCCCCACCGGTATCGCCGATCTCTGGGGGACTTTTCATGTAGGATTTCGAGGAGAAGGACATCCGTCTTTCCCAATGTTTGAGGAAAGTAACTTGGTGTCATCACATGTAATACCAAAAGCAAGACTCATCGGCATAAGATTCTCGAAATTGATGGAATAGCGCACATCAACCGTTTCGATAATTTTTAATTAAATTTTAGGACAAAAGGTAATATATCTTTTATTTTCGAAGGAGAATTGAACAAAGGTTGATCAGGATAGGGCATGCTCACTTCAAGGAGACGGTAGTAGTTTGAAAACCCCTTAGCCATATGAAGGCAGGAAGTCCTACACGGTCCTCGTCAGAGTAAGTGATTCTACCATCCTTTGCTTCTATATTTTTCTCTTTTCTTTCTTTTTTTTTTACCCGGAGCTTGCATGCAGCTTGCGCACTCCCTAAGGCCGCGAGAGAGGTAATTCATGGTGGAAAGGCCATTCTGCGCGAGGCACAGAAGGAGGCTGAAGAGGCCCGGCATTGCGCGGAGGCGGCTGAGGGAGCCCTAGAGTCGGTTAGAACCGCTCGGGCTAATGAAATAAGGGCCGCTGAGAGCCGAGCAGAGGCTGAGGCCAACCATCTGCGGGCGGCACTCCACCAGATGACGGAAACTGAAAACGTCGTGATGGCCAGAGACCTGCACATCTCTGAGCTAACCCTGGCCATCCAAGAAATCGAGGGTCGGGCGGCCGCGGCTACGGAGAGAGTAGGGTCGGTCGAGGATAAGGCAAGGGCAGCGGAGAAAAAGGCAACGGCAGCGGAGGAAAAGGCAAGGGCCGCGGAGGAAAAGGCAAGGGCAGCGGAGGAGAAGGCGAACCAAGCCGAGGGGGAGGTGAGCCGCGCCGAAGAGGCTGAGAGGGCTGCAGCGGCAGCCCTCGCCGTGGAGGAAGGAGCTCAGGCCATTGAGGTGGAAGCCGCCGTCGTGGCCAGGACAACCGGAATCATAGAAGAATACAAAGCGTCCGAGTGCTTTGCAGATGACCTGGCAAAGCCTCGGCGGCGTTTCTTCAAGGGTTCTAGCACGGGAAGGAGAAAATTGCTAGGGACTTGAACTTTCCCCAAGCCCTGGAAGTTGAACCAGATCACTTCTCGAATTCGGCCCCCTCCGATGATGAGCCCGCGCCGGCTGAACTGTGAGCCTCCTTGTATTTTATTTTTGCAAGTCCGACTATGTCGGCATTTTGTAATCACTTCAAATTAATGAAATATCTTTTTTCTCCAAGATAAATTGTCTATCTGCGACCCTTATCCCAAATTCATTGGTTGATGATGCGTGACCTCTCAGTCCTATTAGTGCCAGGGGATAACTCCCAATCCATGCGTGAATTACTCCATCTTAGCCATCTAGGACCGAACCTCGGGGCCAGGAAGGATAGGCTTCCTGGGGTTGAAGCACCGGACTTTAGAGGTTGAAGTAGGCAGGTTCCTAAGGACTGATGGCACACCGCTCTGCCAGGGGTATGGCGGGCCTTGTGCCTAGCTAGCACATGGCTTTAGGTGACGACGGGGGTCGGGCTCTATGCCTGGCTGGTCCAGGGCTTTAGGTGCCGACGAGGGTCGGGCTTTATGCCTGGCTGATCCAGGGCTTTAGGTGCCGGACCAGGGCTTTAGGTGCCGACGGGAGTCGGCCTTTATGCCTGGCTAGTCCAGGGCTTTAGGTGTCGACAGGGGTCGAGCTCTATGCCTGGCTGGTCCAGGGCTTTAGGTGCCGACGGGGTCGGGCTTTATGCCTGGCTGGTCCAGGGCTTTAGGTGCCGACGGGAGTCGGGATTTATGCCTGGCTGGTCCAGGGTTTTAGGTGCCGACGGGGGTCGGGCTTTATGCCTGGCTGATCCAGGGCTTTAGGTGCCGACGGGGGTCGGACTTTATGCCTGGCTGGTCTAGGGCTTTAGGTGTCGACGGGGGTTGGGCTTTATGCCTGGCAGGTCCAGGGCTTTAGGTGCCGACGAGTGTCGGGCTTTATGCTTGGTTGGTCCAGGGCTTTAGGTGCCGACGAGTATCAGGCTTTATGCCTGACTGGTCCAGGGCTTTCGGTATCGACGGGAGTCGGGCTTTATGCCTGATGGTCCAGGGCTTTAGGTGCTGACAAGTGTCGGGCTTTATGCCTGGCTGGTCCAGGGCTTTAGGTGCCGACGGGTGTCGGGCTTTATGCCTGGCTGGTCTAGGGCTTTAGGTGCCGATGGGAGTCGGGCTTTATGTCTGGCTGGTCCAGGGCTTTAGGTGCCGATGGGAGTCGGGCTTTATGCCTGGCTGGTCCAGGGCTTTAGGTGTCGTCGGGGTCCGGGCTTTATGCCTGGCTGGTCCAGGGCTTTAGGTGCCGACGGGGGTCGGGTTTTATGCCTGGCTGGTCCAGGACTTTAGGTGCCGATGGGTGTCGGGCTTTATGCCTGGCTGGTCCAGGGCTTTAGGTGCCGACGGGGGTCGGGCTTTATGCCTGGCTGGTCCAGGGCTTTAGGTGCTGACGGGGGTCGGGCTTTATGCCTGGCTGGTCCAGGGCTTTAGGCAAAAAGAACTCATGAGCTAAAATTGAAATTCGTTAATATAGAATGAGGGGCAAAGGCCCAAAAGAATACAGGCACGGTATTTAATGTGGGAGGAGAGATACACTACTGATAATACCGACGAAGGTTGTCTGCATTCCACGTCCGAGGAAGTGGCTTCCCGTCAAGCTCTTCAATCTTGTAAGCTCCGTGACGGAGTGTCTCAGCGATCCGATAGGGTCCTTCCCAATTTGGGGCTAGCTTGCCCCCCTCCGTCGGCTTTGAGACTTCAGCCCGTCGGAGGACCAGGTCTCCTGGCAGGAAAGTCTTAGGACGTACCCGGGCGTTGTAGTATCTGGCAGCTCGTTGTCGGTAGACCGCCATCCGCAACCGTGATCGGTTCCGCACCTCCTCCACCAGGTCAAGGTTGGCCCGCAGCCGGTCCAAGTTATCTTTCTCATCATACGACTCCACTCGAGGACTCGAGGAGCCTATTTCCACTGGGATAATAGCTTCGGACCCAAAACCAGGCTAAACGGAGTCTCTCCGGTAGGGGCTCATGGCGTTGTATGGTAGGCCCACAGCACATTGTGAAGCTCCTCCACCCATCGCCCCTTGCAATCATCCAGCCGGGTTCTCAATCCTTGGAGAATGATGCGATTGGTCACATCGGCCGTTCCATTAGTCTGGGGGTGTCCGACGGAAGTGAACCTTTGGTGGATGCCAAGTTCGGCGCAGAACTCCCGAAAATGTGCGTTATCAAACTGCCAACCATTGTTGGTGACTAAGGTATGGGGTAGCCCGAACCGACATATGATGGACTTCCAAAAGAAGGATCTCACCTTATTTTCAGTAATTTTAGCAAGGGCTTCGGCTTCAATCCACTTGGTGAAGTGATCAATGGCCACTAGGAGGAACTTGCGCTGTCCGAAGGCCGAAGGGAATGGTCCCAAGATATCCATACCCCACTGAGCGAATGGCCAAGGTGCCACCAAATGGGTTAGCTGAGACGCCGACTGTCGCTGAATATTGGTGTGGCACTGGCAGCTATCACATTTCTTGACAAGCTCGGCCACGTCTTCCTTCATGGTGAGCCAGTAATATCCCTGTCGTAGGGCCTTGTAGGCTAGGGCTCTGCCCCCCAGATGACTTCCACAGATGCCTTCGTGGATCTCCCGCAAGATGTAATCTGCTTCAGCTGGCCCTACGCACTTGAGGACCGGGTATGAAAATGACCTTCGATAGAGCCTCCCGTCCATTATCAGGAACCTTAGAGCCTGCCGCTTGAGTAATCTAGCTTCTGTGGGGTCTTCAGGGAGGGTGTCGTTGGTCAAATAACGTACATAGACGTCCATCCAAGAGGGCCCCTGCTCAACTGGCAATGCTTCTTCCGCCACTTCAATGCTTGGGGCCTGTAAATGCTCCACATACGTTCTTCCCAAGGTCTCGTCGACCGAGGTGGCCAGTCGGGACAATGCATCAGCCCTAGCGTTCTTCGCTCGGGGAATGTAGCTGACATGAAAGTAAGAGAACCGAGAGGCCTGGGACCGCACCTCACTTAAGTAGCATGACATGGTTGGATCTCTGGCCTCATACTCCCCAGCAACCTGCCCGGAGACAAGCTGGGAATCTGTGAAGGCTCTCAACGCTCCGCTCCAAGCTCCTTGGCCAGTTTTATCCCCGCCAGCAGGGCTTCATACTCTGCTTGGTTATTGGTAGCTGAGAACAGGAACCGGAGGGCATACTCTACTACCTCCCCCTCGGGGCTTGCGAGGATAAGTCCAGCTCCACTTCCTTGAGAGTTAGCCGCTCCATCCACATGTAGGATCCACTCTTCTCCTTCCGCTCCCCCCGCCGGGGGTGGCTCCATGCGCACCTTCGGACACGACTCTTCATGGCCTTCCTCAGTCCATGTACACTCGACCAAAAAATCAGCTAATACTTGGGACTTCATGGCAGACCTTAGCCAGATGGATAAATCAAACTCGCTCAGCATAACTGCCCACTTGGCTAACCGTCCCGAGGTGTCAGGATGGGATAGAATAGTTCGGAGAGGTTGGTCCGTGAGCACCACGATGGGGTGAGCTTGGAAATAGGGTCGGAAGCGTTGTGCGGAGACCACTAAGGCGAAGATGATCTTCTCAGTCCTGGTGTATCTAGTCTCGGCATTATGAAGCACCTTACTGGTGTAATAGACTGGCTTCTGCATTCCATCAGCATCCATGCATACAAGCACAGAGCTGATGGCCTCGGGGGAGGCTGCCAGATACAGAAGAAGCTCCTCCCCGCTCCTTGGCTTAGATAGTAATGAGGGAATGGATAGAAATTGCTTCAACTCCTCAAAGGCATCCTGGCACTCCTTTGTCCATTCGAAGCCGTTGACCTTGCGCAGCGCCTTGAAGAAGGGCAGGCATCTCTCCGCTGATCTTGACATGAAGCGACTCAGGGCTGCCACCCTCCCGGTCAAGCACTGCACCTCTTTTTTGTTAGCCGGGGGCCTCATATCCAGGATGGCCCAGATCTTATCAGGATTGGCTTCGATCCCGCGCTGAGTCACCATGAAGCCCAAGAACTTGCCCGTTGCAACCCCAAGGGCGCACTTGTTGGGGTTCAGCCTCATCCGATATTGGCGCAAGTTGCTGAAGGTTTCCGCAAGATCAATGACGTGGTCAGCCGCATGGGCGCTCTTGGTTAACATATCATCCACATACACCTTCATGTTGCGCCCAATCTGGCCCTTAAAGACCTTATTCATCAACCTCTGATAAGTTGCCCCAGCATTCTTCAGCCCAAACGACATCACTTTGTAGCAGTAAATTCCTTTTTCGATGACAAAGGAAGTGGCCTCTTCATCAGCTGGGTCCATCCTTATTTGGTTGTACCCCAAAAATGCATCCATGAAGCTAAGGGCCTCGTGCCCGGACGTAGCATCCATTAGCTGATCGATCCGGGGCAGCGGGAAGCTATCCTTGGGGCACGCCTTGTTGAGATCGGTGAAGTCCACGCACATCCTTCAGCTTCCACTGGCCTTACGCACCAACACAACATTCGTCAGCCAGTCGGGGTAGTGCACTTCATGGATATGACCGGCCGCCAAGAGCTTTCGCACTTCTTCGTCCACAGCCTTATGTCTATCTGAGGTAAAACTTCTCTTCTTTTGTCAAACGGGTCGGCACTCAGCTTGATGTTGAGCCGGTGGGTGATCACCTCCTCAAGATGCCCGGCATGTCCGACGCCGACCAGGCGAAGATGTCATCGTTGGCTCGTAGGAAAGCGAGGAGCCGATCGCGGGCCTCCTCCGGAGCGAAGCTCCGATGCGGATCGTTCTTACCGGGTCCTCTCCGAGAGGGAAGGCCAGTAGACGCTCAGCCGGTTCTCCTCTCCTCTCCAGGTCCCGAGGGTCCAACACCTCTGGCGCGGGCGTAGGCATCACCTCCTGCGGTCCTGGAGACATGTGGCAGCAAAGTGGGGGCGGGTTCTGCTCCCCCCACATCTCTCCAACTCCTCCTCTGGAGGGAAACCTCACAAGGAGCCTCTTAGTAGAGATGACAGTGTCCAAGAGGTTGAGTCCAGGCCTTCCGAGGATAGCGTTGTAGGCAAGGGGCACCCGGACCACTAGGAAGCTCATGAGGACCATACTTTGGTGCGGGGCCGTGCCAGCCGTAACAGGAAGGGTGATCTCCCCCTCGACTTGCACGGAGTCTCCTGTGAACCCCATCAAGGGTGTGTGACAGGTCGGAGCAGGTCAGATGATAAACTCATGCGAACAAAAGCATCGTAATTCAAAACGTTCACCGAGCTCCCGTTATCGACCAAAATTCTTTTTACAGGGTGTTTGGCTATCGTCATGGACACGACGACACTATCATTATTTTCATTAACTACCCCCTCTAAGTCCCTTTTAGAAAAAGGGATTACAGAGTCTAATTCCCCCTCCTCTCTCAGCCTCTTGGGCGGTCCACCTGCCCCCCAGGAAATCATTGCCACCATCTTCTCAGTTGGAGCATTGTCAATCATCGACGGCGGGGGCGCTGACGGGCCAGGAACTCCCGGGTTGTTCCTCTGGACGAACTTTCCCAGGTGATCTCGTTGGATAAGGTCTTCTATAGCCTTCTTCAGCTGGCGACAGTCGTCAGTGTCATGGCCGTGATCCTGGTGATAACGATAGTAGAGGTTCTTGTTGCGGGGGATCTTAGGGTTTATTGGAGGAGGGCACTGAAGATAAGGCTCCCCTTCAATCTCGAGCAGGATCTACGATATCGGGGTGAGCAGTGGAGTGTAGGGTCCATCTCTTGGTGCAGGGCTCGGGGACGGTTGTCTGGCCGGTGAGGAGGCTCAGGTCTTCTGGGAAAGCTTCGATAAGTTTCGGTCGGGCCGGTTTCTTGGAGATGCTCCCACTAGCCTCGCGTCGGGAGGAGTCGGCCTCGTCAGCCCGAATGTATTTCTGGGCCCAGGTCAAGAGCTCGGCGTAGGAGCCGGGCGGCTTCTTGTCAAGGGAGTACACGAAGTGAGACGGGCGATGCCCTCGCTTCAAGGCCAAAGTGGCCACGGAGTCTTCAAGATTGTAAACTTCCAGGGCAGCCTCCTTGAACCGTGCGACGTAGTCCCGAAGGGACTCGCCACCCTTTTGCTGGACGGAGAAGAGGCTATCGGTTACCCTTGGAATCTTCATGCAGGCATCAAAGTGGGCCATGAAGGCCCTCTCCAGCTGACAGAAGGAATCGATACTTCGCGGCGGCAGGCGGGAATACCAGGCTCGGGCAGCTTTCTTCAAGGTGGCTGGGAAAGTGATGCACATGAGCGAATCGGTTTCCCCCTGGACCTGCATAAGAACCTTGTAACTCTCCAGGTGGTCCAGGGGGTCCATGGTCCCGTCATAAGGGTGCAGCTAAGGGAGACGAAACCGAGTGGAGATAGGCTCCTCCATGATGCGGCGAGACAGCGGTGGGCGGCTGTCATAGTCCATCTCTAGAGGGTTGGTAATCCGGCGGCTGAGCTCTTCCAACCGCTGGTTGTACTCATCAAGTCTTCGCTCCGCCCGGCGGGCTACCCTGCCATCGAAGGACCCCTTCCTCGAAGAGTCTGAGGAAAAGGAGAGGCGGCGGGGAGGCCGACGGGGATGCTCCACCTCCTTCTCATGCCGTCGCTTGGAGGACGCGCTGACGCGGCGAGAGGGCGAGCGGAGCCGCTTGGAGGCCTCGCGGCGGTGAGGCTTAGGTGAAGTGCGGCGAGGGCAGGCTTCTCGGGCAGGAGACCTCCTCCGAATTGAGTGTTGACTGGGCTGAGGGACTCCTGGCACCGACGGGAGGGGTTCTGGTTGCCGTGTAATCACCACCTGATGCTGCATGCCTTGGACCATTGTGGCCAAGGATTGAACTTGCGCGGCAAGAGCAGCAAACCGATTTTCCTGAAACTGCTGTACCGGTGCTGGTGCAGGTGCATCGGTTGGAGGGGCTGAGGGGCTAGCTGCGGGCTGATCAGCCCTTTGACGCTGCCCCCCAGCGTGACTGACGGTGGTCTTTCGTGCACGAGTCGTCACCATTGTTGAAGAGCTTGAGGAGGGAGAAGTCAATAACAGGTTCGAGGCTATTCTTTTCTTCAATCCCCCCTTCCTGGCGTGCCAATCTGATGATGCCAAGTCACCTTCTTCAAGCGTCGGGAAAGATGGACGTCCTTCTCTCCGGACCCCTGCAAGAAAAGTCCCCGGAGACCGGATGCTCCGGTGGGGACCCTCCGACGCTCAAGTTAGTCACTTGGGATCAGACGATAACTGCTCAGCAGAAGGGAGCTAAAATAGTTAGGGTTTTAGCTAGTAGGAAGAAAACTAGAAAACCAGAGTTCAAGGATCCTACTCACAGCGCGGGCATGTGCTTTTATACATGTTCGAATGTCCCATCTTTCTGTTCTGAAAGATTGCTGTCGTACCATCACCGTGCGCACCGGAGGCATCCTGCGTTACCTGTCAATATGGCTTCCGTTGCTTGACATGACCGCGCACAGTTGCAAGTGGTAGTGAATCGTACTCCATAACGGGGCATGGTCATGCACAGTGACACATGCAATGCACCATATGCCGTTATGAGGTATGGCCGCAAGCAGCCACGGGCGCACGGCGGGTCACGTGGGTGCGCCAGGTGGCCCAAAGTTGTCATTTGGTTCGAAGGCCGGTTCACGTACTGAACGTTGCCCCCGCACCCTGAGACCGGATGGGGTCTCGGGGGTGAGATGATGCTTGTGCACCCCGAGACCAGAGGGGGATCTCGGGGTTGAGATGCAGCTTGTGCACCCCGAGACCGAAGGGGGTCTCGGGGTTGAGATGCAGCTTGTGCACCCCGAGACCGAAGGGGGTCTCGGGGTTGAGATGCAGTGACCTCACCCCAAGACCGAAGGGGGTCTCGGGGGTGAGATGATGCTTGTGCACCCTGAGACCGAAGGGGGTCTCGGGGTTGAGATGCAGTGACCTCACCCCGAGACCGAAGGAGGTCTCGAGAGTGAGATGATGCTTGTGGACCCCGGGACCGGAGGGGTCTCGAGGTTGAGATGCAGGGACCTCACCCTGAGACCGGAGGGGGTCTCGGGGGTGAGATGATGCTTGTGCACCCCGAGACCGAAGGGCGGTCTCGGGGTTGAGATGCAGTGACCTCACCCAGAGACCGGAGGGGGTTCAGGAGTGAGATGATGCTTGTGCACCCCGAGACCGGATGAGGTCTTGGGGTTGAGATGCAGTGACCTCACCCCGAGACCGGAGGGGGTATCAGGGGTGAGATGATGCTTGTGCACCCCGGGACCGAAGAGGGGTCTCGGGGGTGAGATGATGCTTGTGCACCCCGGGACCGGAGGGGTCTCGAGGTTGAGATGCAGGGACCTCATCCCGAGACCGAAGGGGGTCTCGGGGGTGAGATGATGCTTATGCACCCCGAGACCGGAGTGGGTCTTGAGGTTGAGATGCAGTGACCTCACCCCGAGACCGAAGGGGGTCTCGGGGGTGAGATGATGCTTGTGCACCCCGAGACCGAAGGGGGGTCTCGGGGTTAAGATGTTCGGGGTCTTACCGAATTTTCGGCTGAGCTAAGGGTTGAATGACCCCGTGGAGACGGATCCTCCAGGCAAACGCTTGGCGAAACCAACATTGATGCCGGACAAGAAGAAGGTTCCGGGATTAGGGGAGGTCTTCCGTTAGCTGCTATTACCATTTATTCTAAGGCGCTGGATCAGCCACATTACGTATAAACTTAAGAATAAAAAAATAATTAAATTATATATATATATATATATATATATATATATATAAAGAAGACTTGATTACATTCAAATATACAATGTTTAAAATTTCATCATCTCCTTTGCTTTTAAATTTATATAAATTTTGAAATCATCTTCATTTTTTTCATTCTTTACATCTTTGAAACCTATAAAATATGTGGATTCAAATGTAATAAAATCATCAAATTTAAATTGTTTATATTTAAATATAATTAAAATTATTTTCTTTTTTTATATGTATATATATATATAATTATTGTTTTATTGCAAACAATAAAAAGAATTAAAGATTCAAAAAATCAGCATAGCAAACTAAATGCTTCAAGTCCACGGAGCCGAACTTCAAGATCTGACCTAGCGAAGAGCTGAATGTTTATTAAATAAAAGGGATCATACCTCTGTTTGGTTAAAGGCTGAAAGCCAACCTACGTTCCACATGGCAACCATGCATGCCTGCACTCGCCCACCAAAACGGTGAAAACCGGTGCTTCTTGCATGGATTTGTTCAAGATATCTATCTATATATCAACCAGCTCTCTCCGCCAAATTGGAATGCGAACAGGTGAGAGGTCGTTGAACCCGGTGAATTTTTTTTCTCTCTCCTTGCCTTTCCGATATGGCTTCTGGGGAAAAGCAAGCTTTAAATTTCCCTACAGCTGGCTAGCGTTGAATTCTAGAGCGTCATTGTTTCAGACTTCTAGGTTGGAGTGTTGTGAAAAGACCCATCTCTCAGTCCCTTCTTCCTTCAAGTACTTTTGAGACCCCACAAGCAATAATCCTTTGGCCTGAGAAGAAGAAGCCGTCAGACCGTCGGGCAATAAGGTGCACCCTGGCAACCAACGTTCAGAAAGGTGAAATCAATCGATCTTCTGTCGGTCGAAGGACCGAGCTGATGATTAAAAAAAAAAAATCATCAGAACGATGATGCCTTATTTTTCGGTTCTTAAAATTCTTATTATATTTTCTTTTAAATGTCATGTGTTAAATAAAAATATTTATATATCAAGCTAACTACCCTGTCTATATATGTATAATATTTAGATATTCTTGTTCGCATCTTAAAAGTACTCTACTACGTAAATAATATGTTACTAAAATTATGTTGAGATATATTTTAATCTCAGACTTATATTTTGCTTCATGTTATCTTCTATATTTTGCGACTGACGTGTAGAGAGGGATAACGGAGGACGGCATAAAAATTTTTTTTTTTTTTTTTTGACCTTTTTCTCTCTTTTTAATTTTTACCGTTTTTTTCTTCAATAAATTTATAAAAATATATAGTCTGAACAAGGTAGTTTTTTTTCTCAATACCTTGCGAAGTATCAAAGGTTGGAACTCCGGAACAAAGTGGCTTTTTAAATCTTCATTGAAAGCCAAAGCAACGTACAGTCCACAAAAGCATCGATCCCATTGCAACTTATTATGTGCTATTATTTTTAATAATATAATAAAGACTAGAATATAATGTTGGCCTTAAACTTCCGACTACTACGATTCAGACTCTTATATTTTATAGCATTTCATTATGGAATATTAGTTAAAATTTAGAATAATTGGTGTATGACTCTAGTGCTAATAGATGAACTATTATTTACTTCACATGATAAGTTAACATGTTCAAGAAACTCTATGTATCATCATTTCAATGCAACTCTTTGTATCATCACTTGGGTATCATCGTTTAATTCATGATAATTTTTTTCTTATATAATTATTATCTAGTTTTTATTCAATAATTTTTATACATTTAAATTAGTTTTGATACTATTTATAATATTTTAAATTCATCTATTAGAAACCAATATGTTCATGAGTTAAGTTTAATGACTTTAAAATTTTGAAGGTTAGTTAATCGATAATAAATAAATTAAATGTATAACTTTTTAAATTATATATTTTTTTAATTTGATAAGTTCATCCATGCATGGGTATTACATGACGGAGTTATCCTTTTTTTTATGTGCTGAATGATTTGATTCGCTCGAAAGAATTCTTAAGTAGGGTTGGTGAATCCATGGGATGTCCCTTCATTGCCGATCTATCTACAAGATTAAATTTTTTATTACACTTTGTTAAATCTTAAAAATAATAAAATATTATAAAGGTAAAAATAAATTTAATTTTTATCCTTGCAATATATCAATGCATATTTATATAGGAAAATAAATCAGTAGTGTATGAGTGGCTGATTATATTCAGTAGAAAATGAAAACTCAAAATAAGAATGAGTTAAAAGTCAGGCCTGGGAGGCGGTTTCAACCACAGCCCTAAAGGAGAACCGATCCGCTTCTCGTGCGAAGAACTTTGGACCTCAACCCTCCTCCAAGGTACAATCCGAGAGCCTGAACTCCTACGTTCGCCGGCGGCACGATCTCAACGAACGTCAATCAGATATCTTCAACACAATTCGAAGAAACGAAAAACTGAAATGTAGAAAAACTTGTTGTGGTTCTACATTCTTAAATTTTTAACCTTTGAAACCCTATTTATAGATTTTTATTTAAAACGGTGAAAACAATTTTATTTAATTGCTAGGGAATTTATTTAATTTTTTTTATTTAAAACAGCCGAACGTTCGGCCGTTTTGTTTTCAAATGGCCGAACGTTTGAGCAAACGTTTTTTTACGTTTTTTTTTTTTTAATAACGTTGGCGTGGAAACGGCCGAACGTTAACAATCCCCCACAAAAAAATAAAAACAAAGGAATAATAACCAAATAAATTAAATTAATAAGCAATTTCAAAACTTTAAAATTTACTGTGCTTAGTGCAAGTACCTTCTAGGTTTGAACTTGCATTTAGTATAAAATACACAGTATGAAGATGAGCTGATCAAAATGCGGGTTAGCGCTATCTAGGCCATGCGCTTGCCTTGATTTTCATGAGAGTTACTAGGGATTAGCCCCGGTCCCATAGTCGCGGCCTCACGACTACTCTCACTAAGGTAAATCCTCCAAGGGTATGTGCAACGGAATCATACCTTGCTGAATTTACAGTCTTGGATTTATTAAGAGCTATGCTCAACCTAACCGTCACAATAAAGCACCACACCATAGGGATGGGATGGAGACAGATTCCTAAAGCGGTGCTTCCAGATATCACCTCAGAGATCGTTTCCCTTTGAACCTTAACCATGTTGCCATGACGGTAGGGGTCCACTCTGGTGACTAATATATGGGCTTAAGCCCCATCCCCCTCGATGTCTCAAACACCGCAGCCTTCGAAAGGCCTTTGGTTAAAAGATCTGCCAAATTATATTTAGATCTTACAAACTGCAGTGATATTGATTCTTTTATTTTATTTCTTATAGATTTATACCTGATCAGGATATGATTATTCATCTTTTTATTGGATGTCTGTTGATTTAACAGATCAATCAGAGCTCTACAATCACAATTTAAACAAATTCGAGAAATATTTGGTGAAAGAATATCTATATCATTTATTAAGTCTTTCAGCCATTGTGCTTCAGTGCAAGTAGTGTCAAGAGCTGTTAGCTCAGACTCTAGAGTACTTCTAGTGATTATAGTTTGTTTACATGAGCCCCAAGATACTGCAGCTCCTCCTAAAAGGAAGAGATACCCAGTGGTAGACTTAACATCGAATTTATCTGTTACCCAATTAGCATCACTATATCCCTCAATGTGCAGCAAAAAATTATGGACAGGTGGATGTAGATACATGTTCTATGACTTCCAAAGATTCAAAAATGTTACAAGGCTATCCAGTTAGATAAATCAATTTTGATCAGCAAGAGCATGCACACAAATAATTGTGGCACGTAATGCATAACTTATGGTGAAAACTCCACAATACAGAAAACGTTTACCCAGTCTGCAGGTTCTCTAACAGTTTTTGCTCTTATGTTCCAACTCATTTTTATGTATTTCTCAAAATATGTCTTTAGTAATTGAAAATAAAGGAAATAGAGAATTTTTTCTGGAATTGCTAAAAAATGACATAACAAAACTATCCTTTGCCATAAAATATCAGAAAGATGTGCCCCTATCTATATTCATAAGTTTACAGCATTTACAATTTCTCAGCTTTAGATAAAACTGAGGAGTTAGCTATGTAATTGATAGTGGCTGAAGGATGGTAGCAATAGATCACCATAAAGGTGAAAAAAAATTGTTTATGGCCAACCCATCACAAATATCCAACTAGACTAAAATTAATTTGAACTTGTCTTCTTAATTGGTTTATAAATAACCCAACCAGGTAGACTTCCTAGCCACTTGGTTTTGTCAACTTATCCTACCAGCCATAAACCCACAAAGTAATGGGGAGCGATCTGGAGATGCCATGACAGAAAAGCAACACGGGCCATGCACTATGACATAATAAGAACATGTTAAGAGGTGCTTTCATGATGGCCATTTTCCTGTTAGTTCACGTGAGTAACTCACACAAGAATGACTCTTTCTCTGTTTTTCTGTTCCCACCCTACGGCAATCTTTGAGATGAGATAAGGGATTTAAGTTTATGACAACCTTTTTTTTTTTTTGGATTTATAAAATGTGTACTCATAACAGTAATTTAAAAAGATAACCATATATAATGAAAGCATGCATCTTTCCAAGTACATAATTAACGCTTCTTATTATACACCTAGGCAACTGGAATATGAGTATTTTGTTTTCACATTGCCATGTTCCAATATCACCTATACACCACACATGAAAAAATTTGCTCACCAGCAAGCATGTTTGAGAGCCATTTTGGTGCAAACAGAGAAGTTCACATGCATACAAGTGAAAGAAAATTAAGTATATATTAAATATGCAATGTAAATAAATTATAATTAATTTACAATCGATTCTCCTTTAGATTGTTAAATCTTAAAAATAATATAAAATATTATAAAGGTAAAAATAAATTTAATTTTTCATCCTTGCAATGTATCAATGCATATTTATATAGGAAAATAAATCAGTAGTGTATGAGTGGCTGATTATATTCAGTAGAAAATGAAAACTCAAAATAAGAATGAGTTAAAAGTCAGGCCTAGGAGGCGGTTTCAACCACAGCCCTAAAGGAGAACCGGCCCGCTTCTCGTGCGAAGAACTTTGGACCTCAACCCTCCTCCAAGGTACAACCCGAGAGCCTGAACTCCTACGTTCGCCGGCGGCACGATCTCAACGAACGTCAATCAGCTATCTTCAACACAATTCGAAGAAACGAAAAACTGAAATGTAGAAAAACTTGTTGTTGTTCTACATTCTTAAATTTTTAACCTTTGAAACCCTATTTATAGATTTTTTGTTTTAAAACGGTCAAAATATTTTATTTAATTGCTAGGAAATTTATTTAATTTTTTTATTTAAAATAGCCGAACGTTCGGCCGTTTTGTTTTCAAACGGCCGAACGTTTGAGCAAACGTTTTTTTACATTTTTTTTTTTTAATAACGTTGGCGTGGAAACGGCCGAACGTTAACACACTTTATCTTTCCAGATTATCCATCATATCTGTCTATGTTATTTTATCGTTGCTTGACTTCTTGTCAGCTTACAATACTCAGTCGACGATGATCGTATTTTTAATCGGCTATCAAGATAAAATTTTTAATTGATCATTCGGATAAAATCTTCAATCAATCGTTCGGATAGGATCCCAAATTGATCATTCGAATAAGATCTTTAGTTGATCATCTGGATGGACCCTTATAAGGTTTACGTGCACGACCTCTACCACTTGTAACAATCTGTACAATCCTTTCGTGATCCTAAATCATAACAAAAATATATCAAATGAAGCAAATTTGGTCAACAATCAAGAAAGAAAATTTGTTGTTAAACAGAGAAGATCTTGCCGAAAATATAAAGACCAAAATCTCTCCAATGTCAAATGGAGCAGATTTGATCAGCAATCAAGAAAGAAAATTTACTGTCAAACAAAGAAGATCTTGCTAAAAAACAAGAACGAAATCTTTCCAAATTTTTTGTATATTGATATTCCTAAATTAACTAGGTTTACCTTGTATAGACATTTATTTTATTGTATATATTAAAGTTTGTAACCATTGTACAAAGAGATATAGAATACATTTGATATTTTTCTTTCTTTATATTGTTTATATGGCATCAGAGCAAAAGTTTAATTCTTTTGCACTCCGTCTTATGACTCTCCTGAAGAATTCTTTTGAGAATTTCTTTCTTTTCTTTGTATTCATCCTTTAGAAGATATGTTCAAACTTAAACCTTGTGTTTCCAAAACTTTGATTATTCACCATGGATACAAACAAATTCAAAGTTGTATTTGTCAAATTCAATGGCAGAAATTTTGCACTTTGAGAATTTCATTTTCAAATTTTTGTTGATGGCAAGGGATTTTCTGAAATTCTTGATGGATCATAGAGGGTAAAACATGATGAGAAAAAGAAGATCAGTTAGAAAACAAAGAATGCACAAATTATTTCTTGAATTCTCAACTCAGTTGAACCTGATATTGCACTAAGCCTTCAGTCTTTTGATACTGTTGCTGGTATATGGAATCATCTCAAAGGAATTTATTCTCAAGTGAACCAATCAAGGCATTTCGAGCTTGAATACGAAATAGCCAACATCAACCAAGAAGACAAGGATATTTGCAGCTTTTATACAAAAATGTTGAAGTTGTGGATAGAACAAGACATGATTTTCTCTTCTAAGATTTTCGCTACGACATATGAAGTCAAGAAAGAAAAAGATCGCACAGAGTAATACAGTTCCTCATGAAGCTCAACCTAAATTTAAGATAGCTAGGGGAACATTAATTAATCATGAAAATATAACTGTGAAATTTGTATAATTGGGAGAACTCATTCATGATGAAATACGCTTAAAGACGCAGGCACAATTAGACACAAAAACTAATTCAGCTGATTCTGTATTTCTTGCTTCATATGGAAGATATTATTCAAAACAAAGGCATGGAAATAAAGAAGATATTCGGTGCAAACACTCTAATGAATTCGGGCATGTACGGTCTCATTGTCGAAAGAGGAATATATGCAATTATTGTAGGATATCATGCCATATCATTTTGAAATGCAAGCTTTTGAAAAATAAGCAATCAGCCTTTGTTACTCTGAGCAGTTATCAGAAATCAGAAAACACATCTGAAATGTCTCTCACACCGCATGCTATTCAAAAGATGATTTAAGACTCAATGCAATCAACTCTTCCAGGTGTCCTTTCCTCTATTTTTTCTGTTGCAAGGTTATCATATATAGGAATTAAGCCTACTCCTTGGTTTATTGATTCAGCTGCCTTTAACCACATGACAAATCAAAAACATGCATTTGTTGATTTGAAACTTTGTTCCTTAAACATGGTAAAAAATTACCCGTTCAAGGCATTGGTACAATTTATTTGTCAAATAATTCTTCTCAATCCATTTGCCTTCTTAGTACTTTATATGTTCCTCAATTAATAACTAATTTGATATCTATTGGATAACTTACTGATCAAAATCGTTCAGTTAAATTTTCTTCTAATGGTTATGATGTGCATGACCTTCATATGGGGCAAGTGATCATGAAGGGGCATAAACATGGGCATTTATTTCATCTTGATCTAAATTAGAAAAAGAGTCCTCCGTTTTATCTTATTGTCACTTCATCATCTTCCACCTCACATGCGGAAAATACTTGGGATCTTTCGCATCGTCTGTTGAGTCTAGGGGTGCAACTCAGGCCCATGAAACTCGAGTTTTTCTCAACCCTAACCCTAACCCTAACTCTATTTATAAACCTTAACCCTAACCTTAACCCTAACCCTATTTGTAAAACCTCAACCCTAACTCTATTTATAAAAGTCGGGTTCAAGTTGAGTTTTGGATTAGAATTCAGATTGATGAAAAAAAAAATTAAAATTATGACTCTTACGAATGGCTCTTTATTGTTCATTAGAGACCAGTCAATGATTAAACCTTCATTTTTACTGAGGTACATATATTAGGCATCATATTGGCTGCAACTTCGTTCTTGTCAACCGTGGATCCATAATAATATAACATTCATTTAGATTGAGATATAATTCATATATCCTTCAAATTTAAGGACTATCATGGTACAATAGCATTCAGAACATCAAATAAAAATATATTTCATAAAGTGAGCCACTAAAATCCCGTATATTCAAAACTAGAACCACTGCAAGGCTTCTTTACACATTTTCTGATCAAGATGATGATGACCAAAAACATAGGTTAACCAAAGTCGCATCCATCATGGTCTCCACCCATCAGCCAACATTCTAGAGTATGATTCCAGGGTGATAATTATTTAACTGTTCTGCAAACACTCAAAAGGGATAGAATACATATATCAAAATAAAAAATTATGTATAGAAATGTATAGAATATAAAAAAGAATATAAAAACAATAATCTAGTTTTAAATACATATATCAAATAAAAAATTATGAAAGGTTTATTTTATGTATTTTTTGTTGATAAAAAATATGTTATAAATAATTTATTTTTCAATCTTACTTCCATAGATTGCATTGTTTATATCCATTTGGTTTCATAAATTATTTAATAACAGCTTTAGCAGATCTATCGGAGTCCTCTTCTTCTTGGTATTAATCTTCTTCCTTATCGGAGGCTTAAAATACAAATACGCATGGCCAAAATACTTAGGCCGCTACCGGAGTCAATCATTAGTCCGCAACGGCCAGACCTTGTTGACCCCAGATTGATTTTGATGATTACAAAACAAATTAAGTAATTCTAAGATTGATATAGGGAAGTTCGGTCGCCTTGCAAGTAAGTATCTTCATGCAAAATTGACTGGTAAGAAAGTACTTCATTTAATTTGCTTTGAATATGATTATTAGCCTTGGAGTTTACTAGTTAGCTAGCTTGTTATTCTATTTAGCTAACTGGCACGACTTTCAGCTAGCTGGGAAACTTTCACAGTGATTGGGTCGAACGATCTTGCATTTTAGCTAGCTGTTTAGCTAGCTTGTTAGCTAGCTGCAGTTTCTTCAGCTAACTAAAATGCTCGTCTCATAAGATGGCCGAACGTCCTCCTTTTTTAGCTAGCTGGTGAGTTAGTTTGTTAGTTAGCTGGAGCCCTTTCAGCTAACTAAGAAACTTGTCTCAAGTGCCTGGCCGAACGTCCTTTTCTTTTAGTTAACTAATGAGCTAGCTTGTTAGCTAGCTGGAATTCCTTTAGCTAACTAATTCGCTCGTCATAGTGCATTGGCCGAACACCCTCAAATTTTAGCTAGCTGGCTGGATATCTTGTTAGCTAACTGCAACTCCTTTTAGCTAGCTGGCGTTTGCTTAGTTAACTGTTTAGCTATCTATGGAGCTAGCTGAGAAACCTTTTAGCTAGCTGACGTTTCATTCAGTTAACTATTCAGCTAACTAACTGTTTTATTTTTCTCCTGCAGCCGAGAGGGATTCAAATTCAGGTAGCTGGAGAGCTAACTATGGATGCACGAAACTTTTCCTCTGCCGTTGCTTTTTCCCTGATAGTTAACTAAAGAGCTAACTGACCGTTGCTTAGTTAGCTGCCTAGTTAACTAAGTATTCAGCTTTTACCCTGCTGGCCATTGCTTTTTGTTGTGAGTTAGCTGAAGAGCTAACTAACGACCTTCTAGCTGACTGAAGAGATACCTGTGGACGTCTTATTTGTTTTTAGTCTCTCTGGTTAGCTAACTGATTAGCTAGCTGAGGTCCCTTGCTTAACTCTTGGACGATGGCATTCATATCCTCAGCTACTTGGATTTATTTTTAGTCAACCACCGCCTGAGCTCTTAAGAGTGTTCTTTCTCTCTTACTCTCTCTCTATTGCTATTTCAAGCTATATTTAACTTTTGGATTTTTAAATTTTTGCAGTGCTTATCCTTCCTCAAATGGAGATCTGCATTCAATGCTTAAGGAAAACATGTTTAACGGTTATATTTTCTTCCCGTTATTATTTCCATTTATTTCTTATGTATCTAACGGATATTTTCTTGTTAGATGGTTATAAATAGCTGGGATTAGAAGCACACCTTGACGATTTTTGAAAAAGAAATTTTAAAGAGAGAAAAATCCAAGAAAAGAGCCTTCATTGAATATTTGTTGAGTGGTTGCTGTACATTCAAGTTCATTCCTTGCTGTGAAAGGTCGTCCAAATCATTAAAGCTTTTCAAGCATTTAAGACTTCAGCTGCTTCAACCTAGTTCATTTATTGCTGAGTTTATTGCTTCAAAAAGTTGTAAAGTATATTCTGAATATTTGCTCTTTGTAGGAGCTTCTCCTTTACATACTCTGATTATCTTGTAAAAGGGTTAGTGAACCCTGGTTTGTTATTGGCCTTCTTGTGCCATTTAAACAAGAGGACTAGCCTAGGTTTGGCTAGGGTTTTTGGCTTCCTTGTGCCGTGAAATAAGAGGACTAGCCTGGTTTGGCTAGGGGTTTTTGGCTGCCTTGTGCCGTATAAACAAGAGGGCTAGCCTGGTTCGGCTAGAGGTTGTAATCGTTGTGATACGATTAGTGGAATTCCCAAAGGTTTTGGGAGTGGATGTAGGTGCTGAGTTTGGCACCGAACCACTATAAACTTCTGTGTGTTTGTGATTGCTTGCTTTTCTGTTGATATTATTCTGTGCACCCTACTTTACCGCTGCAAATCAAAATTAAGGTTGAAAGCACATATATCTGCATAGCTATTAAAATTTTTAAATAACCCAATTCATCCCCTCTTGGGTTACTACATCTGGGCAACAGACCTCCTCTCTATCTCTTTTCAAATCCATCAAATGCTAGCTCCCTGACCCAATCCCAGCATTACCAACTCAACTACCAGCGAGATCAAAAGCAAATTAAAATCCGAGATGAAAACAATTGTCCAAACCCTGGAATCAAATCCATGGATAGACCTTGATCCATTCGAGTTAATGCTCCATAAAGCACCAAAGATTGCTGATTTTTTCAAATCTGGTGATTCAGAAGCTTGCCTTTCTCAGCCTTCGGGATCAAACAAAGTGAACAGATAGAGAAAAAAAAATCAAATCATGAGAAAAGGAAATGGAAACCCTAACTTCAAATCTCCACCATCAGCTAGATGTTCCTTTCTCCTCGTCACGCGAGATGTTCCTGCTACTAGTTTGCCATCAAACTCGAAAGAAAGATGACTCTAGTTGGAGTTTTGTGGAGCAGGATTCGCCCCCTTCTCAGCTCGATGTTTTTTGCTGCTTTCACTCACACTATCTCCAATGGTCTTGGCTCCTTTGCCTGTTGCTCCTACCACTAGAGTTCATCCTGCATCATTCTCTAATGCGCACATAAACAGCCGGAAGCTAGGGTTAGGGTTGAGGGCGAGCGGGCGAGCGGAGGAAATAAGGCGAGCAGCTATCGCGGAAAGCAAGCGAAGGAAATAACCGCAAGTGGGCTGTGGGCCTACCGCCTGTGGCCTTGTGGGTTCGGGTTGCAGTCAACCCAAACCCGAATCTTTCGGGTTCGGTTTGGGCAAAGCTGAGTTCAAGCACTGTTCTAATTCGGGTTTGGCGGGCTGCGTTCGGGTTGAACCCGGCCCAAGTTGCACCCCTAGTTGATTCACCCACATGATAGTCTATTAGAGTCTATGTTTAAATCTTAGCTTCTTCCTAATATATTGATTGTCAAGAATAATGGTTTTCAGCATTGTCAAACTTGTGTTCTTCGTAAATTTGCTAAATTACCTTTTGCTTCTTGTAATACTAAAGTTGATGCTTCTTTTGATCTTATTCATTGTGATTTATGGGGACCTTCACCTATTTTGTCTAGACTTAGGTACAAATATTTTATTCTTTTTATTGATCATTTACACATTTTACTTGGGTGTATTTCTTACGTGCTAAATCTGAACTAGCAAATATTGTCAAAAATTTTGTCACTATGATAGAAGCACAATTTGGAAAAGTAATCAAAATTTTTCGGTCAGGTCCATGAGAAGAGTTTTGTGCCTCATACCTCACTCAATTGTTTAGTGAAAAAGGAATTTTAACTCAACAATCTTGTCCTAGTACTCCTGAACAAAATGGGGTAGTGGAACGAAAAAATCATCATGTTGTGAAAATTGCTCGAACACTCTTACTTGAGTCTTTTGTTTTACCTCACTTTTGGGTCGAAGCTATTCATCTAACTGTCCATCTTATTAATAGGCAAACTGCTCATATACTTGGTAATCACTCTCCTTTCTTTGCTCTTTTTCATAAGTAGCCAAATTACATGAATCTTTGTATTTTTGGCCGTGTTTGCTTTGTGTTGCTTCTACCACATGAACGGCATAAACTATTTGCAAAGGCTACCAAATGTGTTTTTATTGGTTATAGTGATAAATAAAACGGTTATATTTGTTATGATCCTCAACATCACCACATTCGCGTATCTCGTAATGTCATTTTTTTTTCAAAAATCTATATTTTTATGTTTCATCTTAAAGTACAACAACTCCCAATTCTTTTATTTCTACGTTATATAATTTTTTAGATTCTTCAAATTCTGATTTGTCTACTGATACTCATAACACACCTGTTATGCAACTTCCTGATCACGAGTCTGAAGGTCCTCTTACCGATGTTCCAAGTGATAAATCGTCACCTCCTTTTTCTTCTTTGAAAAGATCCATCCGTGTCAATTTGTTGTCAAATAGAGAATATCTTGCTAAAAAATAAGAACGAAAATCTCTTCAAATTTCTTGTATTTCTATTGTATATTGGTATTCCTAAATTAGTTAGGTTTATCTTATATAGATACTTATTTTATTTATATATTAATGTCTGTAACCTTTATATATGAAGATATAAAATACAATTGATATTTTTCTTTTTTTTATTGTTCGCCATGGATGTGGGGGATAAATCCTGCCACTATGGATGTAGGGAGCAAATCTTGTTACTATGGACGTGAATGAGAAATCCTGACAGTTCTATTGTGACCATCAGGTCTCAAAACGTATGCTTTAATATTTTGTTATTTATGAGCTTTACGAATTTTCATAAATTGATAAAAAAAAATCTTTAATACTACGATAAGGAGTACCTATATGCTTGCACAGAAAAAAGATTCTTTTTTAATTCTTAAGTTTTTCTTCAAGTTTAAGATTATTGCTCAGAGTTTTAATTTGATTGTCCAAGTATTTTTTTTTAATTTTTAATTTAATTTTTTATAAATTTTTAATGCTCTTCGATTAACCGAAGAATGATTCAAGGCTAGTCGACGATTGAGAGAGTGTCTTGGCAATAAATTTTTTTTTTTTTCATTCGTAGTGCAGTACTGAAATATCTGTTTGTCATGACTGTAGAGCAAGGGGCCAACGTGCGTTCTCCATCCTTTTGTTCTAAAAAAACATTCAAATTTAAAATGATAACCTTTCCCGGCGGGCCCTTCTCTTCTTGTGGAGGGTTGCTAAGCATCCACGCTACGTTCCAAGATACGTGGGCATAGACATTGGGGTTCGATAAGTACGCCACCGGTCATGCTCTTTCTCATTTGTTTCACCTCTGACCCCTTTGTGTACCATCTTCTAGCATTATTATATATATATATAGCTTTGTTGGAGACATGGAACCCACCTTTGCCGGCTCGGAAGGCCTCCTCAAAAGTTATGCAGTAGTAGTAGGGTCTCATGCGAAGGAAACGTGTTGCATCCATGGCTTCAACACGTGTAAGCCACCCGTAATATTCATGCCCGGTGGCAACTGGCAACTGACAAGGGAGGCCAGGCTCTCGTTGGCAGAAAGCCCGTGACGTACCCAGCAAAGACATGAAGAAGTCCACAAGGTTAATAAAAACCTCAGGACCAGCGTCATTTTGGATTAGTCTTTAATAATTGTCTGAGACGGAAAGGAAGCAGCAGGCGGAGCTAAATTTAGAAGTAAATGTTTTGTACCGAGACGGGTCCGTGGGAGAGTACAAATCGTGTTTTTTTTTTTTTTGATATGTTTGAATAAGTTTGTCCCAGCTCCAAGGCTCCAGCACGGGAGAAGGCGGTGAAGGAAGGCACAGACGTCATGACCCACTCATAATTAAAGCCAGATCTTTCCTTCCTTCTTTGCTTCTCTGCCACCCAACCACCTTTGAAAAAACTTCTCGACCCCCTCAACAGTCGCGGGGCACGAGGAACCTCCCCCTTTTGATGCACGTGTCGTTCTCTACTCCAATGACAGATCAAAGCAAGGTTTGTTCTAATGCGAGACGTTCAGAGCCGAGTTTCCTTAAATATATATATATATATATATATATATATATATATATATATATATATATATATATATATAAAAGGCTATATTTGAATTTTGAGAGAAAAAAAAGGAAAGTAAAAAAAATTAATAATAAAAAATAAAAAAGTAATATTATTAATTATTTATTTAGATAGAAATGAAAAAAAAGAAAAGAAAAGAAAAAATTATGTAACATTACATCCTTTCAAAATAAAAAATAAATTATAAAAATAAAAAAAAAAATAAAAATAAAAAAATAATTTAAATATTTTTTTTAATTTATCTTTAAGGATCAATAAATTTATCCTTATTAAGAAAGAAACAAAAAATAATAAAAAAAATTAATTACTCTTATTCCCTTTCTTCTTTTTTTTATATCCTCGTTCCAAATAAAAAAATTTATGATCTTTTCCTTTCATTCATCCCAATCCAAATCCAAACAGTCAGTCCCTAAAGGAGAAAAGTAAGAAAAGATGCTGGCTTGAATAGAAAAGAAGTCGTGAGCAATATTTTAAAAATTAAATTGAACAATAATTCAACTTGACATTTAAATCATGTATCAGTCGGTTCAATCAAATAAATTAAATTTATCAAATCAAATCATACTATAATTATTTTTTAATTTAATATATAAAAATAATAAAATATAAATATCAAATTATAAAAAATAATTTAAAAACTTACATGCCTAGCTATTAAAAAAAAATTATATAATATTAAAATTATAAAAAATATTTTTAAAACTATAAATAAATTATTTTTAGATATAACATAAAGTCAAAAATTTAAAATTAAAAAAAAATTAATTTTAATTTTATTTATCAAAATTAAAAATTTAAGAATTAGAAATAAATTTGTTCTTTGATCGGTTTAATAATTTTTTTTAATTTTTATTAAATTATATAAAATTTAATTTTAATAATAAAATTCAATTTAATTTATGATCCATTTTGATTGAATTGATTTAATATTTAATCGATTTTTAAAGCCATGGCCGTGCGACAAGACCAGCTGTCTCTTCCGGCGATTAAAACAACTTTATGAGCATGAGACCCCATGGTTGGCCTACGCGGAAGTCTTGACGCCACATGGGGGAGATAAATGCTCCCCCTATCATGTCATGGCCCACTAAATGGCAGGGCTCTCTTATTCGAGTTCTACTTCTCTACTAGACCGCGATTGATATTTGACAAAGGAAAAGCCTTTGTGCATCGCCTCCGGTGAACAAAACATTTCCATTGACAAATAAGTTTTTGCTGCAAGAATGGAAACTACCGCATGGTAAACTCAATGACTATCTGATACACCGACAGATGGCGTACATCCGATAATGCATATCAATAAGTTAGCATGCACGGATGATTTAATCAAGAAAATAAAGGATACTATTCATCTGCAAGAGGAAAGCAAACCAATATATACTTCGCTTTCGAAGAAGAATTCCTCTTCATTTGCATTTTATTAGCTTAAACAAATCCAAAGACTACGATATCTGTTCTTGATCGTTTCTCATCATTCTTTTGCTGGCTTAAGAGGACTTTCTATAAGAAAAATCTCTGGCATTTTTTATCATATTTTTCTTCTATCATCGTAAATTACTTTAGAGGTTACTTTAAAGGATAACTCAATTTTTACTGTTAAACTTGTAAATAATTGTTTCTGCTAAAATCTGTTCTTCAACTCGGGCGCGATCGAACTTTGGAACGGACTCTCTCTTGGACGAACCTGCAAAATAGTCCTCACGCAAGAGGCATTAAGGATGACCCTCTGCGGAAGACCCTTCGACGCTCAAGTCAGCGGAGATCGGCAATCAACAAATAAAAAGAGAAGGCTCTCGCTGAAGAGTCTCTTCAAAGATGGCCTTTCGAGAGCTCTGAGCAGAGCGCTAATGGGAGAAGCCAAGACAGAATAAGAGTATGCCAGTGAGCAAGTGCGCATACCTGAGGAGTCAGCAAACGACTCTATTTATAGAGGATCACCTGATTCTCTAAGAGTGTCGTGGGTCCAAAAGTCGTTAAGATTTGAATCCAGTTTGTTATGAGGTCAGTAAGATTCGCATCTTGTTGGTTAGAGGATCGACGACTGTGAGAGCTGGTTGATGTCTCGAGATTTGGCGAGTATATAGGCTCCCAGGCTCTAGGCCACTCTCGTGGGTCCAGGCTACTCTCAGATATGATTTCTGTTTGGAATCTTATAAATTTGAACTCTTCCGCGCCGAATTCCGCAGAGGTTTTTGAGTGCCCGGGTCTAGCCGGAGCATAATAATGACTCGGCTGACGAGGCACAGTCGGATAGCTCGACCAGGACCGAGAAAGACGATATAGCTCGGCTGAAGCCGAGAGATGTGATCCGCGCTTTAGGAATCTTCGGCTCGATGAGGGGCTAAGGCACCCCGATTTACTGAGGCTGACTTATCTCTAGCGGGTATTGTTCAACACGTGGGAGTCAGGGTTGATCCTAGCCCCATGCACGATTATTTATGTAATAACGATTTTACCCCTCAACAATAATCTTATTTTAAATCAACTATCTTATTCATGCATAAAATTTTAGGTATCATCAAATTAATATAAATCTAATGAATTTAAGAAAAAATTACATTTTCAATTCCACACAATTATTAGCCAAAGATTATATCAACCCGCACTTGAGAGGAAAATTAAAGAGAAAGACCAACTTGCAATATAAAAACCAAGATAGCATCACTTTGAATCGCACAATCCAAAATTCAAACTAAGATTTCTAGTAGCTAAACAGAAGTTAATTATGACTATTGAAATAAGCTCTAATGCATAAAATGTTTTTTTTATTATAACAATCTATTGTTAAAAGAAGGGGCCAAGAAGGTGAAGGGGAAAAAATAATAATTCAGAGTTCATGGTAACATTGGAACATCCAGAGATCCAACAAGAGGAAAAAACGAAGTGATGGATTTGGCTATATGCCATTCCGGAGGCAAACTAAGGTTATTTCACCAAGGACTGGTGTAAATATTCATTAGCCATGCAGTCAAAGAGAGATTTGAATAAATACGTTAACCCATGATCTTGATGATCTCCTACATCATCACAGCGCTATAGAGTGTACAAATCCCATCAGCTCATACTGGTTCCCATTCTGAGTTTTATTTAAATTTTAATGAAGGAGATTTTATTTGTTTTTGGGCTTGAGGCTTGTTAACGGATGAAGTTGACGATCCGAAAGGTGATTTCATAACACGATAACCTAAACAAGATTGAGCCAAATCAGGTGATTAACGAGGACGAACGCCTCTTCACATAATCCGGCAGCTTTCCTAGAAGCCAAGAGAGTATATCCTAGCAGCTGTTAACTAGCGCCCTTAATTTCCTGAAGATAATAACTTTGCAATTGAATTAATGGGAGCTGATGAGCTTACCTAATTTAGAGTCCACGTTCATGGCCCAGCATCACTGTTCAGTCAACAAGCAACCGAAGTGGCAGCAAGGTGGTACCAAAAGTTCGGTGCGTCGAGCAGCAGCAGCATGCATCAGCATCATCGTTGAAAGGCTGGTGAAAGGCAAACCATCCAGCAGGACTCCGAGCCACTTTGCCTCGCTAAAACCATATAAGACATGCGTGCCCCAAAGCCCATCGCTAGCTTTACTTCTTTTTATCCTCCATGAAGCCCGATCCAACCTTTCCATCCATGGAACGCCATTTACAGTGGCACATCCCATTTTTGGCTGAAGAAGGCGATGGATTACCATGCTTCCTGTGGGAATTGCCTGCAGGACCATGCAAGTTCACACAACTTCCACGCAACCAGGCTATATATAGAGAGATAGAGAGGAAAAAAAGAAAGAAAGAAACATTCACAAATTAAACAGCAGCTCTAACTTTATCAACCACCGGGTCGGTTGACACCCCAAAATGTACTACAATATGCCCATCATTTGACCACGCCATATTAATACATTACTTACGTTCCCTAGAAGATATAAAACGGCTGGATATCCTGCAACGGTCTCCGAAGCACCGTCACGTTAAGAGAGTGGCTCTCCCAATCTGATTCCCGTAACTCTACGATTGATTGTAAGCTAAAACCATGCAACGACAAACCCATCAACGTAGAGACCCTTTATATCAAGAAATTACAAGACAAACATCAAACCTCTATTTCTAGGATTTCATGATCATAGTCATCCTTTGCACTGATTTATTTGCTTTCCTCTATTCTTCTCTTTCAAAGTCCCTCGGAATGGAGAAAGGATCATGATGAGCTTAAATGGCGGAAGGCTGACTAATTATTTTTATTAAATTGGTAAATATCATAGGGAGTGCTTGTTTCTAAAAAAGAGAACTTAGAAATGGGAAAATACAGGATAAAATTCATAAATACAGAAATGCTCAACTCCGATCTCTGCAAGTTAACAAACGTCAACCACACAACCGAATACCATTCTGTAAAACATAACTCTCTTGTCAGACATTAACTAAAAACCAGAATTTCATATGACTTGGATGCCCGTCCGAATGCATTCTCAGGAAAAAAAAAAACCTATAAATAGAGACAGCATTGAGTTAGGATGCAGATAGACCCATTACTAGTCCATAACACATCTGAGCACATCAAACCATCCTGCTAGACTTCCAAAACAGATTGAACCATAACCAGGGCTGATAATTCAGGAAACCTCTGTTTACTCCATAAAAGCACATAAACCAAACCAGAACTTACATATTTAATCTATAAAATCAAACAGACCTATCATTATTAATAAAGACATGAAATATTAAACCCAATATCCAAGTATTCATGAAGTCCTTTAAAAAACGCTATATAAATATGAGAATATGTTTTGAAGTACTGAAACGGAAAGAAGGGGTAAAAGAAAAAAAAAGGTCTTCACGTACAGATATGTTTATCAATTCCAGCTCCCAACTCCCAAAATGACAAAGTTTAAAATCCTCCCAAAAAAATGATGTTTCATTGCTAAAAAAAGAAAACCTTAAGACAGTAGTTTAAGAACAGCTCACCAAGCATGGTAATGGATATCACCATTAGTAAGCACCAGTATCCAAGTAAAACTACGACCTCATACTTGTAACCCTTCCTACCTTCGTCTTTTTCTTTTCTTTTTTTTTTTTTCTTTTTTCCTTTTCCCCCTTCTTTCACTTTCTTTTCTTTTTTATTTTCATTTTTTATTTATTTTTTAGCTGAGAAATCAACACTTCCATGTTTGGGCAAAGCAAATATCTTGCCTAGGAAATAAATCTTTGGCTCTCTCATTTGACTCTCTCCCTCATATAAAACCTTACCCTGGTGATAATGGACTTCTATAATGTGTCACTCCTGACCAAACTTCTTCCTGACCTGGAATAATCTGAATGTGTGCGTCCAGTGACTTGCCCATTACCATCTTCACTAAGATCGCTCACCACCTGCAACTGGTTATTCAAATTCCCAGATGCTGATCTAACAAGAACTACCTCAGCATGAGTTGAGCCCCTCATGCTATTGTCGTTAGATGCACCTTCGAGTCCAACATGTCGCAACTGAGACACTAAGGCATCATAGTCTGATGTTGCAGGAGACTGCGGACAAGAAACAGTTCCAAAATGATTGGGAGATGGGGGCAACACCCAGTTCATCCAGTCATGACGCTTCCTTATTTTCTCACCCTGCATCAAGGTATGTGTAAGAGAGAAATGGGGAAGAATGGTAGTGAAATGCGAGGAAGAAAAGAGAAGTTGACTAGTTAACTTGAAAAAGAATAAAAGGAAAAGAAAGAGAAAAATGGTCCAGCTATTAGATGCAGCATAGTGACTATTTAGCACGGAAGTGAGCCATCCTTCACGGTCCACCCTTCTTAATCTTCTCTTTAGACAATAGAACATCGATAGGGCTAGGGAAAGTAATCAAAACAAGAAGTGCTTAACGAAATAATTTGAATTTAAAAACTTAATTGCTTGTTATTATATTATATTGGAGTGGAAAACAACAACTAGAGCTTGATCAAACTTTAATAAAACATTTAAATAAAAATGTACCTGTACTTCCACAACATCTGACAGTCGCACAGTATCCAAAATGTACTGTATGTTATTTGCTAATTGCCTGACCTGCAAAATGTTGCACAAACATACATTAGATAGAAATGGAAGTTTCACCAAATTTATATAATAAAAATAGCAGACATAGCAGAGAAGGGTTCGTACCAATGAAAAAGAAATCAAACACGAATAGCATAATCCAAAACCTAGTTGCACAATTGTCTGTGACCAGTAACCATCTTAAACAGAATGCCTCTATTAGGCAAAAGTTAATAGATTCTCTACCGTACTTGTATTTATCTTGTGTTCCATCAAAAAAGAGCATCTTCACAACTATGATTAGATTTATTTACAACTGAGTACAAGAAGGAATTTGTAAAAGGACATGTAGGTATTTCATTAATCATGATATCATTATCAGCATCAACACCTTTTCAAACACTTGAACAGTCATGTGCTCTTGAGCAATCCAATCTTGAAGCATCAAACTACATTGACGAAGTCTCACCATGTGGCTTTCAAACTTACAAAAATTATTAATACAACAATAACATTACCTTAATCCTAAATTAGTTAGGGTCGGCAATATAAATCCTTTTTCTCCATGTTGTTGGGTTTAGAATCATATTTTCTATAAGATACAAGGGTATTAAATCTTTCTTTATTCCTTTCCTCCATGTAGTTTTCAATCTGCATCTACCTTTTTTTCCTTATATATATATATATATATATATATATATATATATATATATCAAATCACTCCTTTACATCATTGCAACCCTACATCCATGTCACAAATGTCCAAATCATCTAAGTTGTCCCTCTCTCAATTTGTCCATAATTAGTGCTATCTCCACTTTTTTTAATAAATGACTTTATTTCTTATTCTATCTTTTTTGTATTATCATACATCCATCTCAGTATTCTTATTTTAGTTGCATTCATCATATGTGAATTTTTTTAACCACCCAACATTTCATATCATAAGGCATATCTATTCTTATAAAAAAATTTCTTTTAAGTTGGTAGGTATTCTACGATCACATATATTATTAATGAAGATGAGAATATGAATCCATTATGACATGGGGTTTACCCCAAAGGTCACAACACATTGATTAGCAACCAAAGGTTCTAGGTTTGATTCTTGGGGGATGCATTCTAAAAAATCTTAACCTTAGGTGATTACAGTGCAGATGGGTCTCCCTCCTTTTCTCTTGAAACAGGGATGTGATAATATTTGAATATCAACATTTCAACAATTTCTATCCAAAAATGTTAATAACAAGAGAAAGAAACTTCGTCTTTGGAGGCAAAAAGAGTAGAACTAAGCTTTTGTTTCTGTAGATGGCTTTGACATTCCTAAGGATGCCTTATATCAAATTCTCTAAAGAGCTTTGTGACCTTTGCATTCTCCTTTCCCTAAGACATTGTAAAGATCTAAAGTGATGCGCTGTTGTTCACTAAGCAAGCCAACAGAAGATGTGGGATCATAATGGCTTTGCCACTCTTAGAAGTTCATCTCTAGTGCTATCTTCTACAAATCCAAGGAAACCATACTTGAATCTTTGTTCTCCAAAAGTTTGCATGCAAGGCAATTCCTTTCATGACAATCTTTAGCTTTCATGCCTTAGATTTTACCCCCGGTCAAAGACCAAGTTTTTTTTCCTGCTCTATCATTACATAAAGTTGGAAGTTGCACTTTCAACAACACTTGGGGTTTACTTGCCTCGATCACACATCACATTTCCAATTTTGATTTCCCTTCTCCTTTAACATGCTCATAAATCATAATATGCTTCTTTGAACAACAATAGGTCATGCGGTCCACCATTATATGAACATTACAAAGGCAACTCATACCACATGTTTTACCCTCTATTATTAACACGGACCTCTTGTAATATCCTCTTCTATGTCTTTCTCATGCCCCCACCAACTCGTGCCTAATGATAAAGAACAATATGTTCTCATGTTAGTACATGTGCCCCTTGACCTCATCCCCAAGAGCCACCAGCTTTTGAATCATTAAACTAAGGTCAATGACACACTTAAGCCCCTCTAAGTGGCAAGCGTTGATACATCCATGGCTAAAACCATATGAGAGGAAGCATAAGAAGCCCTATCAAACATAAAATTCTAGGTGGAAGCATTTAACGAGAATTTACATATTAAAGTTGTAAAATTACAAAAAATACATTTGCTTAGTTGTTTTCCCTTTTGCCAATAAGTCAATTTGGTTGTCATTATTTAAGCATGGCACAGAATTTTGAAAATATCAAACAATCAAGTTGGAAGCCTTCAACTAAACCAAGATCAATCATGATAGAATGTATATTTAAATGATAGCATGTACTAGAAAGTCCACAAGAAAGTTAAGGCATGGGAGGAAGATTATACAGGAAATACAACATATTGGAATTTTAGCTATTTCTTGCATACTAAGAATCTCTATACCATCAGTTTCAACCTAAAGCACTTCTTCCTCATTACACTCAATTAGATTTGTACATTTTTAGCCCTTAATGGCAGCACTCAGCATATCATACAAAGATAAACCAAATTATATACTATAACATACAATTCAAGATCCTTGAAGTATCAGCAACTCTTTAACAAGTAAAAATGTTATATTTATAGGCTTCAAGCAGACCCTCAAGTAGAAAAGTCATAGTTTGAAAATTAATATATCACTCTTATGACTTCTCACCTAATCCAAATATCTACCATTAATTAATGCTAATGGATTATCTCTACTTGTGCTTAGCTACATGCTTTCCCCATAACCAAGTCAATGAAAGCAATGTACAAAGGTCCATCTTCTTGTTGCATCTTCCTTCAAGAATCACCATAATTAACAATACTTACCATAGCACCATCTACATTCATTAGGGTTGGAAGTGGGCTCGGGCTGGCCTCCATAATGCCAGATTGGCCTGATTTTGGGCTGGGCTACAGACTCGGCCCAAATTAATTTGGAGCAAGTTTGGACTTCAAATTAGGGCCCAAAAAATTCCAACCGGGCTCGAGCTGTTACTTAACCCAACCCAGCCCTAGCCTGAAACATGAGCCTAAAGCAATGGCTCTTAATCAGGTTCAAACACGAACTAAATCTAATTCCCAAACCTTAAAAAAGTGGTAGGTTTAAATTTATACTGGATCTCATTAACCATGTGCAAATTTTCTTTAGCTTGACAGACAACTAATTGGAGACATTTGTCTTGTTTTAGAGCAATTGTGTGTAATTATTTTAGGACATGTTTGGTTTGCTATTGGAATGGGAATTGAAATCGAATTCCATTGTAATCAAAGTTAGAATTACTTATTCTCTCCATCTGTTTGGTTCACATGAGAATTAAAAGTGGAATTAGATTAACTCCTATTATTATTGTTTGGTTCATCTAAACCTCAAAATTGGAATCAGAATCAGCCTAAATTTTCAATTTTGTTCCTATAAATCTATAGAATAAAATAGTTGCTAATTGCAATTTTTTATTTGAATAGAGGTTCAAATCAAAACCTAGAAGACAAGCATGGCAGGTTTATTTTCTTAGCTATTCCTTTCTCCAAAATTAGAACAAGGAGAGGCATCTTGTTTGCATCCTAAGGTTTAACTATGATTTTATTTTAAAATTTTATCCTGAGGGTTTTTAACTACGATTTAATTTTATTTTTTAATAAAACAAAAGGAGCGACACCAAGTTTGCATGATTTTATTTTATTTTTTAATGTGGGATTATAGTATATATTTATATCATTCATATCGTGAAAAGAGGGCTCATGCTTAGCTTTAGCTGAGAAGAAGAGAGAGAAGGGGTGAGCAAGAAAGAATCTTTACATAAGAGTCCAGATTTCTAATCACAATCTTATGTAAGAATCCAGATCTCTAATTCTTCTTAAAAAAATGATTTTCATTATAAATGAAATAAGAATCAGATTCTCATTCCATGCAAACAAACAGTTGGAATTGAAATTGGTGATTTCATCTCATTTTTGTAGGCCAAACAGCCCCTTAAATATTAGTTGTTTTGTGCTGACAGTTAAACAGAAAATCAACTTTGTCACCCCAATCTTTAGCCCAAACATGTTGCTGTGGGTTGGCCCAATTAGGTTTTGAGCTGGGCCAAAACATAAGCCTAGATTTTGCTAATCTTTTTGGGCCGAAGCTAAGCCTGAAGCTTGAAAAAAATTTGGGCTGGGATGTGGCTAATCTTTTTGGGCCCAAGCTATGCTTGAAGCTTGAAAAAAAATTTGGGCTGGGGCGGGGTGGTCAGGCCCTAGCCCACTTCCAACCCTAACATTGGTTTTGTTGAATATTGTCGCTTGTCATAATTTATTTAAAACCCTTTGTTATTTCATAAATTGGTTTATGTTTCCAAATATATGAAAGACTCAAGGTGCATTGAAGTGCCAGGGCCTCTAGTAGCCTAAGATGCAAGGCACATGCCTTCATGAAGAAAATTACAAAATACATATCTCTATGCATGCATGCATGTGTATCTATGTATACATGAATATGCATCAATTTTTCATTGGGTGCACATGCACGCATGCATACGCATACATTTGCATGCATGCGCACACTCACACACACACACACACACACACACACACATATATATATATATATATATATATAGAGAGAGAGAGAGAGAGAGAGAGGGGTTCACTTGGCTACACTTAAATGGATCTCATCAAACAACTTCCCCCCCAACCCCCCCCCCCCCCAAAAAAAAAAAAAAAAAACCCAAGTGGAACTTCCTTAATGATGAAGTTGTTTACATTTAAAGTTGTATAACAGAAACAAATATGACATGCAGAAAAACACGAAGCACCAAAATAATATTAGCCACACCTATAGACAGTCACAAACACACCAGCATATATCAAAACACACAATACAATAGCAACCATTTCAACGTCACATACAAACAAGAGGCACAGTCACAAAGAAACACCATTTCTATTCCGCATCACCTCAACAAGGAGAACTTCAATGCATTGATGAAATCACCTCATATTGAGGTATGTGAGCTGTTTACGTTGCACCGAGGCATGCCTCGTGCCTCATGAACCGTCTAACAACAGTAAATATTTCTGGTTAACAATATTTGTAACTTTTGACTAATCATTTTCATCACATGTTATACATAATGGAAGTATTGGACATTCAAAACATCTGGCAATGTTATTGTAGTAGGATATATCATTGAATAAGCTAGCCAATCAAAATATCAAAAATTCCTATAGATTTTTTACACCTTAATCATAATCAATATGCTACTAACACTTGCCCCACCTATTTCTAAACAAGTTTTCTTTATTTTTCTAATCCATATTAGCCAATAAGGACCCATTTGGTGAAGGTGAAGGTGTTGGTAGTAGAACTTTGAAAGTGAAACTTCTGTAAAAAGTTATTGCTTATTTTAGAACAGCATTTTAAAAGTGTTGTAAGACTTTAACATATGTTTAGTAACGAAAGTAAGAAAAAAAAATGCATTTAGAATGAAAAATCATTATTATAAATTATACAGTATTTTCAACCATCTAATTATTTGTATTATTAAAAATCATTATTATAAATTATTATTAATTTATAAATTAATATAACAATGTAATAATATATTATAGTAATATGATATAAGAAAAATATAATATAATAATAATTATAATGAAATTTTATTATAAAATTATATAATATTTTGCTATTATTTAATAATTATATTATAACATACTTTTAAAATATAATATTTATTATCTAA
Source organism: Calamus simplicifolius (assembly GCA_900491605.1). Lineage (NCBI taxonomy): Eukaryota > Viridiplantae > Streptophyta > Magnoliopsida > Arecales > Arecaceae > Calamus > Calamus simplicifolius. Next base: position 623,877 of record UESW01004589.1, on the reverse strand, counting down.
TAATATAATATCACAATATTATGTTGATTTATAATACTATAAAATTATAACATACTATAATATAAGAATATAATATAGTATAGTATATTATATTATTATGTAATATTATAATATTATCTTGTTTTATACTATATAACTATATTATAGTTATAATAATATTTTTATGCATATATAACAAATAAAAATATACACACTACAATTTCATAGAGTCAGATTTTTGTAAAATTCTATAATTTCTATTTCAAATCTTTAGGTTGGCTGAGGTGTCGCACTCAAACCACCACCTCTTCGCCCCCCCCCCCCCCCCCCCCCCCCCCCAAAAAAAAAAAAAAAAAAAAGAAAAAAAAAGAAAAGAAAAGAAAAAAAGGGAAAAATCTATTTAATTTATACAGGAAGTTAATGCATTCTAATTCTCTGGTATAACATTAAAATGTTAGCAACCTTCTTTGACAAAAGATTGGTCAGCAGCAAAAGATTTGGAAAATGATCTACATCTGATTAAGCTGTATGTAAACAAGGGGAAAAGGAAGTATCCAGGACTTCCAAGCTTATTGTAACTGCAGTTCTCACAGGCATGCAAAATTTAGGTTACAAAGAAGTGCATGATACACCTCAAGTGCAGATAGGAGTGTGTATATGCACAAGCAAGATTCATAAGCAAGTGCTAGACCTAAGATAAAGAAATTTGGTAACACAGGCTAGCTCCCATTACTATATTAAGAGAGCTGTTAAAGTTTAATTAGTCTATCAAATTAAGCCTACCAACCCCAAACCTTTAAACAGGCCTAAAATTAATGTTATATCCTTTCATAATACCAAAAGAATCCTAAGAGCCTCTTAACAGCAGGAACTAGTACCTTATTTTATCACTTACTAAAAAATGTAGTTTTGTAAATAGCGAAGCATAATCACATTCCCGCGATAACCATCAACCACCTGACTAGTACTAAAAAAGTCCTAAACTAGCATCAATAGAAGATATTAATAAGTATTTTAGCACTAAATAGAAAAGGCAAATATCTAAAAAGAAAAACATATTCCCATTCCCAGTCTAACTACTGATCACCTTGCGAATAAACAAAAAAACCATTGCTCTGATATGTGGTCTTCCTCACATGCCCCATTTTTACCTGCAGTTCTATCTGTTTGTTCTCACTCATATGAGTTCTTAAGATCTAACCTACCTGCACTCCTTATTTAAGTATATAATATGGCATTCCTGCTTCATCTCTCCATCATTCCTGGTAGAATGCACATACACATATCCATATATTACACACTAATATCAAAAGATTGGTTATGCAGGTGAGATTGAAACGAAATCCCATCTCATAAATGGACTTATATACTAAAATCTTCCCCCCCCCCACGCATCTACTAATTAACTCCAGCACTTCAAACAAAGATGTCAAAGGGACGCTAATGCACATACAAATGATAAGGCAGAACAGTAAGTGTCCCGAAATAACTCACTCTGTTGAAACCAGCAATCAAGGATATAGGAACCCAGCCCTGCTCATCCATGTTCCGGCGCAAGTAAATGTCCTTGCACAAATTTTCAGAACTGCATAAAAAAGAAAGAAGAAAAAGGAAAAAGAAAAAAAAAATACAATCATAAGCAAATCCTTCATTAATCACCAGAAATATTAGATTTATGGAGTAGAGAATCACCTGAAGTAGTAATTTATCTGCTTCAGTAATATAGCACGTTGCGGATCTACTGCGGCCTGGAAAAACATTGCAGGGGGTCCTGCCGGATGAGCAACAAAAGGCAAACCCCTGAGAGTCTCAGGAGGTGGGGGTGTCGCAACATAGTACACAGGTGAAGGAATATCTAGCAGGGAGACCAAGATGCCAGTCATAAACAATGAATCTCAACACCAGGAGGGAGGATATACCACGAACCGACCACGGAGAATGCGTGAAACTCACCAGGGTAGCCGATAGGATTCCCAAAAGGTCGGACTTGTGGAGATGGGCTGATGAACGGTGGCGCCACTTGCGGAGGCGGTCTGGGATACGGTCGAATACCCCGCTGCTGCACGCTAGCATCTCTGTTGCTAAAACCCCGATGATTCCACTCGTAGTTCCCGCGCTCCTGATCCCGCCTGCTTCCAAAGCCACCGTGGTGCGACCCACCACCGCCACCCCTCCGGCTGCTGCCGTAACCCCGATGGTGATCATTCCCACCATGTTGCTGAGGTGTGAAACCTCCGCCCCTGGTGCCATGGTCCCAGTTGCTGTTACCGCTGTTCTTGTTGGGGACGTCTCTCAGAGACGGTTCCGGTGTAGTCTCTTTGTCTGAAGCGATCTGAGTCGCCGCTGCCGAAGCCAGAAGTGGCGATTGTAGTGTCGGCACACCATTGGCAGGTGTTCCACTGGTACTGCCGCCGCCGCCGCCGCCACGCTTGTTGGGTTTCTGGCGAACAGGAGGAGCCACATGGTCTGGGGTAGAATTCAGGTTTATATTGTTCGAATTTGATCTCGGAGAAGGAGTTGATATCATCGGCCCCTAATTCCAAAAGATATACAACTAAAAGAAGAGCATGCATGGCTACCGATCTCGATCTTTTTTTTGTCTTGTTTGTTCATCTCTAAAATCCAATTGAAATTTCGAGAAAGTTTAGCGATCTCACCAGGGGAGCAGAGACTGTTCCATCGGAAGAGCCCTTCAAAGTATCGGAGGATGACGATTTGGGGGAGGCTTTGGTGGACAGAGAGAGGGGGCCAGGCTATCCCCCCATGACAGGACCAACCTCGATCGAGCCGTTGGATGGCCTTTGCCAAGCAGGCTTCTTCCCTCGGAGGGCGGCGGCGGAGGCATCGTTGCCCCCGTGCTCCGGTTCATCCGATGGCATCGGGGACAGAGGAATGGTACCGGACGATGAGGCTACGTTCTCAGGTGGCACCGGAGGTGAGCGATCGGATGGCTCCGGAGTGAGGATCGTCGAGGTCGAGAGCGGGGAGATGGGGAGGACGCGGCGGCGGGGGACTCGTGATCGCCGCGGAGGACGTGGGACCACGGGGAGGATGGGCCGCGGGAGGGCCGAGCGGAACGGGGGGAGTGAGAGGTCGAGGAGGGATCGGCCGCGGAGGCCATGGGGGCGCGCGGAGGCTCGGGTTAGGGTTCCGATCGGGGACCTCCGGCGAGTGGATGGGAGGGGAGTTAGGGTTTTCCGGCGCCTCCTCTCAGTAACGCATTGGCTTCCGAAAGATACGACGGAGGGGATCCGAAGATCCGATAGGGAGCACTCGCGAGCAAGGGGAGACTCGCTCTCGCTGTCTCTCTCTCACACACACAGTGCCTCAGCTGGGTCTCCCTCGCCCACTTTTGTCTGCCCTTTTCTTTCGCTGTCCGGCTCGCTGAGAAAAGACCAACTAAAATTATTGCTCGTTTTGTTGCGAAATAACCTTATATTTTCCAGCTTATTGCTATAAATTGTCTCGACCTGTGACGGTCTTGAGAAGAGCTGCTTTATATATATATATATATATATATATATATATATATGATGTGGCTGATTGTCACAGAATCGTGAAGGAAGGAAGAAAATCAACGGAGCCCCCTTTTTTTTGGCCTCCAAAGGGTCCTTCGGCCACGGTAGTATTTATGGCCTCATAAAGCCACGCGCACCCAATTGCTCTAAGCTCCATGGCGGCACCTCCATGACTGACGGCTTCAAAGGCGGCCCCGGCACTTTCCTAGCCGAGGCTGCCCTAGCACCAAGCTAGCCGGCCCCGACGTGTCCGAGCCAGGCAGCCCCGGCACTAAGCTAGCCGGCCCCGGCGTATCCAAGCCAGGCGGCCCCGACACCTTCCCAGCCGGCCCCGGCACCTTCCAAGCCAGGCGGTCCCGGCACCAAGCTAGCCGGCCCTGGCGTGTCCGAGCCAGGCGGCCTCGGTACCAAGCTAGCCGGCCCCGGCGTATCCAAGCCAGACGGCCTCGGCACCTTCCAAGCCAGGCCGCCCCAGCACCAAGCTAGCCGAGGCGGCCCTGGCACCAAGCTAGCCGGCCCCGACGTGTCCGAGCCAGGCGGCCCCGGCACCTTCCCAGCCGGCCCCGGCACCTTCCAAGCCAGGCAGCCCCGGCACCATCCTAGCCGGCCCTGGCGTGTCCAAGCCAGGCAGCCCCGGCACCTTCCAAGCCAGGCGGCCCTGGCACCAAGCTAGCCGGCTCCGCGTGTCCGAGCCAGGCAGCCCCGGTGTGTCCAAGCCAGGCGGCCCCGGCACCTTCCTAGTCAGCCTTGGCACATTTAATGGCCTCATCCAAGTCGGCTCTGAGAGGGAGGACTTCAGCCACAAAATAATGAAAAGTGACGTGGAGAATAACAGGGAGGTGAAGGACCAGATTCGCCGAGTCAAGGTAAACATAAGTCTCAAAATAAGAAAAGAGAAAAGTGATGAAGGATGTGACAGTGCCTGTAGCTCTGACATTCTACTAAGAGATGTCATTCCTGACATTTCACCCACCAAAAGTCCTTAGTCATCATGATACTTCAGCCACTCAGACTAAACGAACCCCCAAAAGTCATGGTCCATCATAAGGCTCCACGTGACTCCTTCCCACTGGAGGACAAGAACCCAAACTTCTCGAGCAAGTTTCACATAGTATAAAGGTAAATAAATGAGGTAAGAAGAAAAAAGGACTCAACAGGCTCATTCTGAGCCTCGGTCTCTTTCTCTTTCGAGCTTTCTCAAGCTCACGGCTGTGACCTCGATTGCTGACTTGGGTGTCGAAGGGTCTCACCGAAGGATCCCCTCCGGTCCTGGGACTTCTTTGCAGGCAACCCGGCGAAGCGAGGATTCGAGAAGCACTTCATTCCCGACGTCCAGGAGAGGTGATTGAGCATCAACAGATTGGCGCGCCAGGTAGGGGCACACTGAAGGAAAGAAAGCTCTGTCTCCTTGAGCTATAAGTCTTTGTCCCCTCTAAAATAGCCATGGTGGTGATGCGCATGCCGAAGGTCCTCACCAATCATGCTGGGGGGCATCCACATCGCACTGAGTAGCAAAGGACCACTCTCTCTGCTCCTCCTTCACCACCAGCCTCAGCTGCTCTAATCAACTAGCTGGCTATCCTCAATCAATAAGTTCAAGCCTTGAATGCAGTAGTTCATGAGCTGCAGAAGCAACACTCGTTGGCCACTCGGCAATAGCCCATGCCTCTCACATCGCCAATGATAGCTGCACCAGTTAGCCAGCGATTCACCCACGAGAAATCTTGTCATAGAGAAGCTTATCGCCATCAGGCTTCACCTAAGCACTGCCATTACGAAATTTTCAAGAGACTGCGGTCTCCTGCCCTCTGCTCATTTTCTGAGTCATCTTGGAAGGACCTTAATTGTGATATAGGCGTCTGGATGAACAACACCGGCGGCTGGAAAAGCTCAGTCAAAAGCTCAACAATCGGCCAGAGGTGGACTGCAACATGGGTAGCAGAGTAATTTCAAAAATGGATGAACTTGAGACATGGTCCATTACCTCAAGCATTCATGGGCATTTTAATTTCTGGTGATAGTAAGCCAAGAGGTGTTAGTGCAATTAATGCAAGGTGGAAGATGAGGACAAAAGGCTTTGACTATTGACTTCGCCTCCCCCCCCTCTCTCCCCTTCTCTCTTTCTCTCAACAGCACCCAAGAGCCAAACTGAGCCCAGGACCTCCTACGGATTTCGTCTGACTGCTCTCAGACTTCAGCACTAAGGACGACCAATCTCTTCAAAGAAAGAGCTCTCAAGCCAAAAAGCTCTCGAGCTTTTAATCGACGACGGCATCAAATACGACACGAAGACAAAATCTACGAAAGCTAAGTATACTACACCAGTAAAAATAAAAGAGAAAAAAGAAGTTTTTATTCAATTTCTCAAAAATCACTCGGGCCGGCCAAGCGACCGCTGAGGTAGTTTTCCGGTAGCCCCGCGATCGTAAGGATACCCCTGGACCGGTGCAAGAAACCTCTGAGGCGGTTCAAGTTCTATGGTCTAGGCGGCCCCGAGTCAAACTCCCGGACCGGCCGAGCGACCCCCGAGATATTTTCAAAATGACTTTAGTGGTCCCGAGATCATAGACACCCCGGACCGATGCGAGAGACCTCCGGTGGTTCAAGCCCTGTGGTCTCAGCGGCCCCAAGTCAGCGCCCGGGCCGGTCGCAAAACCCCCGAGGCGATTTTATTTTTGCCCCATCAGTAAAGGCTACCCTTCGGGGTTTCAAAAAAGGACCCTGAGCCAGGTCAAAGTGCCCTCAGGTCACCCTCCGGGGTTAAAGGCTCCCGAGCATGGTCCTACCACAGTGACTCTCGAGTCACCCTTCGGGGTCTCAAAAAAGGACCCTGAGCCAGGTCAAAGTGCCCTCAGGTCACCCTCCGGGGTTAAAGGCTCCCGAGCATGGTCCTACCACAGCGACTCTCGGGTCACCCTTCGGGGTCTCAAAAAAGGACCCTGAGCCAGGTCAAAGTGCCCTCAGGTCACCCTCTGGGGTTAAAGGCTCCCGAGCATGGTCCTACCACAGCGACTCTCGGGTCACCCTTCGGGGTCTCAAAAAAGGACCCTGAGCCAGGTCAAAGTGCCCTCAGGTCAACCTCCAGGGTTAAAGGCTCCCGAGCATGGTCCTACCACAGCGACTCTCGGGTCACCCTTCGGGGTCTCAAAAAAGGACCCTGAGCCAGGTCAAAGTGCCCTTAGGTCACCCCTCGGGGCTTCAAAAGGACATCGGCAGCCCATAAGACACGGACACCCCAGACTGGCGCGAGAAACCTCCGGAGGTTCAAGTCTTGTGCTCTAGGCGGCCCCGAGTCAAACTCCCGGATCGGCGCGAGAAACCCCCGAGACAGTTATGCTAGGCCCCTAGCCGGCCCTCGGGCTGGTCCTAGGCGGCCACAGCTATGCTAGGCCCCTAGCTGGTCCTCGGGCTGGTCCTAGGCGGCCACAAGCATATTAGGCCCCTAGCCGGCCCTCGGGTTGGTCCTAGGCGGCCACAAGCATGTTAGGCCCCTAGCCGGCCCTCGGGCTGGTCCTAGGCGGCCACAGTCATGTTAGGCTCCTAGCCGGCCCTCGGGCTGGTCCTAGGCGGCCACAGTCATGTTAGGCTCCTAGCCGGCCCTCGGGCTGGTCCTAGGCGGCCATAGTCATGTTAGGCCCCTAGCCGGCCCTCGGGTTGGTCCTAGGCGGCCATAGTCATGTTAGGCCCCTAGCCGGCCCTCGGGCTGGTCCTAGGCGGCCACAAGCATGTTAGGCCCCTAGCCGGCCCTCGGGCTGGTCCTAGGCGGCCATAAGCATGTTAGAGCCCTAGCCGGCCCTCGGGCTGGTCCTAGGCGGCCACAAGCATGTTAGGCCCCTAGCCGGCCCTCGGGCTGGTCCTAGGCGGCCACAATCATGTTATGCCCCTAGCCGGCCCTCGGGCTGGTCCTAGGCGGCCACAGTCATGTTATGCCCCTAGCCGGCCCTCGGACTGGTCCTAGGCGGCCACAGTCATGTTATGCCCCTAGCCGGCCCTCGGACTGGTCCTAGGCGGCCACAAGCATGTTAGGCCACTAGTCGGCCCTCGGGCTGGTCCTAGGCGGCCACAAGCATGTTAGGCCCCTAGCCGGCCCTCGGCCTGGTCCTAGGCGGCCACAGTCATGTTAGGCCCCTAGCCGGCCCTCGGGCTGGTCCTAGGCGGCCACAGTATGATAGGCCCCTAGCCGGCCCTCGGGCTGGTCCTAGGCGGCCACAAGCATGTTAGGCCCCTAGCCGGCCCTCGGACTGGTCCTAGGCGGCCACAAGCATGTTAGGCCCCTAGCCGGCCCTCGGGCTGGTCCTAGGCGGCCATAGTCATGTTATGCCCCTAGCCGGCCCTCGGGCTGGTCCTAGGCGGCCACAGTCATGTTAGGCCCCTAGCCGGCCCTCGAGCTGGTCCTAGGCGGCCACAAGCATGTTAGGCCCCTATCCGGCCCTCGGGCTGGTCCTAGGCGGCCACAGTCATGTTAGGCCCCTAGCCGGCCCTCGGGCTGGTCCTAGGCGGCCACAAGCATGTTAGGCCCCTAGCCGGCCCTCGGGCTGGTCCTAGGCGGCCACAGTCATGTTAGACCCCTAGCCGGCCCTCGGGCTGGTCCTAGGCGGCCACAGTCAAGTTAGGCCCCTAGCCGGCCCTCGGGCTGGTCCTAGGCGGCCACAAGTATGATAGGCCCCTAGCCAGCCCGAGGGCCGGTCTTAGGCGGCCACAAGTATGTTAGGCCCCTAGCCGGCCCTCGGGCTGGTCCTAGGCGGCCACTCCTACTTGACAGCTTCGCCGCGGCGCTCCCGCTCGATAGCTTCTCCCCAGAACTTTTGTTCGGCTTCATAGCCATATTATATTTTTCACGCAAAAGCCCTGCACCAGCCAGGCATAAAGCCCTGCACCAGCCAGGCATGAAGCCCGACATTCATCGACACACAAAAGCCCTGCACTAGCCAGGCATAAAGCCCTGCACCAGCCAGGCGTGAAGCCGACATTCGTCGGCGCATAAAGCCCTGTACCAGCCAGGCATGAAGCCCAACATTCGTCGGCGCATAAAGCCCTGCACCAGCCAGGCATAAAGCCCTGCACCAGCCAGGCGTGAAGCCCGACATTCGTCAGCGCATAAAGCCCTGCACCAGCCAGGCATAAAGCCCTGTACTAGCCAGGCATAAAGCCCTGCACCAACCAAGCATGAGGCCTTGCATCAGGCGAGGATCAGCCACTTGAGAGGTAACGCCCCTTTCACCTTGCTGGGGTAGACCCGCTTCGTCTCATGGGCGAGGGGGCATATGATGTGGCTGATCCAACGCCGTCAGAGAACCGTGAAGGAAGGAAGGAAACCGACGGAGCCCCCTTTTTTTGGCCTCCAAAGGGCCCTTCGGCCATGGTAGCGTTTATGGCCTCATAAAGCCACGCGCACCCAATTGCTCTAAATTCCATTGCCGACAGCCCCAATGGCCGGCACCTCCATGACCGACGGCTTCACAGGCAGCCCCGGCGTGTCCGAGCCAGGCGGCCCCGGCACCAAGCTAGCCGGCCCCGGCGTGTCTGAGCCAGGCGGCCCCGGCACCAAGCTAGCCGGCCCCGGCGTGTCCGAGCCAGGCGGCCCCAGCACCTTCCCAGCCGGCCCCGGCACCTTCCAAGCCAGGCGGCCCCGGCACCAAGCTAGCCGGCCCAGCGTGTTTGAGCCAGGCGGCCCTGGCACCAAGCTAGCCGGCCCCGGCATGTCCAAGCCAGGCGGCCCCGACACCTTCCCAGCCGGCCCCGGCACCTTCCAAGCCAGGCGGCCCCGGCACCAAGCTAGCCGAGGCGGCCCCAGCACCAAGCTAGCCGACCCCGGCGTGTCCAAGCCAGGCGGCCCCGGCACCAAGCTAGCCGGCCCCGGCGTGTCCAAGCCAGGCGGCCCCGGCACCTTCCCAACCGGCCCCGGCACCTTCCAAGCCAGGCGGCCCCGGCACCAAGCTAGCCGAGGCAGCCCCGGCACCAACCTAGCCGGCCCCGACGTATCCAAGCTAGGCAGCCTCGGCACCTTCCAAGCCAGGTGGCCCCGGCACCAAGCTAGCCGGTCCCGGCGTGTCCGAGCCAGGCGGCTCTGGCACCAAGCTAGTCGGCCCCGGCGTGTCCAAGCCAGGCGGCCCCGGTACCTTCCTAGTCGGCCTTGGCACATTTAATGGCCTCATCCAAGTCAGCTCTGAGAGGGAGGACTCCAGCCACAAAATAATGAAAAGTGACGTAGAGAATAATAGGGTGGTGAAGGACCAGATTCGCCGAGTCAAGGTGAACATAAGTCTCAAAATAAGAAAAGAGAAAAGTGATGAAGAATGTGACAGCGCCTGTAGCTCTGACATTCCACTAAGAGATGTCATCCCTGACATTTCACCCACCAAAAGTCCTTAGTCATCATGACACTTCAGCCACTCAGACTAAACGAGCCCCCAAAGTCATGGTCCATCATAAGGCTCCACGTGACTCCTTCCCACTAGAGGACAAGAACCTAAACTTCTCGAGCAAGTTTCACAGAGTATAAAGGTAAATAAATGAGGTAAGAAGAAAAAAGGACTCAACAGGCTCATTCTGAGCCTCGGTCTCTTTCTCTTTCGAGCTTTCTCAAGCTCACGGCTGTGACCTCGATTGCTGACTTGGGCGTCGAAGGGTCTCACCGGAGGATCCGCTCCGGTCCTGGGACTTCTTTGCAGGCAATCCGGTGAAGTAAGGATTCGAGAAGCACTTCATTCCCGACGTCCAGGAGAGGTGATTGAGCGTCAACAATATATATATAATCTGTGTTTGGATGCCCTATTTTCATTTGGAATAGGACTTTATTCGAGCTTATTCTCCCAAACGGTGTTTTATAGCGCCCGTTGGCCCCACAGCTTTCCTTATTCCCGCAGCTTATCCCCTCGTCTAATTCCATGACACCCCATGGAATAACATTTTTGCCACTGTTGTTATTCCAGAGGCAGTCGGGAATGTTAAAAAGGCCGATATTTTCACCGCCTCATACTTCCTCCCTTTCCTCTCGCGATTAGGGTTTCCCAACAAAGGAAGGCCAACTTCTGTGGCTTGCTCTTCCCCTCTGGCCTTCTCTCTATGTGGATGCTCTCGGGAGGTCTCTCGAGTCTTCTCTCCGCATGGACGAAGAGGATTGAAAAAAATCTGTGGCTGCTTCTCGGTTCGGTCTTCATCCTCCTCCCTGGCACTTGTTCTGTGGGTCTTCAAAACATAGTGGCTGAAAGGCAACATGCTTAACATCCTTTCTTTTTGTCTCTTTAGGCTATTACTACATCTGGGATCCCAGAGGGTTGGATGGGTGTTGACAAAGCTGGGCTTGATGAAAAGGAAGTAGCTACAGTTCAACTGCTGGTGGTGCAAGATTGGAGCAGTTGGAAGGTAACTCTCTTCCAGACATTCTTGTTTGTGATGATGTCGGAGTCTTCAAGTATTGCTTCACCAGTTAAAGCTTGTTAGCCGATGTTATGTTAGAAATGTCGTATTGCTTGTTTTGTAAGGCTACACTTCAATGTTTTGGTGAACATTTAATAAGGATCCATTATAGGCATGAGGATGATGTGGTTGTGTCTAAAGACACCTACTTTTAGTGACTGTTATGACAGTCACTCACCTTAGTTGTATTTAGAGTAATATTTAGTATTGTATTGATTGGTCGACAAATATTTTTCATCACAACCTATCATGAATGTGCTATTGGCTAAAGGTTGCCAACCATTTGCAAATTGTTGAAAACCAAGTAGACGGATTCTCAAAAAAATCCAAACGCTTCTACAATTATCAAGATCAGTAAATGTATAAACTTATTTTTCTTGCTTTATTAATAATATTATTTGACAATAACTTAAATTAATTTAAATAAATTTAATCATTTAAAACGTCAAATTTTAACAAAATAATTAATTATAAGCTATAGATTAGGAACTGGTAAGACATATTTTTTGAAACTTGAAGATTGGTATTAAAAAATTCAAGTAAAGTAGAACACTCATAAATAGTATAATTTTTAGAACATTATTAAACAATTTTTAAAATTTTTGCATGTTATTTTACTAATATACTTAATTTATTAATAGATTATAATTTCGTATCCTTTATTAATTTATCAAAATAATTTCTTACTTTTTTATTAAAAGGAAAATTAAATTATTCTAATAATTACATTAAAGGAAAAATTGATAAACTAATTTTCCTTCTCATTGATTCCAAGGGTATGTTTGGGATTTCAAACAATTCTTAATTAATTTATTAATTAATATAAAATAACTTAGTTATTATGAAAAATTTTAACAAATCTATTTATTTAAAGCTGTATTAATTTTTATAATGCAATCATTAATTAAGTTTGCTATGCAGATATTTTTTAGGATTTTATTTACTAATAACAAATAATTTAATAAAGTCAACGTAAGAAAAAATAAAATGATAAACAATTTTTTCCCATCAAATGGTCAAGGGGTATTTTTAAAATTTCAGAAGAATACTTCATATATTCCAAGTGGAATACTTGCTTATTCCTATGTTATCCAAACACTATTTGGAATAATACTACATTAATTGCACTGGAATAACATGAAATACCATATTTTTATCCAAACAAAAATCTGGAATAACAAGAGGAATAAGCTATTCCACTAGAATACATATTTCTATTTCCGAAATAATTTTTTGACATCCAATTTAGTAAAGAATTGCTATTTCCATGTACGAATAAAAAAATTCGATGTTCCCACACCTGGTCTTTCGCAGCTGTACCCATTTAGTAGTAATTTTGGTACTTAACAAGAAGGTTTTTGATTGATATCAAATCCAAGCATAATTATAAATTATACGGATAATTAGGTGAAATATTTAAATTGATTTGAATTTTCAATTAGGTAAAAATTAAATTGCATGCTTATTAACAAACTTGTTGAAGTAACGTGATAATATAATTTTGTTATCATTATTGTTATCACTTAATGATCCGAGGGGACAATAAAGCAAAGCAATGGCCTGAGCAAATTTCAGAGAAAAATTGAATATGATCAGTTATTATTGCTATGGATTTTTGTTTTTCGGCTTGACGGTGATGCATGTCTGGATTCGAATAGCTCTCTTTCATTCTAATGCATATGCAAGTCAGTCCTCGCATAGGAATCATGATGGGTGATCCCTACGAAAGTCCAACGCCCAAGTCAGTGAAAACACTTAGCAAACAGACAAAAGAAAAAGGTTATTAAAGAAAGACGCCTCAGAGAGGATTTTTGGAGATTAATGACATCCACTAGGGTTTCTAAGAGCTTGAGAGCATGGGGCTTACCTGAGGGGTTTGAGACTTAATATTTGAGCGCTGCTGAGATGATAAGTCGTTATCTGATTTTTTGGACCCATTTTAAAGAGTTGGCAGCCGATAAGGCTGAAATCCCGTTGATCATAGAGGGATGTTGTATCTAACCCTTATTTTCATCTAGGAAGGTTCACTTCGAGATCTTGGCGACCGATGCGATTTGTCCTCCAAAACGTCTAGCATAATCAGACAAGAGTGATGTTAATCCTGAATAGTTGGAACTTAATCATATTTGAAAGATAGCTTGGCTCTACGAAGGTACAAAGATGGCTTGGCCCTATCGAGGTACGAAGATGACTCAGCCCAAAGTTCAGAGATGGCTCGGCCCTGCCGAGGTTCGAAAATAGCTCGGTCTTGCCAAGATATGGGATAGCTGATAACGTTGCTTGTCCTTTTCTGTGACAGAAAGTGAACCTCTTCTGAATGCGGTGGTTAGCGAGACAAAGCTAATAAATGGATCCTGTCACATGTCGTTTGCCAATTGGTATGGTGATGATTTTATCCCACATCAATTATCAACCAAACATCAATGCTTCAAACTTTTGGTAAGACAAATACATTGTTAGGCAAAGAAGTAATTGTACAATAGAAACTAAATTTTAATTTATAGACATAGAGCTTTACTTTATTTGTTAGACATAAAGCTCATTCAATATGGAATCAATTCCTAAAGATTCTTATATTCCAAATATAATTGATGGTAAAAATGACGAAGTTTTATAAAGAAATTCTATATATGATGAAGCTCATATTGATTGTGCTTATTGGATACCCATTTTCCTCTTAGTTATCGCATATTCAAATTTATTAACCCTCTCCTATATAATATTTTAGTTTTGAATATTTTTATTTATCAACTTTGCCCATGACTTGATTAATCCTACTATACTCAGTAAAGGGTTATGATGTGGCTGATCCAACGCCGTTAGAGAACCGTGAAGGAAGTTGACAGAGCCCCGCTTCGACCTTCAAGGCCCACCTCGACCTCCGTGTCAGTCACGGCCTATTTCCATCTCGGCATCGGTCTCGGCATCGGCTCCGGCCCACCTCGACCTCCGGGTCGGTCGCGGCCCATCTTCATCTCGGCATCGGCTTCGACCCACCTCGACTCCTGGTCCATCAACACCATACTCCGAGACCCCCCGTCGGTCTCGGGGTGCGGTCACAGCATCCTACCCGAGACCCCCCGTCGGTCTCGGGGTGCGGTCTCAACATCCTATCCCGAGACCCCCCGTCGGTCTCGGTGTGCATTCTCTGCATCCTACCCCGAGACCCCCCGTCGGTCTCGGTGTGCATTCTCAGCATCCTACCCCGAGACCCCCCATCGGTCTCGGGGTGCATTCTCAGCATCCTACCCCGAGACCGACGGTCGGTCTCGGGGTGCATTCTCAGCATCCTACCCCGAGACCCCCCGTCGGTCTCGGGGTGCATTCTCAGCATCCTACCCGAGACCCCCGTCGGTCTCTGGGTGCGGTCACAGCATCCTACCCAAGACCCCCCATCGGTCTTGGGGTGCGGTCACAACATCCTACCCCGAGACCCCCATCGGTCTCGGGGTGCATTCACAGCATCCTACCCCGAGACCCCCGTCGGTCTCGGGGTGCGGTCACAACATCCTACCTCGAGACCCCCCGTTGGTCTCGGGGTGCATTCACAACATCCTACCCCGAGACCCCCCGTCGGTCTCGGGGTGCGGTCTCAACATCCTACCTCGAGACCCCCCGTCGGTCTCGGGGTGCATTCACAGCATCCTACCCCGAGACCCCCCGTCGGTCTCAGGGTACGGTACCCCGAGACCCCCGTCGGTCTCGGGGTGCGGTCTCAACATCCTACCCCGAGACCCCCCGTCGG
>UESW01004589.1:578804-601426 GCA_900491605.1 Calamus simplicifolius | reverse complement strand
ACCCCCCATCGGTCTTGGGGTGGTCACAACATCCTACCCCGAGACCCCCATCGGTCTCGGGGTGCATTCACAGCATCCTACCCCGAGACCCCCGTCGGTCTCGGGGTGCGGTCACAACATCCTACCTCGAGGTTGGTCTCGGGGTGCATTCAACATCCTACCCCGAGACCCCCCGTCGGTCTCGGGGTGCGGTCTCAACATCCTACCTCGAGACCCCCCGTCGGTCTCGGGGTGCATTCACAGCATCCTACCCCGAGACCCCCCGTCGGTCTCAGGGTACGGTCACAACACCCTACCCCGAGACCCCCGTCGGTCTCGGGGTGCGGTCTCAACATCCTACCCCGAGACCCCCCGTCGGTCTCGGGGTGCATTCACAACACCCTACCCCGAGAACCCCCATCGATCTCGGGGTGCGGTCACAACATCTACCCCGAGACCCCCATCGGTCTCGGGGTGCGGTCTCAACACCCTACCCCAAGACTCCCCGTCGTCTCGGGGTGCATTCATAGCATCCTTCCCGAGACCCCCCGTCGTCTCGGGGTGCATCAACAACATCCTACCCCGAGACCCCCGTCGGTCTCGGGGTGCACTCACAGTATCCTGCCCGAGACCCCCCATCGGTCTCGGGGTACTTTCACAACATCCTACCCCGAGACCCCCCGTCGGTCTCGGGGTCCATCCACAGCATCCTACCCCGAGACCCGAGACCCCTTTCAGGCTCGGACATTGAACAGTGCCGGTGAATAGTACCATGCAAGTATTCACCCACAGCTTTCTCTGGAGCTCATTCAAGGGCATGAACAGTGCCATGCGAGCACTCTATGATCAAATGCTCTACGAGGGATAGACAACCAAAAAGGGGGGACACGCCTGGCAAGCACCGTAACGATCGGCCATGCCCTGCAGCCACCAACTCTGACAGGATGCGGCCCGCAGCGCGACACGCACATGGACGTAAGCTCCACAGTACTGCCATCAATTAATGCTCTGACAAGAGATCACGTCCCAAGCCGACGGGTTCCAGGCATCGATAAAAAGGGTAAGAGGGACCTCGACCAGGTAACGCTCCCAAACGCTCACAGAGAAGGCTCTTCTCTGGGCCTCTCTCTCTCTCTTTCTCTTTCGAGCTTCCTCAAGCTCACGGCTGATGCCCAGACCACTGACTTAGCGTCGGAGGGTCCCCGCCGGAATCCCCGGCCCCGGGACTTGCTTGCAGGCGCGAGGAGCTCGCTGGAGGAGGCGACCGGATGCTCGAGGCCGGTGATTTGGTGCCATCAGATTGGCGCGCCAGGAAGGGGGGAATAAGAGAGATTTCGAATCGGCAATCGACAACTCCTCTTTCCCCGAGCTCTTAAACAATGGTGATGGCCCGTGCGCAAGAGGTCTCCACCAGCTACGCTGGGGGGCAGCGTCAAGCCTTTGGTGGTGATGCACGTCCGGAAGGTCCTCACCAATCACGCCGGGGGGCATCCATGTCACACTGAGCAACAAGGGATCATTCTCTCTGCTCCTCACTCACCACCAACCCCAGCTGGCTATCTTCAGCCAGCAAGTTCAAGCCTTCAATGCCGCAGTTCATGAGCTGCAGAAGCAAAGCTTTCAAGAAACTGCAGTCTCCTACCCCCCGCTCAAGCTGCCACTCCTCTCATCACTCATCTTCTAAGCCATCTGGGAAAGATCTTAAACCTAAGGTGAAGAAGCGTCTGGACAAACAACACTAACGGCTAGGAGAGCTCACTCAAAGGCTCAACAATCAACCAGAGGCGGACTGCAGCATGGGTCGAAGAATAATTTCCAAAAGGGATGAACTTGAGACATTATTCGTCACCTCAAGGATTTATGGGCATGTCAATTTCTGGTGGTAGTAAGCCGAGAGCCAAACCGAGCCTAGGACCTTTTACGGATTTTGTTCTAGCTGCTCTCAAGCTTCTGCACCAAGGGCAATCAATCTCTTCAAAGAAAGAGCTAGGCAAAGGGGCCTCACAGCAACATCTTCTCCTAATCGTCCACCCTCAGTGGACTCTCCCGGCCTCTCGTCTTCAATGACCACCAACTATCGGGGCTTTCCTCAACAGACTCCAGCTTTGTCCCGGTTTCTAGCTTCTTCCCGGCCAGACATCTCGTCCTGGCCTCCAATGCGAGGGAAGGCCCAAGTAAGGACAACGACACTTCCAATCTGACTAACATGACTCCCTGGGGGGCAGACCACCAGCGGGCGGAAGTGTTCAAATCCACAAAGGAAAAACATGGGTGCTACAAGAGCTAAGTACACCGCACTTAAGACAGTTCTTTCATTAATACTTAAAAATGTCATGCAGGGAAGATCTACCTGCATCAACATCCAAGGCCAACCTCACTTTGGCGTACAAAAAGCCCGGGTCCAGCAGGGAAGACCTCGATCGACCCCAAGCGCCGGCACTCTAAGCCCGACCCCGGTTGGCACCAAAGCCCTGGGCCAGCCAGGCATGAAGCCCAGTGTACCACTGGCAGAGCGGTGTACCACCGGCTCTCAGCAACAAAAGCCAGACCCCGGTCGGCACCAAAGCCCTGGCCAGCCAGGCATGAAGCCCAGTGTACCATTGGCAGAGCGGTGTACCATCGGCTCTCAGCAACAAAAGCCCGACCCCGGTCGGCACCAAAGCCCTGGGCCAGTCAGGCATGAAGCCCAGTATACCACTGGTAGAGCGGTGTACCACTGGCTCTCAGCAACAAAAGCCCGACCCCGATCGGCACCAAAGCCCTGGGCCAGCAGGCATGAAGCCCAGTGTACCACTGGCAGAGCGGTGTACCATTGGCTCTTAGCAACAAAAGCCCGACCCGGTCGGAACCAAAGCCCTGGGCAAGCCAGGCATGAAGCCCAGTGTACCACTAGAAGAGCGGTGTACCACCGCTCTCAGCAACAAAAGTCCAGGTCCAGCAGGGATGGCCCCGGCCGGCCCCAAGCACCGGCACCAAAGCCCTGGGCCAGCCAGGCATGAAGCCCGACCCCGGTCGGCACCAAAGCCCTGGGCCAGCCAGGCATGAAGCCCGACCACGGTCGGCACCAAAGCCCTGGGCCAGCCAGGCATGAAGCCTGACACCCGTCGGCACCGAAGCCCTGCACCAGCCAGGCATGAAGCCCTGCACCAGCCAGGCATGAAGCCCGACACCTGTCGGCACCTGAAGCCCTGCACCAGCTAGGCATGAAGCTCGACACCCGTCGGCACATGAAGCCCGACACCCGTCGGCACCTGAAGCCCTGCACCAGCCAGGCAAGAAGCCCGACACCCGTAGGCACCTGAAGCCCTGCACCAGCCAGGCATGAAGCCCTGCACCAGCTAGGCAAGAAGCCCGACACCAGTTGGCACCAAAAGCCTGACACCCGTCGCACATGAAGCCCTGCACCAGCCAGGCATGAAGCCCGACACCCGTCGGCACCTGAAGCCCTGCACCAGCCAGGCATGAAGCCCGACACCCGTCGGCACATGAAGCCCGACACCCGTCAGCACCTGAAGCCTTGCACCAGCCAGGCATGAAGCCCGACACCCATCGGCACCTGAAGCCCGACACCCATCGGCACCTGAAGCCCTACACCAGCCAGGCATGAAGCCCGACACCCATCGGCACCTGAACCGTCGGCACCTGAAGCCCTGCACCAGCCAGGCATGAAGCCCGACACCCGTCGGCACCTGAAGCCCTGCACCAGACAGGCACGAAGTCCGACACCCATCGGCACCTGAAGCCCTGCACCAGCCAGGCATGAAGCCCGACACCCGTCGGCACCTGAAGCCCTGCACCAGCCAGGCATGAAGCCCGACACCCGTCGGCACCTGAAGCCTGACACCCGTCGGCACCTGAAGCCCTGCACCAGCCAGGCATGAAGCCCGACACCCGTCGGCACCTGAAGCATGACACCCGTCGGCACATGAAGCCCTGCACCAGCCAGACATAAAGCCCGACACCCGTCGGCACCTGAAGCCCTGCACCAGCAGGCATGAGCCCGACACCCGTCGGCACCTGAAGCCCGACACCGTCGGCACCTGAAGCCCTACACCAGCCAAGCATGAAGCCCGACACCCGTCGGCACCTAAAGCCTGACACCCATTGGCACTGAAGCCCTGCACCAGCCAGGCATGAAGCCCGACACCCATCGGCACCTGAAGCCCTGCACCAGCTAGGCACGAAGCCCGACACCCGTCGGCACCTGAAGCCATGCACCAGCCAAGCATG
Organism: Calamus simplicifolius; assembly: GCA_900491605.1. Classification (NCBI taxonomy): domain Eukaryota; kingdom Viridiplantae; phylum Streptophyta; class Magnoliopsida; order Arecales; family Arecaceae; genus Calamus; species Calamus simplicifolius. The sequence goes on along the minus strand of UESW01004589.1, from coordinate 597,217 downwards.
AAGCCCGACACCCGTCGGCACTTGAAGCCCTGCACTAGCCAAGCATGAAGCCCTGCACCAGCCAGGCATGAAGCCCTGCATCAGGCGAGGATCAGCCACTTGGGAGGTAATGCCCCTTTCGTCTTGCTGGGGTAGGCCCGCTTCGTCTCAGGGGCGAGGGGGCATCTGATGTGGCTGATCCAACGCCATTAGAGAACCGTGAAGGAAGCTGACAGAGCCCCGCTTCGACCTCCAAGGCCCACCTCGACCTCCGTATCGATCACGACCCATTTCCATCTCGGCGTCGGCTCCGGCCCACCTCGACCTTCGGGTTGGTCGCGGCCATCTCCATCTCGGCGTCGGCTCCGGCCTACCTCGACCTCCTGGTCCATTAACACCCTACCCGAGACCCCCCGTTGGTCTCGGGGTGCGGTCACAACATCCTACCCCGAGACCCCCCGTCGGTCTCGGGGTGCATTCTCAACATCCTACCCCGAGACCCCCCGTCGGTCTCGGGGTGCGGTCACACATCCTACCCCGAGACCCCCCATCGGTCTCGGGGTGCGGTCACAGCATCCTAACCCAAGACCCCCCATCGGTCGGGGTGTGGTCACAACACCCTACCCCAAGACCCCCCGTCGGTCTCGGAGTGCATTCACAGCATCCTACCCCGAGACCTCCCATCGGTCTCGGGGTGCGGTCAAACACCCTACCCTGAGACCCCCCATCGGTCTCGGGGTGCATTCACAACATCCTACCCCGAGACCCCCCGTTGGTCTCGGGGTGCGATCTCAACATCCTACCCCGAGACCCCCCATCGGTCTCGGGGTGCATTCACAGCATCCTACCCCGAGACCCCCCGTCGGTCTCGGGGTGCATTCACAACATCCTACCCCGAGACCCCCCGTCGGTCTCGGGGTGCATTCACAACATCCTACCCCGAGACCCCCGTCGGTCTCGGGGTGCGGTCACAACATCCTACCCGAGACCCCCATCGATCTCGAGGTGCGGTCACAACATCCTACCCCGAGACTCTTCGTCGGTCTTGGGATGCATTCACAATACCCTACCTCGAGACCCTCCGTCGGTCTGGGGTGCGGTCACAACATCCTACCCTAAGACCCCCGTCGGTCTCGGGTGCGGTCTCAACACCCTACCCCGAGACTCCCCGTCGGTCTCGGGGTGCATTCACAGCATCCTCCCCGAGACCCCCCATCGGTCTCGGGGTGCATCAACAACATCCTACCCCGAGACCCCCCGTCGGTCTCGGGGTGCACTCACAGTATCCTGCCCCGAGACCCCCCATGGTCTCGGGGTACTTTCACAACATCCTACCCCAAGACCCCCCGTGGTCTTGGGGTCCATCCACAGCATCCTACCCTGAGACTCGAGACCCCTTTCAGGCTCGGACATTGAACAGTGCCGGTGAACAGTACCATGCAAGTATTCACCCACAGCTTTCTTTGGAGCTCATTCAAGGGCATGAACAGTGCCATGCGAGCACTCTATGATCAAATGCTCTACGAGGGATAGACAACCAAAAAGGGGGGACACGCCTGGCAAGCGCCGTAACGATCGGCCATGCCCTGCAGCCACCAACTCTGACAGGACGCGGCCCACAGCGCGACATGGCACATGGAGGTAAGCTCCACCATACTGCCATCAATTAATGCTCTGACAAGAGATCACATCCCAAGCCGACGGGTTCCAGGCATCGAAAAAAAGGGTAAGAGGGACCTCAACCAGGTAACGCTCCCAAACGCTCACAGAGAAGGCTCTTCTCTGGGCCTCTCTCTCTCTTTCTCTTTCGAGCTTCCTCAAGCTCACGGTTGATGCCCAGACCACTGACTTGAGCGTCGGAGGGTCCCCGCCGGAATCCCCAGCCCCTGGGACTTACTTGCAGGCGCGAGGAGCTCGCTGGAGGAGGTGACCGGACGCTCGAGGCCGGTGATTTGGCGCCATCAGGTTACCTTTGAAACTAAGTTTTCCGCCATGATTCCTTGAAACTATTTTCAAATGATACTTAATGTTCAATAAATATCAATTGCCCATCTTTTTTTTTTTCTTCCCGTCATCATCCAATGATGATAAGTTAGTGAAGATATAAAAAAGGCCAAGTAATAGTAACTTTATAGTTTAAACAAATGATAGAAACTAGAACGGTTATAGCACAACCCTAAACAAACATAACTAAAAATTTTATTACATATTCTATCAACTAAATTAATTAATAATATTTAATCTTAGCATTTAAAAATAGTTATCAGAACCGGATCGAACCGATTGGACCGAGACCCAAAGGCCAAGCTGGCTCGGTTCTAATATAAAATCGGATATGTAAGTGATTTAATTCGATCAACCCATTCGGTTCACCCATGAACCGATTAATCAGCCCAAACTAGATGGAATCATGATTTTATTATCATATTAATCTTAATTTTTTTATTAAAATTATTTTTTATTAATATAAATATATTTTTATATTAAAATAATTGATCAATGGTTCAACCAATGATCCAATGGTTAAACCAGTAACCCAATGACCCGAGCCCTTGGTCGGGTCAATGTCTAGACCGAGTCCAACAACTATTCTTAAAATACTCTATCAATTAGAACTCAAAAGAGTATTACAGAGGTTTCAACAGAAGTTTAGAGCATTAGTCTCGGTACCTTGCTACTATAATATCATTTATGACAACACACAAAATTTCACTCAGTGCTAATACAAAATAATAAAGATAAAATATAATTGTAGTGCAAGAGAATAATGGCATTGAAATCTTATAAATAATATGCTGCAAATCAATATATGGTTGTTAAATTCTTGAATTTTATTATCATCACCCTTCCTTTAAGCCTTCACCCATCAAATTAGTATCTATTATGGGGAACAATTTTACTTTGATGAGCTCTAAGTATAGGTATGAACCTATTTTCTTGACTCACTATCAAACAAATATCAATTTATTTTTTAAAATATTGGTGTTAAAACAATGACCTTAAATGTTATAGCCACGTATCTAACATTGCTTGTCAATAATGAACCATTCATTACAAGTAACTTGTCGAGCCCACTCAAGGGCATGCACCATAATTAGTGAGAGAATGGGTTTTATAAAGTTTATAAAATATTTTTCATTTGTAATCTAAAGAGCAGGTTTAGCAATCATACCTTGAAAAATTTAAACAAATTAAAGTTCAAAATATGTAACATATATTTTTTGGGGGATAAATATACTTTGCCTGTTTAACCTATAGCCCAATTTTACTTAGCTCATCCATGGTTTGAAAAGTAGCATCTAACCTACTAGAGATAAGCTCCGAGTCTGTTATGTCCCATTACTACCAATGGTTATTTGATGGGGATACTCTAGAAAAATGAAAGAACGCAGAAAGAGGCAAAGAAGAGGATTTAATGATTTATTTTATTTAATTTTTTTTTAAAAAAAATCATGGATTCTTACATCATTTGAAGTCCATTTGTACCATATCTATTGCGTTGGTTGTGTAGTTTAAAAAATTGTCTTTCGATTGAGATGGGCATTGAATTTGATTTTTAAATTTCATTTGATTTGAATCATCAAATATGCTTGTAGAATGAAAATATTATGATATGCTTGAAGACATGATTCAAAGTGTACTTATTATGTTAGTTTATAAAAATTTATAAGTAGTACATAAAAATTATTAAACTATTTCAAATTTAAACAAAAATTATAAGGCATCTTACTAGATCTGTCGGGTATGGTGAAAAAAGCCTTGAGTTCTTGAAAGAAAAAGAAAAATCACTTCAAGAGAGAAAAAATGAATCTTTCTTAACTTGAAAGACTTTCGTCCTTCAATATAAAGAAAAAATAGTAGATATCCGTATGCAAACCTTTAGGTAGGTAATAGAAGGTAACAAACTCGAACAAAGCTTATTTTAAATAGATTAAGTGTTGCTCTTCAAACCATAAATGAACTAAGTAAAATCGAATATAACTCTAATAAATGAAATATATTTATTCCTCCCTTTTTTTTTGTATAAATTGCTATCATCATTTACTTTTAGTTAGATTGCCTTGTTTGGAAGGCATCCATGACTCTTACCAATACCAAATGCATTAACAACACTTAGATCATGCAAGACTTTCTAAACCAAACTAATATAATTCATCCAAATTTTTAATTTAAATAAAATTTAAATTATTGAAATATATTTGTTTTTGAGATAAAACTTCATTGTGATTAAAATAAGGACAAGAAGAAGTGCAGATTTTAAATTTTTTTCAAATGGTATAATTTAAGCATGACCTTTGATTTTGAAAAGCCATAGTATAGGTCTATAAGATATAAGGTAAGAAAGAAATTCTGTCAGCATAGAAGGTTAGGTTCTTTGTAAGATGCCGGTATAAAAAGTTATGTATGAAAGCGATCACATCAGTACTCAAGTAGTGGTAATGTAGGTAGCATCAACTTTCACTATTAGCTATTGAGTCTCTCTTTTTTATATGAAGCAAAGTTTGATCTTGAAAGCATAATAAATTTTTTTGAAATTTATATGTAATTTGGACAAATCCATATGTAATATTATTAAGGATTTTTCAAGTGTAGTGCATATAATGATGATGAGTGAACACAAACTAATTTAAATATGATTTTGATCTATGTGTGCATTACTTAAGCACAAATTTTCTTAATTCAATTAATGATTAGTTAGTTGACTCCAAGAAATAAAAACAAAAAAATGAATAGGCTCCAAATCTATGTGATTGTTAAAGCTTTTATATAGAATTATTTTATGATTTTCACTTTGTAAGTTGATCGGATTCGATTTACCAACACAAAAATATGTGACTAACTCTTTAATCATAGAATGGAAAAAAAGAAAAAGGCCATATATAATTCATCCATAAAGATTAATGAAGGAAGATGAGTGTTTTATTAAAGATTTGATAAATACTGATTATTGGAATGAATTATTATTTTATTATTTTATTTTTCTATCCATATATTTACATGAACATCTGATAATACTTTTGGACCAACTAACTAGCTACTGTAAATAATAATAATAATAATGAGGAAACAAAACCTATATTAAAAATTATCCATATATGAAATTACCAATTTGTTGCATATGTTTCATAATTCCCAAGAAAATAGATAGAACTTAAATAATATAACAAAAAAAAGGAAAATAATACGGATGGGAGTAATTTCTTTGACAACCTAATGAAAAAAAAAAAAAAAAAAGCCTTTGATATCTCAATCTCACGTGTGGTTATAAACGACCATTGAAACCATTCTCTTCCATCTTGTCGTTTCAATTGAACATCACATGATCCCAAGATATCTCCCATTCACTCCCTATCAAGAGAGCAGGGAAGCAAATGAGCATGGGTCTGCCTTTGGAACCCCAGCATCCAAATCAAATTAGTAATGCTTGTCATGTGTTTGATCTCCCTTCCACCATCCTTACATTGGACCCGGACTTGAGCAAGTCATAACTTGGATTGACATGCAATTAATCCATTCTTATGGTAGTTGTTTATTGGAGAAGATGTCACCTCTAAGGGATAACGGCCACTTTGAATGGCCCAAGGCGTAGGATCTCTTCTTCTATCAGACTCAGCTAAAGGCCAAGAAGAAGGAGACCAGTCTCTCAACCATGATGTCCTTATTTCATTGCAGCTCGACCTCGTAAGGCACGAATCAATAACATCAAAAATTAAAAAAGAAGGAGACATGAATGGAGAACCATAGTTGCAGTGGTTCCTTCTCACCTATATATATTAGAGTTCCGGAGGATGAGAGGGACAGCTTCTTTTGGCACCAAATCATTCTCTTCTCGAATCTCAACTCAACTCAACTCATCTAAACCTTTTCCCTACTACATAGGATCGGCTACATGAATCTGCTTTCTTCATTTTATTCTATTCAGAATTAAATCAATATTTAAATTACAAATAATTATATTTTTTTATTATCTATGTTCATATTAGTTTATGTCTACCTTATCTCTATTCTTACTGTTGAGGGTAAAATTATCATTCATTATTGATCGCTCACATTGGCGATGAGATCGCGCCCAATCCAAATGCCCTATTTGCCAGCTGGCCTGTTGGCGCAACATTAGCGTCTCGTCATAATGAAGAAAGAGAACAAGAGGGAAAAAGGGTCACGTCATGTGCGTGGGTTCTCCAAAGGCCCCTCATTAATATCCAGCAGTCAAGTCAATAGGCTATAGCATTTAATGGTGCAGAAACGGTCATAATGACTTGGCCAGCATTTAATGGAATAAAAAGAAAGAAGAAAGCATACCTAGGCACTCAAGCCCCGCTTCATTTAGGCCGAGCCATGCCTTGCGCTCTCATTCAAGCCAACTCCAATATAGCTCGGCCAGCCTCAAGCCTCAGCCAGCTTCAGCATAGCTCGGCCAACATAGCTCAACCATCATAGCTCGGCTAGCCTCAGCATCAGCCAGCTTCAGCATAGCTCGGCCAACATAGCTCGGCCAGCCTCAGCCTCAGCCTCGGCCAGCTTCAGCATAGCTTGGCCAACATAGCTCGGCCAGCCTCAGCATCAGCCAGCTTCAGCATAGCTCGGCCAGCCTCAGTCTCAGACAGCTTCAGCATAGTTTGGCCAACATACCTCGACCAATATACCTCGGCACTCTAGCTCGGTTTCCACAACCATGCTATGTCATTGGCACCAATGCATTATGGCCTCATAAAGGCCATGTGCATCCACATGCTTTAAGACATTTAGTACCTTATTTCCTTCCAAGGCATTTATGGCTACCACGTTGGCCCCCTTGGCACCTTTTGCGCGGGAAGGATGGCGTCATGAAGCCAAGACTCCATGCTTCACAGAAGTTCGACTCGGCTGACCACATTATACTTCGGCAGATTCAGCCAACCTTATGCCTCGACAACCCGAGCTATTCTTATGCTTCTGCCATCAAGGCCAGACCATTTCTCGGCCATCCGATCCGAGCTACTTCAGACCTTTGCGGAATCTGGCGCGGGAGAGTTTGAATTCACTGTAACAGAATAAGATTCCAAACAAGAAATCATGCCAAGAAGTGGCCTAGGACCTACAATAGTGGCCTAGGGACCACGCAACCACTGAGTCTCGAGCCATCGGCCAGCTCTCCCCGCCTCCCAGCCGTCGATCCTCTAAGTAACAAGATACGGATCCTACCGGCCTTGTAACAACCTGATTCGAATCCGTTTCGAATCCCAACAACTTTCAGACCTCATCCAGAGCACGTCCAAGAAGTCAGGTGACCGCCTATAAATACTACCACTCTCAAGCCTCTCAGGTACGACTATTCTACGCCCATTTTTCATTCACAGTTATCGCACTCCGCCATAAAAGCTTCCACAAGAGCTCGGAGGAACTCTTCTTTAGGGATCCTTCTCCTCATATTTGTTGATTGTTGGTCTCCACTGACTTGAGCGTCGGAGGGTCTTCCGCAGAGGGCCACCCCTAATGCCTCTTGCGTAAGGACTGTCTTGCAGGTCCGCCCAGAAGGGAGCCCACGCTGCAGCCCGATCACGCCCAAGCCGGAGGACAGATTTCAACAGCAACACTTACTATGAATTATAAAAAGATCACTCTTTTTAACTCCACCAAGGCTGACTCCAAGCCCGAATAAAGAAGAAGAATTACGTTAGATAGCTGACAGCCAGCGTAAAACTCAATCAGAATCCTTAAAATATGAATCTGATGAACCATTCTCTTATCAGATGCTTGCAATAAAAAAGTTGTCTTTAATATCTGCTCTTCGTTCTTTTTGGAGCATTCAAGGGGTTCATGCATCATATAAAATTGATGGATTGTATCATTGTCTTCATGCATCGATGTACATAGGAATCACATAGATCATTTGATTCAAGTATTAAAGCATCTCAGTCCATCTGAATCATTACATGTCTCATTGTGAGACTTGCTAAAACTGGTTGGAAATAAACTTCTGGGACAAAGAATTATTCAAATTCTATTGGACTATCATTATGTCAAACATATAGTAGGTTAATTGGCAAGATGGGCTCAGAGCAGGCCCCTAAGAGGTTTTTTTTTTTTTTTTGGCGAAGGCTCAACCCGTTATTGACTCGGGCGGCTTCGCCACTTGGGTGGTGAAAACGTTGTGAAGCCAGAGCTCCGCCAGTGTTCCCTCGTCCCTTCTGCAAGAAATCGAGAACCCAACTTCTCGTTCGATTTGCAAGCTCCATGGGACTGCTCTTCTATCCATTATTTCCAGGGAAAAAAAATCTGCTAGTTGCTTGATAGAGATCTAAAATTTGTCTGGAGTTTACGATGTATTTCTGCCCTTCATTTCGATTTAACCTTGCTTATTTTTACAACCTTTTGTGATTAATTTGTTTCAGGAAGTATATGAACTATGCATGCCTTCCACGTGTTTGTTAAAATGACTCTTAAATTTTCCTCCGCTATCTACGCTTGTAAGTTGTATATATGATTTGGAAAAGTATAGAAAAGATCTGTTACTCTTGAATGCTTTCTACCTTCGCTGAGCTGGGCCGTAGATATTGCTTGAAAGAGTTTTCACCGATGCTTTTACTTTGCTCTTCATGTCATTATTTCTTGGCTGGATTTAGGTTATTCTTCTATAGGTGACTAAATGAACGCTTTACGTTTACTTTTACTTTACTTTTAGGCTTCTTTGGTCATTTAAATTCTGTCATTGTTGCATGGCTTTCCATAAGTTTGTTGAATGACTTGATTTTGAATCTTTTGCTCTGTGTGGATTATGTTCCTTGTTCTTCAGATGGTTTGAATTATTAAGCTGGATTAATGGCTGGTTCGCCATTCATCACCCTCTCTCCCCTTTTATAATGGCTTAACATTTGTATTGTATATATATTAGCTTTTTATCAGTCCATGGTTGTCAATTGTATAATGTTCTTTAAGAAAAGAATGAGTCCCGCAGTCGTTAAGTAAATGAAGCTACAACAAGAGAGAAAATCCATCAAAACAACACAAATATCAAAAAAAAAAAAATCTTCATAATTCAAAAATCCTACCTCTGTAAGACTTGTTGAAACAGGACACACTAATAATCACTGCAACCATGAGCACCCTAACAACAACCACTAAAACAACATCGGCAACCAAAAATAATCTTTGACCAATAAATCAAGATGCCACCATGGTGGCAGCAAAAGATCTCCAAACCAATAAGTCGAGATGTCATCAAGTTAGGGGAGCTCCATCATCACCACACACACCACCACCTTAAGCCATGGGGTCAAAGAGGTAAGAGGTGAGCAAAGTAATACTTGTGATGAGGGAAATCACCGTCATTATAACCTCATCATCATGAACCACTAAACATCTACAATAAGGGAATTTGTATGGCCATGCTCTTTTAGTAATATTAAGATGTCTGGAGACTAGATGAATGCATTTGTCTTTTACATATCTCAAATAAATTGATCAGAAGTGTGAGAGCGCATGCCGGCATATATTTTGTCCTACTTCATTTATACAATGGAATAATTTTGGATACCTATACAAGATCGAGGCACCCAAAAAAATTTCTGGTTAGCTTTTCTGTATGAGTTTCTAAGTTGTTGCAAAAGCACTACCTTTCACTGTTCATCGTTGACTCTTGATGTCCCAAATAATTGTTCTATTTAATCTCATTTCTTGGAATTATTTGTAGGCTAGATTTGAGAAAGTATGAGATAGGGTTGTTTCTGCTTTCTTAATGATGCCCTAAAATCTTGGGAGCTTCCCATAGGAAAGGTATAAGAGCTTGAATTGTCATTTCTCTTTGGCTAAGTTATTTATACGATTTAATTGCATAAGGTGGTTGCTGGTCCAACTGTGGAAATTTGTCCTTTGAAGCTGGCTTCAGATCTGACAAAATTGAGAATATTGGTGCTGGGTGAGTCATTACTTTTGTCAAAACCCCTAAGATTCTAATGTGATATCAATCCCTTGCCGAGAGTATGAGCGAGAGGACAGGTATTAGTTAGTGCACTTTGTATGAATGAATATTTCCTTCTTTTGACCTCTAGGGTTGTCTTTTGTACCATTAGATATATTCTTCTCATTTATGTCTATCTCTTTCAAGAACAGAAAAAAGGGTTTAAAATTATTGTTGGAGCACTGTCCAGCAACTGGTTTGAATATTCTTCAGTCAAAACCATTAATTTGGCACACTAGTGTGGAAACAACCCGTCATGGCATCACACTTTATGCAATGATATCAAGTATAAAACTTTTGTTCCCTCTGTTTTTCTTGCAACCATTTTTTTTTTTCAATGCCTTTGAGGGTGATGCTTATTATGAACATGATTCTTATTAGGCCCCTGTCTTGATCGCCCTATATATCTAACATCAATATTTTATGTATTATTAATGAAATACTAGAAGACAAACCATTGATTAATATCAAGATATCTTCAATGACCAACTAATGAAAAGAAACTTACTATATTCCTAGAGGAAGCAACATCATTTCCTTCTGCACCCTATTCCACAAAACTTATGCTGAATTATTACTAAGATAAGCTGGTACAGCTAGTCCGCAGATAGAGTTCGAGGCTTTTTGTACAAAATCTTGTTTAAACCTCTGTTGGGATTATCTTTGTGTTTGTTCTTGCGGCTTATGTGGTTCCGAAATTTGCTCAGTTCACCATGACATCTTATTATGCTGCTCCAAGTAAATCACAACATGCATCAGCACAGGTCACATGATAAAGCAACCCATTCATCTTAAAATATTCATTGTGAGTTCGGATGATAATAGCAGGATTGAGATTTCCTCGTAGCTGTATTTTAGTCAATATGTCATTCCTTAACCTCTTTTTCAATGAAACAAAATTGCTGATCAGTTAATTCATAGGACCATTAGATGATGGTGCACTTTGCATGATGCCTTCGGTTTAAAACTTTTGTCTTTTTCATATCCTGTCACCCACCAAATGTTGGAACATGTCATGATTTAGATGATGCTTCCCAAGAAGGGAAAGGAGAAAGTAAGTAGATCTTATCTTTAACATGAAAAAAATCTTTCTACACTGCACTCCGAAGCAGGATGATTTGTTCATGCATGGATCCGCACCGAAAGGCTTACCCATGGGTCCCGCATCACTGACGCATGAGTCTGCAGATGGATAAATTATCACATCCGATGCAGGCCATATTGCACTGAAACAGTGTATCAAGGCTTTTCTTAACTTATTGACATTTGGGCTATCATATCATCTTTATATTCCTTCGAGGTTTACAATCTGCATAGGTAAGCTTATAGCACCGTAGATTAGGTAGCTTCTTCTTCTTTGGCAAACTATTCTAGGGCAGTGTGCTAAGAATCTATTGCCTCTATTCCACATTAACATCATGATATTATATATGTGACCTTAATAGATTTATATATTTGAGGACCGTATAAAATATTCATTTATAAAAAAGGGACAAGTTGATATCTGGTCTTTCAGTGGATAGGTTTTAATGTTTAGATCCTGTGAGCTAGCCACCTTATGTTTAGTCCTTCTGAATACAATTATCTCCCTATTAAATATAGTTATCTTAAATATAGTTATCTTGTTATTGAACACAATTATTATGCAGTCAGAGGGATTGAAAATTAAAACAAAAAAAATTGATATTATGGACTGATTGTTATTGACTAAATGTTCAAATCTAGCCATTGATGGGCTGAACATTAATTAAGCTAAATAAAAAAAATGATGCTTCTAATATGCACGTTATGGCTTTACGCTAGGAGACTAAAAGATCTTGAATGAAATGGAGGCCATGAAACCCCAGGTTGCTCCTTGTTTCATGCAAACATTTCCAAGCATGGTCAGTACCCCATGCTTGGTGGGCCGAAACTCACCCATGGACTCAAAGGTGGGCTACAATCCATCAATTCATATATGATCCACTAGGCCAGGTTTGCTTTAGATTCAATTGGTTTGGTATGTTGATCTTTCAGTATTTCATATGAAATTGAGATATATATATATAAACAAAGGCAGAAGTGAAGTTACAGTGCCATTCATGAACAAACAATGTGGTAGTTCTGGATGGCTCAATTAGCATTTAAACACCAGTTTTTCACCAACAATTGGTTAAGGTTCCCTCTTCTTGCTAAACAAAATGTTTGCCAAAAGTTTAGAGAAAAAGTCATTTTTCTTAGGTTTAGAGGAAATCTCTTGAGTGGGTGCCAACCAGTGAAGTTGATAAGGTCATTGACCAGTGGTAGACTGGGTGCAAATCTCATCTACATATACGTGGTTGGATGGAGGATAACTCTCTCTCATTTTTGTCAGAAAAAGGGCTAATTTCTTGTGGAGGAATGCTGCCATGCATGCATGGGCACTTTCTCGATGCATAATATCAATGCAACAGCATGCCTTGATGCATGAATTTTGGCAGGAGCATTATGGATCACAGCTCCAGTGGGTTAGGTAGATGTTAGTTCTACGCATCCAGTTCCATTTCTGGGCCGACTGGTATCCCTTCTGTAAGGGTCAGAAGGAAGTCGGGCCCACCCATTTGAAATTTACATTGAATTGTCACAATCCAATCCATATATGTGTGTATGTATGTATGTATGTGTGTGGGCGTGTGCGTGCGTGTGTGTGTAAAGTCTAGCGAATGAGCCATATCTAGCGTCACCTCCAAGATCCATAGCCTCTTTTGGTGGGAATTATGTTAGATTCAGCATCCTAGATTCTTTCAAGCCAGAGTGTTCAAACCTTTAAACCCTTAAATTTAAAGGTAAATTACATGCATAGCAGCAGAGAAATTTCAACTGCAATCACAAGTTATTTGAATTTGGCCAAGAGTGGACAAGGTTATTATTGTTGTCGAAGTCTGAGCTTTGTTTGCTAATGGATAGAGATGGGCACTAGGCCGTGCCTGACATTTGTAGTAATGAAACAAAGTTTAACTGAAACTCTCTCAAATTTAAATACTAGAGTTTCTTTAACTTCTAATATTTGGTCGGCATTTGTAGGTAATAATTTTATTGCTATTACTGTTCATTATACTAATAATGATTGGCAAGTAAATAAACGAATTCTTACTTTTCGTGCTTTTAATTTTTTGCATTCAGGACAACAAATTTTAAATGTTATTTATCAAACTACATGCTCATATAATATTAATAAGAAAATAATGTCTATTACTTTTGATAATGCATCTAATAATATTTCTGTTGTTGCATTATTAAATGACTCTTTGTATCCCATTTTAGATGGATAATTATTTCATATTAGATGTGCATGTCATATATTAAATCTTTCTGCTCAATCTGGCATGGAGATAATTCAAGAGGCTATTTCAAAAATTAGAAATGTAGTTTCTTTTATTCATGCTTCAAGGTCAAAACTTCAAGAATTTAAACAATTATGTGTAAATCATGGTAAACATTTTAAAAAATTTAAACTTGATGTAATTACTCATTGGAATAGTACCTATTGTTGGAAATACGATCCGAACCTTTTGGTGAAGATCATCACCATGAAGCCCAAGAATCATTCATGTTTAATCATCAAGAATCTATAATTGATAAACGAAGCGTACCTGAATCCATATTACTTGATTGCTCTCCAGAACCCTGTGGTTGGCCTTCCAGATCAATACGTACTCCCAGAGAGCCCTTTAGAATTTTCTCTAGGCTATTCTTTCTGATGATAAGATTCAGAAAAGAAGGTCGTGCGTGCGATCCAGGGACCATAACCGCTATATATAGATAATTTCATCATTATCTTTTGGTATTTCTATTTTAGCCCATCATAAAAATAGAAATAACCCCTTAGGTCTCTACACATTAAAGGGCCACACCTAATCAGATATATTAAAGCCCAAATCATTGAAACCTTAGCTGATCACTTTTAATTGGGCTTAACCTTATTTGACAGTCCGCAACACATAATTATTTCACATATAAGCCCAATGTTGGATTAAAAATCCAACAATCTCCCACTGGGCTATATGTGTAACCTTATAATTATGTTGCAAAAATAATCAAATGAGCTCAATTTTACTGTCATTACTGAAATGTATCTATAACCAATCCGGTCCATCAATCATACCAACATAGGATCAAAGCGGCCTTTGTTATATCTATCATAACTTGACCCATCAATGGTCACGTATGTTGATACAACTGAATGGCATGAATCATGATGTGGATGTGTAGCATGAAAATTACATGTAATATGATCTTAACATGTTTATTTCCAACTGGTCCTTCTTAAACTTGAGTGAGATCAAAACTTTAACATAATTGTACATAGTGTACAATACTTTATTTTTGATCAGAAAATATCCAAACACATAAGTGTGTACAAATCAAACATAAAGCATAAAATAGAAGCAATACAAACTCCCACTGAATCTAAGCATCGTCATGCTCTATAACGCCCATGTGAGCAGTATGCTCATGAAAGACCTTGGGCGGCACACCCTTTGTAAGGGGATCTGTAACCATGGAGTTTGTCCTTATATGCTCTATAGAAATCTGACTACTCTGTACTCTTTTCTTTACAACTAGGAACTTAATGTCAATATGCTTTGACTTGATTGAGCTCCTATTGTTGTTGGAATACAATACGGCTGACTTGTCACAAAATAACTTTAGCGGTCTTTCAATTCCTTCCAATATGCGCAGCCCAGTGACAAAAATTTTCAGCCATATCCCATGATTGGATGCTTCATAATATGCTATAAATTCTGCTGCCATGGTAGAAGAAGCTATGAGTGTCTGTTTTGCAACACTACAAGAAAATACTGAAATAACGATGCAAATTTAGCGATGCAATACTGCGACACAAATTTAGCGACGCAGTATTGCGTCGCTAAATTGCGACCACTTTGCGACGCATCCGCGACAACAAATCATTGCGACGCAATTAGCGATGCATTAGTGACTCAATAAACCAGAAAATCAAAAAAAGTAATTTTTTTATTTAGCAACGCAAGAAATACATCGCAATATTTTTAAATTAAGTTTTTTATAAAATATAAATATGAGAAAAAAATATTACGACGTAACTCAGCGCATCGCAATGTTTTTTAAAAAATTAATTATGTTAAATAGCGACGCATTAGTGAAGCAATAAACCAAAAATTAGAAAAATTATTTTTATTTAGCGACGAACTAATTGCGTCGCAAATATTTTAAGTAAAATTATTTTTTATAAAATAAATATGAGAAAAAAATTGCGACGCAACTCTGTGCGTCGCAATGTTTTTTTAAAAAATTAATTATTTGAAATAGCGACTCATTAGCGACGCAATAAACCAAAAAATTAGAAAAATTATTTTTAATTTAGCGATGCATTAATTACGTCACAATTATTTTAATAAAATTATTTTAATAAAGTATAAATATAAGAAAAAATAATTGCGATGCAACTCAGTGCGTCGCAATGTTTTTAAAAAATTTAATTATATTAAATAGCAACGCATTAGCGACGCAATAAACCAGAAAATTAAAAAAAATATTTTTAATTTAGTGACGCACTAATTGCATCGTAATTATTTTAAATAAAATTAATTTTTATAAATATAATTATGAGAAAAAAATATTACGATGCAACTCAGTGCGTCACAATATTTTTAAAAAAATTAATTATATTAAATAGCGACGCATTAGCGATGCAATAAACCAAAAAATTAGGAAATTATGTTTTAATTTAGCGACACACTAGTTGCATCGTAATTCTTTTAAATAAAATTAATTTTTATATAATATAATTATCAAATTAAAAATTACGATGCAATCCTGTGCGTCACAATATTTTTTTAAAAATTAATTATGTTAAATAGCGATGCGATAGCGATGCAATAAAATAGTAAATTAATAAAAATAATTTTTTTATTTAGCGATGCAAGTATTACATCGCAATATTTTTTTTTTTAAATAAATTTTATAAAAATATTAAAAAGAATTATGAAATAAAATATTGCGACGCCGAACAGATCGATCGCGACGGTCCGAGATCGATCGTCGCCGACCGGGATCGATCATGGCTTCGATCGATCTCAACCGTCGGGTCGTCGCCGATCGGATCGATCGCTATGGTCTGAGATCGGTCATCGCCGACCGAGATCGATCATGGCTTCGATCGATCGCAACGGTTCGAGATCGGTCATGGCCGATCGGGATCGATCAGGGCTTGGATCGATCGCAACTGTCGGATCGTCAGCGATCGGACCGATCGGAACGGTCCAAGATCGGTCGTGGCCGATCGGGATCAGGGCTTGGATCGATCGCAATCGTCGGATCATCGCAGATCGGACCGATCGCCGCGGTCCAAGATCGGTCATGGCCGATCGGGATAAGGGCTTGGATCGATTACAACCGTCGGATTGTCGGCGATCTCGGACCGATCGCAACGGTCCGTGATCGGTCATGGCCGATCGGAATCACGGCTTGGATCGATCGCAACCATCGGATCGTCGCCGATCGGATCGATCGCGATGGTCCGAGATCGTTCATCGCCGACCGGGATCGATTAGGGCTTGAATCGATCGCAACCATCGGATCGTCGGCGATCGGACCGATCGCAATGGTCCGAGATCGGTCGTGGCTGATCGGGATCAGGGCTTGAATCGATCACAACCGTTGGATCGTTGGCGATCTTGGACCGATCGCAATGGTCTGGGATCGGTCGACGCAACGATCCAAGATCACGGCTTGGATCGATCGCAACCATCGGATCGTTGCCGATCGGACTGATCTCCGCGGTTCGGGATCGATTGTGGCCGATCGGGATCATGGCTTAGATCGATTGCAACCGTCGGATCATCACCGATCGGACCGATCGCCACTGTCCGAGAACAGTAGTGGCCGATCGGGATCATGGTTTGGATCGATCGCAACTGTCGGATCATCACCGATCGGACCGATCGCCACGGTCCGAGATCGGTCGTGGCCGATCGGGATCATGGCTTGGATCGATCGCAACAGTCGGATCGTCGATGATCTCGGACCGATCGCAACGGTCCAGGATCGGTCGTGGCCGATCGGTATCAGGGCTTGGATCGATCGCAACCATCGGATCATCGCCGATCGGACCGATCGCCACGGTCCGAGAACGGTAGTGGCTGATCGGGATCACAGCTTGGATCGATCGCAACCGTCGGATCGTCGCCGATCGGACCGATTGCCATGGTACGAGATCGATCGTGGCCGATCGGGATCACGGCTTTGATCGATCGCAACCATCGGATCGTCGGCAATATTGGACCGATCGCAACGGTCTGGGAACGGTCGTGGCCGATCGGGATCACGGCTTGGATCGATCGCAACCGTCGGATCGTCGCCGATCGGATCGATTGTGACGGTTCGAGATCTTTCATCGCCGATCGGGATCGATCGCAACATCGGATCGTCGGTGATTGGACCGATCGCAACGGTCCGAGATCGGCCGACATAACGGTCCGGGATCACGGCTTGGATCGATCGCAACCGTCGGATCATCGCCGATCGATCCGATCGCCATGGTCCGAGATCGATCGACATAATTTTCTAAAAAATAAAAATAATTTTTTCAGAGAAAATAATTTTTAATATTGCGACGCATGTATTGCGTCGCAATATTTTTTAAGAAAAATAAATGTAATAAAAAATTTTAAAAAAATATTGCAACGCAATATATGCGTCGTAATTATTTTCCAAAAATATAATTTTTATCAGTTATAATTATTAAAAAAATATTGCGACGCATTAGTGATGCAGTTTCCTAGAAAATAAAAATAATTTTTTAAAGAAAATAATTTTTAATATTGCGACGCATGTATTGCGTTGCAATGTTTTTTAGAAAAATAAATGTAATTAAAAAATTTTAAAAAAATATTGCGACGCAATATATGCATCGCAATTATTTTCAAAAAATATAAATTTTATCAGTTATTATTATTAAAAAATATTGCGATGCATTAGCTAGGCAATTTCCTAGAAAATAAAAATAATTTTCCTAGAGAAAATAATTTTTAATATTGTGACGCATGTATTGCGTCGCAATGTTTTTTAGAAAAATAAATGTAATTAAAATTTTTTAAAAAAAACATTGCGACTCAATATATGCATTGCAATTATTTTCAGAAAATATAAATTTTATCAGTTATAATTATTAAAAAAATATTGCGAAGCATTAGCGATGCAATTTCCTAAAAAATAAAAATAATTTTCTTAGAGAAAATAATTTTTAATATTGCAACGCATGTATTGTGTTGCAATGTTTTTAAGAAAATAAATGTAATAAAAATTTAAAAAAAAATATTGTAATGCAATATGCGTCACAATTATTTTCAGAAAATATATTTTTTATCAGTTATAATTATTAAAAAAATTACGACGCATTAGCGACGCAGTTTCCTAGAAAATAAAAATAATTTTTTCAAAGAAAATAATTTTTAATATTGCGACGCATGTATTGCATCACAATGTTTTTTAG
>UESW01004589.1:531448-570147 GCA_900491605.1 Calamus simplicifolius | reverse complement strand
TGTTACGCAGAGTGGCTGTCAGCGTCGATCTTCGCTGCCTCTCGGCCTGGGACCAGGGTCCAGGGCTTCGGGGACCCTTCTGGCAGCAATTTGCCTTTGAGCTTTTGAAGGATTCTGTCCGAATGCGGTTCCTTGCATTTGGATGGTCCTTGCACGGAGGAGGCTATGGTGGAGAAAGATGATGCAGTCAGCAGCTTCGTCTTTGGGCCGTGGATGGCAGCGGTTCGTCATCGAAGGTCTCCTATTGCTCCACCGGGTAAGCCAGTTTATTCAATGGGCAAGCCTTCTTCAAATGTCTCTGTTCCCAGTTCATTCCCTCGCCCGTTGCTATGGATTTGAGCCAGAAGGAGGGTTGGAAGGCTCCGTCGAAGCTGAGTCATCGCCGCCCCCCTGGTTTGTGAAGTTGTTTCATTCCAGCAAGCTCTGGCTGAGGGAACTCCGGTGATGTTCTATGGCTGAGCCAGGGCTCAAGGTGGCTGTTGGCTTGAAGGGGCAAGAAAAAGGGAAGAATGCAGGTTTCGGAGGAAGGGGAGATGGATTCTTCCCCTCTGGTGGCCGTGCTGGTTTTCCAAGGCCGTGCCGGTTTTAAGAAGGCTGAAAGGAAAGTTGCAGGCTCAACTAATTGGTTCCTCTGAATCTGTTAAGCCAAAATCTTTGGTTACTGATAATCCATTTGCATCTTTGGATTTGGGTTCCAATGATGTTGGCCATGAGGAGAATTGTGTTATGGTCTCGGGCCTCCTCAAGCGGGCGAGACCAGTTGATTGCCTGCCTCCCAGGTCTATCCCCAAACTGGATAAGTGAAAAGGGAAAGGCAAGGGCAAAATGGTCAATTGCAAAGTGGATTTCATTCCTTCTTCACATGGATTGCCCCTGCCCTCTTGTGGCCAGGTATCTGGTCGGGAGGAGGTGATGGTCATCTCAGAGAGTCCTGTAGACCGTGTGAGTGAGTCACCTTCTGCAGTGCTTTTGGGCCAGGGGTCATCTGATATTGCTGCTGACCCAGTGGTCCTGCAAGATTGCTCAATTCAGAATGAGGTGGTCGGATCGGGGTCCAGGGCACCATTCGGATAGTTTGATGTTAGAGGACTAGGTGGCGGTCCCAACTACCTCCTACTTATATATGAAGATCCTAATTTGGAATGTCAGAGGTGCTAATAAGCCCTCATTCCGTTCCTCTTTTGGTAGATTGATACAGCTTCATAATTTTGATATATGTGTCCTGTTAGAAACCAGGTTCGGGAGACAGTTTGGTGCGGTTTGGAGGCAGATTGCCCGTCCTGGTCTTCTTATGCGGTTGAGGCTGAGGGTCTGTCTGGAGGCATTTTGGCTATTTGGCGTGACTCTGCTGTCACGATTGATGCATTTCATCATTGTAAACAGCAGATTGGCCTGGTGTTTCTGAAGGGACTTCTGCCCTGGTTGCTATCGGCTGTCTATGCCAGTACGGACTACCAAGAGAGGCGGACTCTTTGGGCTGAGCTGACTTCCCTTCTTGCTCAAGGGATTCCTTCTATCATTGCTGGTGACTTCAATTGTATTACGAAGCCAGTGAGAAGAGAGGGGGTAGAAGAGTCACCAGTTCTGCTGATATTACTGAATTCAGGTCATTTATCAGGTCTTCTGGGCTGATGGATCTGGGGTACTCGGGGCCCCAATTTACTTGGTATAATAACCGACAGGGGACGGCGCGGGTATGGGAGAGAATTGATAGAGCTTTAGCTACTGCTCATTGGCTCCATATGTACCCTGATGTCTCTATTACTCACCTCCCCAAGATCGCATCGGATCATTGTCCTATTTTAATTTCCTTGGAGGCTGATTTACAGCAGAGGAAACAGTTCAAATTCGAACGATTCTGGATGGTCCATTCTGCTGCCCAGACTATCATCTCTCAGATTTGGCACCTTCCTATCAGGGGGTCATGCTGCCTATAGGTTATCTCGTCGTCTTATGTTGGCCAGACATAGACTTTCTAAATGGAACAGACTGAAGGTTGGGGATCTGGTCAGGCAAGTTGAGTAGACTGAAGCTGTTATATGTGGCCTTCAGTCGAAGGAGGACCAGGATGGTTTTCTGTTGGATTCTGATCTCTCCTTGTTGCGCGAGAACTTTGCTCGGCATCATTCCCTTCTTCGCCAGCAGGAGTTATACTGGAGGCAGAGATCCAGGGTTCAGTGGATCAAGGAAGGGGACCGTAATACCAGGTTCTTCCATCAGGCTACTCTGAAGCGGCGAGTAGCTAACAGGATTCAGAGGTTAGCTGATGCTGAGGGAATTTCAAGAGGATATTCATTCTATCCGGTCCCAGCTTCTCCATTTCTTCAAGTCTAGATGGTCTGATTCTAGTGGTGATGGAGCTCCGGTTATACCAGTATCTGATTCCAGGAAGGTGTCCTCTTCGGATAACGCCAGACTTGTCAGGCCTATTTATGTGGAGGAGGTTGCCAGGCCGTTTGGGAGCTCGGTCCAGATAAGGCCCCGGGGCTGGATAGATTTCCGCCTTTCTTTTTCTGTTACTACTGGGATATTGTCGGGCAGGAGGTGGTTCAGGCTATACAATTGTTTTCCAATCTAAGAACATTCCTGAGGATTGGAATAGAACCCTTATTACTCTTGTTCCCAAGCGCTCGGATGCTTCTCTTCCTCAGTATTTTAGGCCTATCAGTCTATGTACTATCTTGTACAAGATTTATGCCCGTCTCTTAGCCAGTCGCCTCCAGGCAGTGATTCTCCGTCTCATTTCAGAGGAACAAGGGGCATTTATCAGAGGTCGGTCTATTTCGGACAATGTTATCATCACTCAGGAGTTTATGCATGATCTCCATAAAGCCCCTGCCAGAAGTTGCCTAATGGTTGTCAAGCTTGATATGGAGAGAGCTTATGACAGATTGAGTTGGACCTTCTTGTATCATTCCCTTCAGGAGTTTGGTTTGATGAGACATTTATTGAGTGGGTGATGGCTTGCATCCATAGGCCTTCTTTTTCTTGATCATAAATGGGGGACTGACTGAGTTCTTCCATTCCTCTGTCGGATTACGCCAAGGGTGCCCTTTATCCCCCCTCTTGTTCATATTGGCTGTGGATGATCTTTCTCGTGCTTTCTATCAGGCTCAGCAATACAAGAGAATTGTCCCATTCAAGATGGGGGATGAGGGCCCTTCCATCTCATCTTTTGTTTGCTGATGACTGTATCCTCCTGGGTCAGGCCTCTATTGATAATGCGGCATCCTTTGATTCCATTATTCAGTGTTATTGTCAGGCTTCGGGTTAGATGGTCAACCTTCAGAAGTCCTCTATCTGCTTCAGCCCGAAGACTTCCAGATCCATCAGGGAAGTTATCATCAATAGGTTGGGAATCTCTACTCAAACCGATCGATTTATGTATTTGGAAATCCCCATGACTGGTAGACGACCTCGTTGTGCTGACTTTGTGGATCTTGAGAGGCGAGTCCGTCAGCGTATCGATGGTTCGCATGTTACTGGTTTATCTATGATGGCTAGGGTTATCATTGTCCGATCGGTTCTTTCATCCCTTCCACTCTATATGCTGTCGAATGTGGCTATCCCAACTACTTGCTTAAGGAGGATTGAGAGATGCTTTAGAGATTTCTTATGGGCTTTATGCAATACGGGCACGGTATTCATCTCTTATCTTGGGACATTATATGTATGCCAATTCAAGAAGGAGGTCTCGGGATCTCATGCCTGAAGGTAAGGCGTCAAGCTTTATTGGCCAAACATGCTTCTCATTTCCTTCTGGAGCCGCAATGTCTTTGGAGCTCCTTATGCGGGCAAGATATGGTGATTGGAAGGCTGGGGAGTATATAATGCCGCCCCGGGGTGCTCTTCCTTTTGGAAGGAGGTCTGCCAGTTTGGAGACTCCATCATGAAGAATACCTCTTGGATGATTGGTGATGGTCATTCTATTGACGCTATTCATGATTCTTGGATTTCTGAGCTCTCTCTATCCCGATGGCCCTCATTTTTCAGTACTGATGTTTCCACCGATCTGAGGGTTAAGGATTTAATTTCATTTGATCCCCCTCCTGGCATACTCCTTTGGTTACCAGTCTGTTTGGAAGGGAACTCTCGCAGCGGATTTTATCCATTCCTCTTCTCTCTGGTCCCTCGGCTGATGTTAGGCTATGGGCAGTGATCCTCCCTCTCTAGGCCCCTTTCAGGGACTTGATGAAGATCTTCAGACCTCAGCCCCAGATAACGAAGGATGCTGCATAGATATGGTCGCTCCTCACTCTCCCTAGGGTTCAGCTCTTTCTATGGAAGCTTCTTTGGGACTGCCTTCCGACATGTGCCCTGCTCTCTCGTAGGGGTGTCTCTATCCAGCCGACCTGCCCCCTGTGTGCTTTGGAGGATGAGTCTACAGACCATGCGATTTTCATATGTCATAGAGCTAGTCAGATATGGCATATGGTGGGCTATGATTATAGAGTGGATGCTTTTGGTTCCCTCGTCCTCTCTTTTTTCAGGATCTTCGGATAGCTTCTCAGCATACTCAGGGTCTTTGGGCAGCCACGACCTACCAGATTTGGTTATCTAGGAACCAGATCATATTTTCTGAGGACTTTATATCTCCTCAGTGGCTGGTGAAGAAGATCAGATCCTTATCCGTTGATTGTGCCCGTGCTACTCTATCGGTTGGTTATGACATCTCTGGCCTCTGGGGCTCCCCTGCTGTTTGGACAGCGAACCGTCGTATGGTTTTCATTTCCTGGAAGCCCCCTCCTCCAGGGTTTGTTAAAATCAACTTTGATGGGAGTGTCCATGGTAGATTGGCTGGTTCAGCCTTCATTATCCGTGGGCCTCAGGGTGATATGCTGGCGACTGAAGGATTTGGCTCCCTGGATTCTTCTGTCCCTATGTCCGAGCTTTATGCTACTTGGGCAGGTATTTCTATGCTTCTCAGACTCTTCGAGCCTAGAGACTAGTGATTGAAGGCGATTCCATGACGTTATTCAGTGGTTGCGGAAGGAGAGTATTCTCGAAGCATCCTCTAATCTGATTCTCAGGGATATATGGTCTATGCTTCAGGAAGTGGATACTGCCCAGATTCGTCATATTTTTCGTGAAGCCAATTCGGCGGCGGACTGGGCGACGGCTGCTGTGGCTCAGCATGTGGGCTATAGGATATGGAGTAGAGGTGACCCCTGCCCTCCTGTTTTGTCGCAAATTTTATATTCTGATGTATCTGGGATGACTCATACCAGACTTATGCGATCGCCTGTCTGTACCAAAAAAAAAAGATCTCATCTCCGGATCACGTGAGACTTATTTCGATGCTGCGAATATCGCTCTTAACATCACGATACAGCGAATATCTTTCGCTCTTAACATCAAATTCATGATCATTAACCCAGAAGTAAAATAAAGTTTTGATGCACTATGACCTTTATTTTATTTAAAAATTAGATCTACATATATTAAAAATATCATTGGCATCAAAACAAAATTTTAAACTAATGAGTATTTATCTCACGGTTGCTGAATAAAACCAAAAAAGTCATATGCACAAATATGAATATTAATACATATAACCAAAAAAAAAATTCTCAATGATTCAACATGAACAGGGCTCTGATACCAATTGTTGGAAATAAGATCCGAACCTTTTGATGAAGACCATCACCATGAAGCCCAGAATCATTCATGTTTAATCATCAAAAATTCATAATTGATAAACGGAAGCGTACCTGAATCCATATTACTTGATTGCTCTCCAGAACCCTGCGGTTGGCCTCCAGATCAATACGTACTCCCAGAGAGCCCTTTAGAATTTTCTCTAGGCTATTCTTTCTGATGATGGGATTCAGAGAAGAAGGTCGTGCGTGCGATCCAGGGACCATAACCGCTATATATAGATAATTTCATCATTATCTTTTGGTATTTCTATTTTAGCCCATCATAAAAATAGAAATAACCCCTTAGGTCTCTACACATTGATTAGGGCCATACCTAATCAGATACATTAAAGCCCAAATCACTGAAACCTTAGCTGATCACTTTAATTAGGCTTAACCTTATTTGACAGTCCGCAACACATAATTATTTCACATATAAGCCCAATGTTGGATTAAGAATCCAACACCTATACTATGATACATGATGCATATCCATATAAAAACTTATTAAGTGCTTATATTAATGATCATGGATTAGGATTTACATTGACTGAAACTGATTGGCATCAAGGTAAAATTTTAGAAAATTTTTTTGTTACTTTTTATGATGCTACAAATGTTCTTTCAGGTATTTATTATCCAACTTCTTGTTCATTTTACAAAAAGCATATGTAATTAGTGAAAAATTTAAAGAATATAAATATCATGAAGTTTTAATGCCTATTTTATATAATATAGAAACTAATGGAATGAATACTGGAATAAGATATGTCCATTACATAACTTAGCTATTGTTTTTGATCCTAGAATTAAATTAAATGGCGTAAATTTTTTAATTAATTAATATTATGAAAACATGAATCAAAATCCTGAACCTGAACTTGCAAAAGATGAGGCAACATAACTTCTTAATGATATTTATGATTATATAATGACAAAATTTGTAGATTTAGAATACCTGCTCAAGCTCAGCTTCTTCTAGATCTCGTTCGTCATCTATTTTTCATTCATTAGAAGACAGCACATGCTTCATCTTCTTCATCTTTAAGTAATGAATTAGAATTTTATTTACGAAACGATCTTCATTCTGCATATGATGAAGATCAAATAGAAAGTCTAAATGTATTAGCTTGGTTGAAGAGTATTAGAAATCAATATCCTGTTATGTCTGCCATTGCACGAGATATTTGAGCTATGTCGATGTCCACAATAGCATCGGAATCTAATTTCAGTGCAGGTTGACATGTTCTGAATAAAAAAGAAGTAGGATGACTAGCAAGACGATTGAGATGCTTCTCTGTTTCAAAGATTGGTTGGATGTTGAGGCGAACTTCAAGATAAAGGTGTATATGATTTAACCAACGAAGATAATGATGACACAAATACTACTGATGAGTAAGTCATCTCTATTTTTATAATTATATATTTTATTTTTTTTAATTATTAAAGTGAGTCATCTCTTTTTTCTTCTTTTTTATTGTATTATATTTTGAAGGTCAGGCTTAGCTCTCCTCCTTCATATCATTTTGATTTTAAATTAATAAATTTGTAGGGGTCTATGCTAAACTCTTCACCATTAAGATGACTTCGTATTAATAATTTTTTATTTTTAATAATTTTTTAATTTATTAAAAATATTTTTTATAAAAAAATATTGTAGCCGGCATTCAAAATTGATAAAAAATTGACAAGACCTCATCCACAATTTTGAATGCCTGCTGCAACCCATCAACTCGTATATAATCCACTAGGCCACATTTGCTTAAGACTCTATTTGGGATCGACTGCTACGTAGCTGTTCGCCAGCAACTAGCTATTGGCAAATAACAAATGCCAACAGCTTTTCTCAGACGAGGGCTTAGATTTTATCAATTTGGTTTGCTGTTCTGTTCGTGCTTCTAATCAGTTGGGCTTATGAAACTGAATATATATATATATATATATATATACACACACACACAAAGTAGTAGTGTGGTTAAAATGCCCTGCATGAACAAACAATGCAGTAATTCTGGATAGCTCAAAAGCATTCCAAACACCAGTTTTCACCAACTGGTTGTTGTTCCCTCTTCTCGCTAAACAAAATTTTGGTCAAAAGTTGAAATAAGAAGGTATGTTTCCTTTAGGTTTAGAGGCAATCCCCTTTGTGGGTGCTAACCAGTGAAGTTGATAAGGTCATTTGACTTGTGGTAGACTGGTTACAAATCTCATCTAAACATAGGTGCTTGGATAGAGGATAACTCTCTCATTTTGTCAAAAAAAGAAAAAAGAAAAAAGGAGAGCGAAAATCTTGCGGTTGCCTTGATGCACAATATCAATGCAGCAGGATGTCTTGATTCATGAATTTTGGCAGGAGTGTTGCTGGTAAATCACCTTTGCTGAACGTTCGTGAGGAGGCAGTGTCTTTCGCTAGCGGATTTGAGAATCTTTCGGTCGCTCCACTTTTGCTTGGAACCTGCAAGAAGTTTCGTGGATCGATTATTCTGACAAAGACCCTTCGATGTCAAGTAAATGAATTGGACAACAACCGTGAACTTGAGTAAACTCGAAAGAAAGAGTTTGAGAAAAATACTTGGAGTTTTAGAGTTATGTGTGAGCAGGTATGATCCCTTTTACCCCTTTCATGAACCCACTGTTGGTCCCAAGGCACAGTCACCTGGCAGGGAATGAGAGTGAGACCAGTGGCCTCCATGTAGCCTATCAGGGCTGATCGTCCACCTTCTGTCTGACACAGGTGACTACAGGCGGTCGTAGATGGTTGGTAGGCCATGTTTTGTTAGACAGACAGTTGGTGGGCCAAGTTTTATTGGACGTCATGGCCGCAGATGGTTGATAGATCAGGTCTTATCAGACGTTATGGCCACGAACAGTTGGTGAGCCGTACTTCCTAGGGATCTCATCGGGAGAGGCCGACTTTGGTGTCGGCTTCGATGCCGAGACCGACTCTAGTATCGGTGCCGACTTCGAAGGCCAAGGTCGATGCTGGCATCGGTGCCGAGACCGACTATAGTGTTGGTGCTGACTCTGGAGGTCGATGCTGGCGTCGATGCCGAGATCGACTCTGATGTCGGTGCCGATTCTAGGGGTCGAGGCCGATGCTAGCGTCGGTGTTGAGACCGACTCTGGTGTCGATGCTGAGACCGACTCTAGAGGCTGAGGCTGACGTTAGCATTGGTACCGAGATCGATACTGATGTCGATATAGATTTTGAAGATCGAGGCCAATGCTGGTGTCGATACCGAGACTGACTTTGGTGTTGGTGCTAGCTCTGGATATGATGCGTCATTCTTTCATATGCTAGGCTGTAGCTTCGTTAGTCAGCTTCGTTCGTTAACTCAGACGTGACTTGATCAACCACATTAAGAAGCATGAAGGATCACAATTCCAGTGGATTAGTTATGACTGGTCTCAGCTGTTGGGAATCATTGGTTGGCTATATATATAGTTCTATATATATATATATATATAGAACTTTGCATTGAATTGTTACAATTCAGTTTGGATATATAAAGAACTTATTCTAGCGAATGGATGATATCTAAATTCACCTCCATGATTCCTAGCCTCCATTGGTGGAATGATGTTAGATTTAGCATTATAGATTCTTTCGTGCTACAGTGTCCAAACCTTCGAATTGATATAAAAATGAATCATCTCCACAACAACAGAGAAATAGGCAAGGTTATCATAATTGGGATGTTCCTTGTATCTTGTGATATGAAAATTAAGTGACTTCTATTCTTTCTCCTCTATTGCTCCTTGGTAAGCCAAAGTCATGCCCACGAGTGGCCTAGAATATAATAAATAATGAGCACTCCTCTTGTAATTCACTTAAATCTAAACATTTTCGAAATATTTTTGGCGCATTGGCATCTGATGATAGTAAATGTCAAATCGATGGTCATCTCAGTTCGCAACCCCATCGCATTCAAAATTCAATCAGACCATCGTAAACTAAACATTGCACGAGACATGTTAACAGGGGTGATAATTTTTGACACGACATGATAATTTGATATGAATACGATAAATTAAATAAATTTAGTTGATTATTTTTTAATAAAAATTTGTGTATGATATGATCCGTCAATATAAAATTTAAATGGGTTGTATTTGGGTTCAACCGCTTAATCTGAATTAATCTAAATTGACCCCTGTATTTAATCGGATTGACACGAACCTGTCTGACTTGTTTTGATCCAAACCCGTCACCCGCTTTGCCCACACGTACGCCGCCATGATCCATCCGTCACCGTTACCCAAGGCCTCTAGATCAAACAAACGAAGCCGACGGTTCCACCAAACGAAGCTGGTTAAATAGTTAAAATTTAGATTATATGAATTATATATTTTAATCTAATTAGATTGATCAAACAAGCAATACAACCAATTTGACCTAATCTACGTCTTGGGAGCAACTTTTATGACGGTTGAGTCCAAATATCACAATCCCCTTTAACCAAAAGAAAGTAAAAAATAAAAGCAATTGCCGTTACTCTTTTTTTTCCGAGAAACTTCCTTCACTCTTAAGCAATTACGTTATAAATGATAACATGTTAATAATTACCGTTCAATGACATTTTAGAAAGCTTAAATGACGATAATTTTTACTCGCACCACCGCTCTCTTCGACTCTACCCTCCTTTCACCGGCTCATTTCCCATTTTAAAATCTCATGCGAGTTTTATTTCTTCTGCCCTTTCGGGTCACAGGTCATGTTAGGTTAATCGTGTTTTGAGTCAGATCGTGTTCGTGTCCAAATTACCTAACCCGTTTAACTCACTAGTCGTGTTTGGGTTGATGTGTTTTCAACCCGATCAAAACATGACACAATCCAAACACGACACAACACGACACGATTGCCACCCCTACATGTGAAGTGTACCTTTGAATATAGATAAATAAAAATAATGATAAATACGCTGGCAAAAAGCTTTTTTTAAGTTGCTCGGTCCTCTGCAGAACTTGTTGCTGATTGAAAAGGCTTGTTGCTGGTTTTAAATTTAAGGAAAAGATTTTGTACATCATCTTCGATGCAGTAAGTTTTATGTAGGCTGCATCATTCTTTTTTATTGATCCATATACACATAATATTTATTAAAAAATATTTATAATATCTCAAAAGAAAAACTTACGACATCCTATTTTTAAGCTTACGACACCGTAGTTATAAAGTTAAGACATCCGTTCAGAAAGCAAAAAAAGCTTATGACATCCTAGTTTTAAACCTACAACACCCTAGTTTTAAACTTAAGACACCCGTTCAAAAGGTATCTGTGCACAAATTCAAAAAAAAATTATTTGACGTGCATTAATACCCGTTCAGCTTTTTTTTGGAATTTATGTATAAACACCTTTTCTAAACGGGTGTCTTAAGTTTAAAACTACGGTGTTGTAAGATTAAAACTAGGGTGTCGTAAGTATTTTTTACTTTCTTAACGGGTGTCTTAATTTTATAATTACGGTGTCGTAAGTTTAAAACTAAGGTGTCATAAGGTATTTTTTTGCTTTCTTAACGGGTGTCTTAATTTTGACGTGACGTGCATCAATACAGCTTTTTTGGAATTTATGTACAGACGAGTGAGTGTCGTAAATTTAAAACTATGGTGTCATAAGATTAAAACTATGGTGTCGTAAGTATTTTTTGCTTTCTTAACGAGTGTCTTAGTTTTATAACTACGATGTCGTAAGTAAAACTAGGATGGGTGTATTAATTTTGACGTGACGTGCATTAATATCCATTCAGTTTTTTTTGAAATATATATAAACATGTTCTTTGAACGGATGTCTTAAGTTTAAAATTAGGGTGTCGTAAGTTTAAAACTAGGATGCCGTAAATCTTTTTTGCTTTATGAACGGGTATCTTAACTTATATAACTACGGTTTCGTAAGCTTAAAACTAGGATGCCGTAAATTTTTTCTTTGTAAGGTCGTAAAGATTTTTTAATGAGTATCGTGCGTATATGGGCTAATAAAAAAGAACGATGCAGCCCATTTAGGACTAGAGAGCATTCATTCCGTAACGCTTTGACGTGCTGATTTTATTAATTAGCAAAATTCAATTCAACACAATTTAACTCATCTAAGTTTTTTTTTTTTCAATAGAAATGAAATCGGCCATATATATCTTCTTTCTTCGCTCTGTTCAAAACTAAATTAATATTTAAATTATAAATAATTATTCTTATTTTTATTATTTTATATTAATTTAACTCTATTTTTTCTTTATTTTTACTATAAATTATTAAAAAATATTTTTAACGGGAGTATCTAAAGGTTTTTTTTATATATGTCTAAACCATTATAATTTTTTTTTTCATTTTATCTTCAATTGAAACTACTCCTATCATTTCTCTTATATATTTATGATAATTAAGGCTACTCCTATAATTTTATATTATATCGTAAATTAAAGCATCATTTCTCTTATACATCCAAACCATCATAATTTTATTAGCAAAACTGAATTATATAATTTAAAATCTTAAATAAAAATTAATAAATGATGACTGGACTTAAGTTATAAGCATTAACACTTTCTTTTTCATCTAACACAGTTTTTTTCTCTTCATGAAACATTTTTGTTGGATGCTACAAGCTAGCCAAGATCTACCTTCATCTTTCTTCTTCATAAGACTTTCTTGTCTTATGCTACAAGCTAGCCAAAATCTACCTCTGAGTCAGATCAATGGTGCTCCAAAAATTATCTTAAGTCGAATTATTGGTGCTATAAGGATGACTCCATGCCATAGCAAAACTCTACTATCGTCCTATATGTTCCTCATGCCTATCCTTATGTGAACCAACTTTCGTATTCTCGAACCGATTCTAATACTATTTGTAACATCCCTTTTAGTGGATCAAGATCACATGATCCAAAAACTCAAGTAAAATAAATTTGAGTTATAAGCATATAACACTTAATTTTTATTAAATATAAAATTAAATTTAAAATATTATATATTTTTTTGAACTATGAATTTAAAATTTATTAATTCTGCTATAAATCCTATTTTGATGACATTAATCCATGGCGAAGCAAATCAACCTGTTCATTGGTTGGCATCTGCAGCCCGTCAGTTGGACTTTGTTTCGAAAAAAACTCGATCCAATGGATTACTTCACGAGGAAATAAAAGAAAAAGAAGTGATAGAAGTTTTTTTTTTTTTTTAAAAGAAATTCTACTTAACCTGACTCCTATATGAACTCGATCCGATATGAATAGAATTAAGGAAAACACTTTGTACACCGCCTCCGGTGCAGCAAGGCCTATGTGGGCTACACCGCTCCTTCCTATTGGTCCACATGGATCCCATGTAGCTTAACATGATGGGACAGAATAGCAGGAAGATAATGTTACTTTTTAATCGTACATCCATTAAAAGTCGCCTTTCACCGTTGGTGTGAAGACGAAAATGCCCTTTCCCTCCAGCCTACTTCAACCCGCCATCTTATTTGGATTTTGCTGATAAAAAATCGTAAGGTTCTGACCTGGAAGAAGAGTATCCGAAGGAGTGGCAAAGCTCTGCCAGACGACATCCTAGTTCAAAACTTTAAGACAAAGCATCAGTTTAAACCCACGACACCCTAGTTGGAAACCCACGACACCCTGGTTCATAACCCACGACACCCTAGTTCAAAACCTTAAGACAAAGCATCAGTTCAAACCCACGACACCCTAGTTGGAAACCCACGACACCCTAGTTCAAAACCTTAAGATAAAGCATCAGTTCAAACCCACGACACCCTAGTTGGAAACCCACGACACCCTAGTTCATAACCCACGACACCCTAGTTCAAAACCTTAAGACAAAGCATCAGTTTAAACCCACGACACCCTAGTTCATAACCCATGACACCCTAGTTCAAAACTTTAAGACAAAGCATCAGTTTAAACCCATGACACCCTAGTTGGAAACCCACGACACCCTAGTTCATAACCCACGACACCCTAGTTCAAAACCTTAAGACAAAGCATCAGTTCAAACCCACGACACCCTAGTTGGAAACCCACGACACCCTAGTTCATAACCCATGACACCCTAGTTCAAAACCTTAAGACAAAGCATCAGTTCAAACCCACGACACCCTAGTTGGAAACCCACGACACCCTAGTTCATAACCCATGACACCCTAGTTCAAAACCTTAAGACAAAGCATCAGTTCAAACCCACGACACCCTAGTTGGAAACCCACGACACCCTAGTTCATAACCCACGACACCCTAGTTCAAAACCTTAAGACAAAGCATCAGTTCAAACCCATGACACCCTAGTTCATAACCCACGACACCCTAGTTCAAAACCTTAAGACAAAGCATCAGTTCAAACCCATGACACCCTAGTTCATAACCCACAACACCCTAGTTTAAAACCTTAAGACAAAGCATCAGTTCAAACCCACGACACCCTAGTTGGAAACCCACGACACCCTAGTTCATAACCCACGACACCCTAGTTCAAAACCTTAAGACAAAGCATCAGTTTAAACCCACGATACCCCCTAGTTCAAGACCCATGACACCCAAGTTTAAGACCCATGACACCCCAGTTCAAGACCCATGACAAAGCAGCCGTTCAAGACCATTGTGTAAAACAAAAATAAAATAGAAATGAAGTAAAAATTCAGCAAAGTGTATGTTTAAAAAGCTAGAACTACAGATTTGCAAGCACAGAGACGACAAGGGCCGTAGTCCCTCCATCAGCTTCTCTTGTTCAAACTACTCGAGCTCGAATGCCGACATCGGGAAGCTGTCGGACAGCCCGGTGCCGGTCTTGAAAGTGATCTTCTCTGTTGAGGGGTCATCGATGTACATCTCAATAACAGAGAGCCACAGCAAGAGCTCCTTCGTCTTCACCCCTGTGATCTTCTTCATCTTGTGCTGCTCGACGAAGGCCGTCACCTCTGTGCCATACAACACCGTCTGCTTGATCTTCTTGAACGTATGCACCTTCTTCCTCTTCTGGATCAGCCACATAAACCCAGCTGCACGATTGTAGCCAAACTCCTCGATGTCATCAAGGGTAAACAGATCCTTGGGGAGGCCGAGCTCTTCGAGTAGTTGGATGGAATTCTTCTTGCAGAGGTCATTGCCGTGGTAGACCTCGGCACCCTCACGGTGGCTCTCAATGGTCTCAGATGCCATGTTAGTATTATCCGAAGGCTTGGAACGGAAGTGAATGGAAAGTGTCAGAAGGCCAAGGCTGGTGGTGTCGTGGGCCTTTAAGACAAAGCAGCCGTTCAAGGAGCTCCATCGGGTCTTCCGCGAGGGGGAGCAGTACATCAGGCACTGGGGGTGTCGTGGGTCTTGAACTAGGGTGTCATGGGTCTTTAACTGGGGGTGTCGTGGGTCTTGAACTAGGGTGTCGTGGGTCTTCAACTAGGGTGTCATGTGTCTTGAACTGGGGGTGTCGTGGGTCTTGAACTGGGGTATCATGGGTCTTTAACTGGGGGTGTCGTGGGTCTTGAACTGGGGTGTCATGGGTCTTGAACTTGGGTGTCATGGGTCTTGAACTAGGGGGTATCGTGGGTTTAAACTGATGCTTTGTCTTAAGGTTTTGAACTAGGGTGTCGTGGGTTTCCAACTAGGGTGTCGTGAGTTTGAACTGATGGTTTGTCTTAAGGTTTTAAACTAGGGTGTTGTGGGTTATGAACTAGGGTGTCGTGGGTTTGAACTGATGCTTTGTTACCCCCTAAGTACTAGGATTAATTCTGTAGTTTGTCCAAAAAGTTTACATATAAAAGTTAAAAATTTACATTGATACAAAAATAAAAAATAATGATATAAGTTCTACAATCTCTGTTACAACCCCTTTCACGTGAATTATTAGGAGCATTTATAAAGCTCCCATGCAACTACTCTTCCACCCATCCATCATAACCCCTGTTTGCATTGTGCCTCGTACCTTCCTGGTGGTGAAAGCGCTATGCGCCTAATTCTTCT
Organism: Calamus simplicifolius; assembly: GCA_900491605.1. Lineage (NCBI taxonomy): Eukaryota > Viridiplantae > Streptophyta > Magnoliopsida > Arecales > Arecaceae > Calamus > Calamus simplicifolius. The sequence continues at coordinate 554,565 of UESW01004589.1, read as the reverse complement.
CCCCCACGGACGATCCACCTTCTATGGTGAAGGCTTTATGCAATCGGAGAAAGCGCAATGGCCGCGGCATGAAGAAACGCCCAGGGAACTAGCTTTAGTAGGTGATGACATATATATCTCACTCTATAATGCTAAGGAGGAGAGGGTTGTGGGGCTGGGTGTCATGGGTCTTGAACTAGGGGGTGTCATGGGTCTTAAACTAGGGGTGTCGTAGGTTTTGAACTGGGGTGTCATGGGTTTTGAACTGGGATGTCGTGGGTCTTTAACTGGGGATGTCATGGGTTTTGAACTAGGGTGTCGTAGGTCTTGAATTAGGGTGTCGTGGGTCTTAAACTAGGGTGTCATGTGTCTTGAACTGGGGGTGTCGTGGGTCTTGAACTGGGGTGTCATGGGTCTTTAACTGGGGGTGTCGTGGGTCTTGAACTGGGGTGTTATGGGTCTTGAACTTGGGTGTCATGGGTCTTGAACTAGGGGGTGTCGTGGGTTTAAACTGATGCTTTGTTTTAAGGTTTTGAACTAGGGTGTCGTGGGTTTAAACTGATGCTTTGTCTTAAAGTTTTGAACTAGGGTGTCGTGGGTTATGAACTAGGGTGTCGTGGGTTTAAACTGATGCTTTGTCTTAAGGTGAACTAGGGTGTCGTGGGTTATGAACTAGGGTGTCGTGGGTTTCCAACTAGGGTGTCGTGGGTTTGAACTGATGCTTTATCTTAAGGTTTTGAACTAGGGTGTCGTGGGTTTCTAACTAGGGTGTCGTGGGTTTGAACTGATGCTTTGTCTTAAGGTTTTGAACTAGGGTGTCGTGGGTTATGAACAAGGGTGTCGTGGGTTTCCAACTAGGGTGTCGTGGGTTTAAACTGATGCTTTGCTTAAAGTTTTGAACTAGGATGTCGTCTGGCAGAGCTTTGTCACTTCTTCGGATACTCTTCTTCCAGACCAGAACCTTACGATTTTTTATCAGCAAAATCCAAATAAGATGGCGGGTTGAAGTAGGCTGGAGGGAAAGGGCATTTTTGTCTTCACACCAATGGTGAAAGGCTGAACGATTTTTAATGGATGTACGATTAAAAAGTAACATTATCTTTCTGCTATTCTGTCTCATCATATCAGGCTACATGGGATCTATATGGACCAATAGAAAAGAGCGATGTAGTCCATATGAATCTTGCTGCATCGAAGACGGTATGCAAAGTGTTTTCCTAGAATAAAATGGTGTTAGGATGGCTAATGGCCCAATGATTGAAAGACAACGGTGTTACCGGCGTAGTGATGGAAAGGCATCCGACCGACCACATCCGCATTACCTTCTGGCTTCCAATGATTGAGGGCCCGCGCTTGGTTGGTCGGCTTTGATTAATTATTCCACTAATCCTCCGAGCATGTTATCCTCCTCCTCGGTGGAAGCTGCCAAAAGAGAATACCGTCTCCGTCTCATATCTTAAGGGGGATATGGTGGCAGAGGATATGGTGGCAGAGGAGACGACAGCAGCCCACCAAGGCTGTTGCTTGACCAATCTGCAAGGCAAAGACAACCATCTCAAGATAAGGCCTTGTCATCACTGTGTCAGCCTTTCCAACCAAATATTCCTCCAGCTTTGATAATGCCTTCTTCTAAAACCAATTGGAATGGATTGTGAACTCTGGGGGCATATATCGTTTGGTGTGCTCGCTGGAAATTTTCAGCCATCCATTTCTTTTTCCAAGGGAAGCATGCATCTCGGTAACGCTCCGGCCATAGCACCTATAAATTTATTTGGTTACAAAAAAAAATAAGATAAAAAAAAAGGTTCACATTACAGCTCTAAAAAAATTTAATTAGTAGTTATTCATCTTCCTTAACTCATTATAAACCATACAATCAACTTTCAATAGTTATTACAATATGGTATTAGAGCCACACATCAATCAAAAGTATAAAAACTAAGTACCATATAGGGCAAAGTACTACATCAATGGAAGCCACTTTTTGAATCTATGAAGACCACAGAAGGTAGGGGTTACACGGCAAAGTGCTACATTGATGCAAGCCATCTTTTGAACCTATGGGGATCACCTCTAGAATCCTATATGCCTGATAGTTGCGATCATGTGCCCTTGGCAACGAGGACGTCGCCTCTGTAAGGGATAGATTATGATGCCCCTCCCAATAGTCCCATATCAAAAAATTGGAAGTTGGTTGAATGATTTATATGTTGTAAAGTAAGAAGAACAAGGTACCAATTGGATTCTTTTTGGGCTGTGGTGGTCCAAGTTGGTGTGCACCTTGTCCATCTTGCTTTCTTGTAATGAAACGGATTCGTGAGTGCTGTGGGCCTAGGGCCCGGATTGGATCGTTACAATATGGTATTAGAGTCACACACCAACCGAAAGTGCCATACAGGGCAAAGTGCTACATCAATGGGAGCCATCTTTTAAACCTATGGAGGCCACAGAAGGTGGGGGCTACAGGACAAAGTGCTACATTGATGGGAGTCATCTCTTGAACCTGTGGGGACCACCTTTAGAATTTTATTTACACGATAGTTATGATCATATGCCCCTGGCGACGAGAACGTCTCCTCTGTAATATTGTAACGATATGAACCTTGGGCCTGCAGTATTCACGGACTCGTTCCGTTACAAGAAAGTAAGACAAGCAAAGCCCACACCAATTAGATCCCTTTTGGATTATGATGACCCAAGTTGGTGTGGGCCTTGTCCGTCTTGCTTTCTTGTAACGGAACGGATCTATGGATGCTGTGAGGCAGGGCTCGGTTCATTATTGTCTATTTTTCAGAATGACACCATCACACGCTAATTCTATGTTTAAATATAAAAATGTTCTTCTATTTGCAAGACAATAAGTAATAGAAATAAATATGAGGAAGAAAAAAACAAGAGTGATCTTTGAAGATCGGTCGCTTTTTTTAATTTATGTCGAAGAAACACGTAGTTTTGAAAAGGAAATCCTACTCTCGATGAATTGCACAAACTCTTTTCCTCAAATTTAATGTGTGAGTATGATGGACAAGGATTGAGGGATTATTGCAGGGAATCTCCATCCTGATTTTTTTAAACCTTAACTCTTGTCCTTAAACTCATCTAGGTCAAGAATAATAAATTAATTTAATTTGGAATAAAAGCCGTCTACTCACTATCAAGATGAGCCCTATAAAGCATGGGTGCTGCAGTTTGGATGGCCACGTCAATTATTTAAAAGATGTAATTAAACAATGCACGTGGACAGGTTTATTTGATATTTGCTAATGCTAATCTTAGATTAGGACTTGCAAGGGCATTATTATTGTCACGTCCTCAATACGATGGCATGTGTCCAAGAGATCGCAAATATAGTGCTTGACCTTGTAAGTATAAATGACTACAACATTGTAAACAATGATAGGTCAATTGCATCAACTACCCAATAATCACACGAAAAGGTATTCAAAACTATTTAGATTTCAATTTAATTAAAGTCAAAAAAGTTTCTTATTCTCAAGCAAAGAGATTTCAAGTTGAGTTTGATGGCAAGAAACTCCATAAATATAAAGGTTTAAAATGAATATTTCTACATGAGGATTTGGATGAAGTAGAGTATTTATTGGAGATATTGTTAACTCTGACAGCTTAAAAAACTATCCTCTATGACTTTAATTTGCTTTATATCCATGTTCCTACCCCTTTGACTAGATTTAGAAGGATCATGAGCTGTAAAAATCACCATGCAATCTATACTATCGGATTTGCTATAATCGAAAGGTGTGTTAATAAGATACTTTTTAAGTGATTCCTTTAGATGTACGTTAGGTTATTAATGGAGCCCTTATCTTTAAGACGAAGATGCGATGTCTTATAAGCGTCAATAAAAGTTTTGAAGGATGGAAAAGAATTCTTAATTAATGTTAATAAAATATAAGAAAATATCAGCATTACAACTATTATGCAAGCAAAGAAATTAATTAATGTATATAAAAAGTTTATTTTACTAATACTAAAAAGAAGTAAATATGCCATAATATAAGAAAAAAATTATCAACAAATTAAAAAGCTAAGAGGCTCGGTTTTGAATAGAAAAAGTAAAAATTTCAGCAACTTCAGTTTTAAATTAACAGGAGTTAAATATCTCAAATTGAGAGAGCTTTGTTTGAGAGCGTTAATCTATTATAGAAGATTTTAGCCTCTTTAATTATATTTGGATAAAGCTTGAAGCAACATTCGTTACATCTTAACCACATTATGCATTAGAATTTTTAAAAAACTATAATTTTTTTATACTTCATCAAATAAAGATGTTCTCTTTTTATTTTTTACTTGAGTATGGTAACTTTTTGATACCACTAATGTTATATAGGTAATTTAATGTTATATTTAATTCTAAAGAGCGCAACTCATAAGTGATTAAAGAGCTTACGACAATATTTGGATCTCAAAATGCGTCACTCTAAAGAAAAAAAAAATTTTTTTGAGAAAGGATTTTGGCTTCCTTTTTGGCTAACCATAACTCTCAATCTTAACTTTTGAAAAGAATTTTGGGGAGCCCAAGCTATTAATCCTCATACCATAAAGATAATGAAATCCATCTATAAGATGATTTTCATTATATCTGAAAACAGAAATCGGAGTTCAGAAGGATCCCTGGATTTCTTAAAATTATTTCTTTTATGCATTCTTTCCCGTAGAATCGTTGTCATATATCAGCCACGTCTTAAACATCATGACTGTCTTTGGTTTTAGGTTTAGATGGAACAAACTCTCTTTGATTTATTTATTTCAAGTATTATCGTGAATCATTTTCTAAATCTCCAAATCCCCTCCTCTTTTTGAACGTGAATAATGCAAATTTTAAATCTAGTGTAAATAACTCTGCCATATAAACTAAAAGAAGTACTGGGTATCTTTATACTAGGAATCATTATATAATTATATGATGATACTTTAGTCAATTTGACCATCAAAAGAGTGTATATTTGATTATTTTCCGCACAAAAAAAAAAGAAAAGAAAAGCAAGGGTATATTTGTGACAGACTGTGACTGCGAGCACTACGGGAGAGCAGGCGCGAGTGCATCGCGATTCCCTCATGCGGATTCTCTTCGCGAACCATCTCGTCGTTTTGTGCGCCGAAACGCCGTAATCTTTTACACCCAATGGACAATTTTTTTTTTTTTTTTTTTTTTTGGTTTTTTGCGCCGGGGCCGGAGCTGGAGCTTGCCCGTGGCCCCAGGCCCAGCCCTCCTCCTCGCTCCCGCGTACGCCGATCGGCTGTCTACCCTTGCCCACCAACCAGCCACCTCGAACACCATACGGCAGCGTTGGATCGCAAAAGTTTTTTTTCGACCGTTGCAGGGCTCCAACGGTGCAACGGTAACGAAGCCTCTCGAAACGAGTGGCCGTTGGACGTGACGTGACGTGACGTGACACGTATCGCGCATTGTATTTATTTCTGCTCGGCACCGAAGGCACGGGGGGAGCCACGAATATTTATTACCCGCTGGTCCGAGAATTCGCTGTTCTGTCCGGAACAGCAAATCGGGCTGGTCGTCCGACACGCCGGTTCTGGTCTGGGTGGAAGTTGTGCGCTGACGAGATAACGACAGCTCCCGCTCAAGCGCGAGACAGCTCAACAGCGACGGCTGCCCATAGCCCAAACCCGCCTTTGCCGACCAATCAGAAGATACCACATGTCGAAACCGTTCAGTGGGTCGTGTGGGTCGTCCGGCGGTTGCGGTGGCAACTGGCAGTTCACCTTTATTTATCCAACGGATAAGATCGTCCGGACCGTCGGCTTTAGTAGAGCTCGAGGCTGTAGGTGTGTGTACGTTGCAGATTTAATTAATTTCGGACCTAATCACCGTTCGCTTACATCTGAACGGTCGCTGGCCCGACGGTCCGTGACTGGTACGTTGGAGACGCGAGTGGGTTGGAGCATATTTTCGGGCTGGCTGGATCATTCTCCGTTCTCCGATTTGTACCAGGCTTCCGGTGGACCGTGGCAGCAATTATTGGATTGCGTCAAATACGAATTGTGGTCGAATTGGGTAGTAGAAAGCTGGCACGTGTCCGAAATTGCTTCCCTCGAACCCAGCCCGCCCCAGCAGCAGCAGCAGTCCTGCACCCTGTTTGCATCCTATCGGTCCAGAGATTGGGTTGGAGCCCAACCTCTGTTTCGCGGACCCATGTGCGTGGTACGTGGAACCAGACGCGATAGACCGGCATCTGCCGTTGACTACTAAATGAACGGTGATGATATGCATGCGATCCTGACTCGCTGGAAGGCTGTTGGATTTTTTAGATGCCAGGCTGCCGACGGATCTCCTCCTCGTCTCTTCTCGCTCTCGCTCTCACCGGCTTCCATCATCTCATCACATGGTCTCGCTGTAACCGGGGCCCACACCCACCGCGCCTCCACTCTCTTCTATCGTCCTTTCACTGATTTTTGGAAGAAAAGGGTGACGACAGGGCATGGCAACCAAGAATCGCCACAATCATGTGGTAAAAATAAAAAGACACCGCTGGAGAGGCCAAGCTTCTCGATCGAGACCACCCTCGTGACTCAGGAACGATGTGGGACGTTTGGGCGAGCCATTTGTCATCGTACATCATCACCCTTCAATTCAATTAATACATGGGCGTGGATGTGATATTGCTTTGAATTCTAAAGGCGGACCCCTCCCCCACCCCACAACGCGCCAACCCCCCCTACGCGTAGGTGTTCTGCAGCCCACGACCAGTCCATAAATCCCCCTGTCCTCCTCTTTTTTCTTCGTTCCAAAGGGAGAGCAGGAGAGTAGAGAGGGAAAAAAAGGAAGAGAAGCCGGAGCCGGGTGGGGAGGAGAGCAAGATGTCGAAGGAGGTTAGCGAGGAGGCGGTGCATGCGCCGGCGAAGGACTACACCGACCCGCCGCCGGCGCCGCTGCTGGACATGGGGGAGCTCCGGCTGTGGTCCTTCTACAGGGCCCTGATCGCCGAGTTTGTTGCTACCCTCCTCTTCCTCTACGTCACCATCGCCACAGTCATCGGCTACAAGGTCCAGTCCCAAAACGACCAGTGCGGCGGCGTTGGCATCCTCGGCATCGCCTGGGCCTTCGGTGGCATGATCTTCATCCTTGTCTACTGCACCGCCGGCATCTCCGGTTGGTTGATCTCTCTCTCGAAGTCTCTTGCCAAGCACTCACTTCCATTTTTTTTTTAATACTGATACGTGTTTAAAATTGAAGGGGGTCACATTAACCCGGCGGTGACGTTCGGGCTGTTCCTGGCAAGGAAGGTGTCTCTGGTGAGGGCGCTGATGTACATGGTGGCGCAGTGCCTGGGGGCCATCTGCGGGGTGGGCATCGTCAAGGGGATCATGAAGCACCGCTACAACTCTTTGGGCGGTGGAGCGAACGTGGTTGCTTCCGGCTACACCGAGGGAACCGCCCTCGGCGCGGAGATCATCGGCACCTTCGTCCTCGTCTACACCGTCTTCTCCGCCACCGACCCCAAGCGCAGCGCCCGTGACTCCCACGTCCCGGTCCGTATTCTTACCTAGCTAGCACCAAATTAATTACTGTCACAGCCCACTCAGCTTTATTATTTCTTTCAGCTGACCCTTTCCTTGCTACTTCTTCTTGCATGTAGGTCTTGGCTCCACTTCCCATCGGGTTCGCAGTGTTCATGGTGCACCTGGCCACCATTCCCATCACCGGCACCGGCATCAACCCAGCCAGGAGCTTGGGAGCTGCAGTCATCTACAACCAGGACAAGGCTTGGGACGATCAGGTAATTATAATTAATTAACATGAAACGAAAAACTTTTGCGCGAGTTACAGGTTATGAATGTTTGGATTCTTAGTTTTAACGTCGTATTATTGTTTATGGTGTAACAGTGGATCTTCTGGGTGGGCCCGTTCGTGGGGGCGTTGGCCGCGGCAGCGTACCACCAGTACATCCTAAGAGCAGCGGCCATCAAGGCGCTGGGATCGTTCCGAAGCAACCCCCACAACTGAGCTTGGAAGCAGTGGCCAGTAAATTACCAGACCAGGGGAGGGAGGTGGCTGCGGTGACTGTGTGGTGTAGGGAGCCCGTCTGTTCTCCTTTGGTCTGTTGTGTATGTGAGAGAGTGCTGAAAGAGAGAGAGAGAGAGAGAGAGAGAGAGAGAGAGAGAGAGAGAGAGAGGAAGGAAGGAAGGGCTTGTTGGTTCCACTTTACCTTATTTTTCTAGTTTCGTTTTGTGCTTATCTCTGTCATGTGATGATGAAATGTAACGAGGATTGGATGTGCTTTGATTTGTCTGGGTTAAGTTGGGGAATTAAATTAAAATGGTCTGTCGTTTTCTTGTCCTTGTTCTTCGTTTGCTATGATGATTCCATGATGTCCACTAACCATTCGTTTTGCTTTACGTCTCGTGCAATTATGGGAGTGTAATTCTTTTCGAGAACATCCCACCCAGCACCAAGTAGGCTCTTTTTTAGTTCTTGGCTGCTCCCCTCTAATTTTTACAATACTTTTTTAGTCTTGGTTCCTCCCTACCTAACCCAACGGCATTTCACTTTATCCTCTTTTCCCATGGGGGAGTAATTTGAAGAAGTTAAATCAGTAAAGCTGGTTACTAGTCTAGACGGGGGGGCATCCTATGTCTTTTGGGAAGTGAAAGAAAGAAGGGGCATCCTATGTCTTTGGGAAATGAAAGAAAAAAGTGAGGGAAAGTTTATCTCAGTGGGGCATTTGGAAATTGGAAGGGACTGCGAAGTTATGTGGGGTGGTTTGGTCCCGCGGACAGCCTGTAAAGCTGGGCGTGGCCTTGCATGGGGAATAGGGTCAGACGTCGGAGGGGGAAGTGTGAGAAAAGAAAAGGCGAGGGGAAAAAAGCGTGGGCCTGGCGCGCGTGGTGGTGGATGTTGCCTGCGAGGCTGGAAAGCGCGGGAGGGTGACGGGCAGGGCACGGTCTCCAACATGTGGGACGCTGGTTCTACCATGGCCCCGCGCGGATCCACCTGCCGGCCGGTCCACTGTTTGTTGAAATGAACACCCATCATCATCACATGGGCGCCCTAGTTAAAGCGAGAGCGGTTAAAGAGAGAGAAACACGCGCACGTTAGCCGTGCATTACGACGAGCAGCGGAAGCGAACTGCTCTAAAAGAAAAGAAAATTATTGATGGGTTGGTTGATGGAGGAAAGCCATGGGATTTGGAATGCTTGATCAGTTATTAAAATTTGATCCGGACCTATCAAATAAACTCTTATTATTTATAAAATATTAAAATATAATATAAATCAGTAATTAAACTGACTCAGTTTTGCTATGGGAGCGGCTTTATTAAGGTAGTGTTTGAAATAGGAAATAAGAGGGGATATATCCTCTGAATATTTTCTCTTATCCTCAAAAGCCATAATTATAAGGGATAGCTGTGAATAAAGTTAATCAAAGGGATAATTCATGGTTAACCATGGGATATCCCTCAATTTATTCCCTAGAGAATGCAGGAATAGCTAGTTATCCCTTCAAATAAGAGAAAAAAAGTTATCCTATGGATTTACCTTTTTACATTTGATATGATCAATGAAATAGCCAAGGGATATCCCTAGGGATAGCTAGAGGATAAACTCTATCCCGTACACTTATCCATGGATAATATTTTTTTATCAAATACTACCTAAGTGTTAGAAATTAAAGAGAGAGTAGAAGAGATAAAGATCGATGGAGAAGATGAGGAAAGCATTTTTTAAGCCAAGGCTCACAAGACTTGGTTCATTGCTTGAAATTTTTAACACAACTTATTTTCAGTTGCAGAAACTATAAATAAATAAATAAATAAAATTCTTAAAAAATTTCTTTGGTGTTTCCTTCACTGACTGAACGACCAACATATTTTGCCTTAATATATTTTATCTTGTTTTCAGGGGCCGAAATATGACGTTTGGATCCTCTTAATTAGTTGGAGAGATCAGGTGTTGAACAAGTTGCAGGTGAATGAAAAATGAGGGGGATCTCCATGCCGGGAAATGCTTCGTCTTCCCACGGTTGAAGGGCATCTGTTGTTGACTTCACTGGCCATGGGATGGATGGCAAGCGAAAATAGGCCAGAAATAAATGCCAATGAATGCCCACCGGAGATACATAAGACAGTTGCATTTGAGAGCAGTAGCATTTGAGGCCAGTTGCATCACGTGTTTCTTAAGACGTGAGCTAGAAAAAAGAGTACCTGTGGCTTGGAAAACTTAAAATTAATTATAGAAGAATCAAATATTTGTGGCTTGGAAAACTTATAATTATAGAAGAATCGAATATTTTTCAATCGGTAGCACCATTGTCTTATTATGGTGTGGATAATAGGATCATGACACCCATAGATTAATATTGTTACAGCAAAATAATTGAGTCGATCCTGTGTAGCTATTATGATGAGCAATCCTGAAAGAAAACCAAATGTCGTCATTTGACATGGCAACGGCCACCCAGACATTAAAATGCCATCCTTTTTCAATTATAACCTTCATAAGCTACGGCGCATGTTGAATATTTTTTTAGGTTTAATTTCACTTAATTTCTCTTAATCATGAAGTATTTGTACATTTTCTTTCTAAATCAAAAATATTTAGACTCAATTCCCTAGTTTCAATTTAAGTTATAATTAGCCTCTACCATTTACGTTGCGGAAAGTGATCATGTCAGTACTATGCTAGTTTTTTATAACAAAAAATATGATAAAAAGCAATAATATATATTCATCCTTTAAAGAAAATAATTTTGATCAAGAATATAATTATTTTTTCTTTTTTAATATGAAATGGTGTCGATGGTGGTCATGCAACAGTTATGTATTCTTTTTTTTATTACTTTTAACTCATTTTTAAATGGTAAAGATTATATGAAATTAAAATTGAAATTAAAGGAATATACAAATATTTTGTAGTTAAGAGGGATTAAGTAGAACCAATCTATTATTCTAATTATGATGAGAGGTATAGGTTTATAATGTACGTTGACAAATTAAGAAATAAGGAGGATTAGCTGCGAGGCATTTCAATGGTTGTTCCTAGCAATTATATGAGATATTTGTTGTCTAGCTGCTGAGACCCACAGCTATCTCAAATACACTTCATGTCTTTACATTTAATGGTACATTTGATATAAAGTTAAAAGGAGTGAAAAGAGTTACTCTCCTCCCTCTCCCTCTCATACCTCTTAAATCATTAACTTAAAAACAAAAATGATTCAAGAATAAAAAAAAATTAAAAAATTAAATAATTTCATTGAAATATAATTAATAATTATACTTAATAATATTTCATCTTTTATTTAGAGACATAGCAGATACAACTGATAGAAATTTTTTTCTTAAAATTTGTACCAGAAAATATTAGTTATTTGATTTAATTTTTTAAACTGATATCAAAGGCATCCCAAGATTGACTAAAAGATAAAAAAATAAATTATTTGGCAGATTAGATGAGGAGCTCGATTGCTAAAGATCTTTGCAAATTGGATTTATATTCAGGTTTGAATCCGAGGAATATTGTTCAATTCAGTAGTGGTCTCAGAGCGCAATGGGCCTCATTATGACCCCTATCCTCTGTTCTCCCCCTCTCCGAGTTCAGCCGAGCTTATAATACCATTTAAAGCCTTTTCAGCTTTACGCCTTCAGTGCTGGAGCATTCAGTATCGATGCTTATTTATTAAATTTCCTTCCTACTTAACCTTTTCTTTATTTTATCTTCATCATTCTTTTTCAAAGTAGTCTTCTTTATGTGAGAAAAGGAGTCCAAAAATAAAAATATTGTCAGAAATTTTTATCCCCCAGACGATACCAGACAGCATCGACCTTTTTTTATTAAAATAATCTTTTTCCCTGAGGAAAAGGACAGTGGCATTTGGTAGCAATGAGGCAAGGGGAATGAATCGAGATGACAAAGATCCGATAAAATTTGCAGCAAAATAAAATTCAAATCATTCAATATGCTGAAAATAAGATAATAAATAATTCATTGACTATCTACAGAACAAGAAATAATTCAATATCTATCTACAAAAGTATTTTTTTAACAAAATATCAGACAATATAAGTATCAGCTACTTCTTAGGACATGCATGCCATGAAGTCAGTGAATTTTATGAAAGAGAGAGTGGTATGCAGAGAAATATCACGTAGTAGACATAGAGATTGTTGATGTTCGATCACTTTAAGTTGGTATTTTTTGAGCATCAATCGTCACTCCAGGGATGCACCAGGATCCCTCCTTCGTCTTCAGAGTCCTGCAAGAAGTTTCGTGACTGAAGATTCCAGTTAGAACCCTCCAACGCTCCAGTTAGCAACCAGGAAATAACAGTAGTTTTTGAGAAGAAAAGATGTGTGTGGAAAAAGTAGGTTGTTTCAGGCCTAAGAAAAATCCTCCTCCCCATTTGATCTTACCTCCCTTTTATCGGCATCTCCCTTTGCTAAGGTCCGAATATCATGACGTGTTAGCACTCTTATAAAGAGCTGGTCGGATTGGATCTGCATCCATTGTTCCGACATCATTAGTGTTTTTTCAGAAATAATCGGCTTTTAATGCTATTTAGCCAGAGTCATTAAATTCTATTGATGACTTTTTGGGCCTCAATGGCTTTTTTGATTCGAAGTGATTGGTACTTTATGGCAGGTAATCGCCTTTTGATGCTTATTTAGTCAGAGTTATTAAATTCTACTAATAACTTTTTAGGCCTTAGTGACTCGAAGTGATTGATACTTTATGATGTAGTCGCCTTTTGATGCTTATTTAGCTAGAGTTATTAAATTCTGCTAATGACTTTTTAGCCTTAGTAGCTTTTCTGACTCGAAGTGATTGATACTTTATGGTAGGTAATCGCCTTTTGATGCTTATTTAGCCAGTGTCATTAAATTCTGCTAATAACTTTTTGGGTTGGGATCCTTTGAGGATGGTCTCTTATCTTGTTAAATATGCGAGATTCTGGAAAAGCGACCCCCGCCTAGGGGATGGTTGTTAGGAATTGTATCCTAAAGCTAATCATTTGATGATTGTGCTAATGTAAATTACATATAAATTGATATATTAATAAAAGTTATTTGGCAGTTTATTCATTACAAGAACATCTTCTTAAAACTCATAATAGTAATGAAACCCTTAGGATCTTCCTTCAAATAAAGGAGGATTTATCTTTGAAGGTCCTCAAAAGAGTTCGCGACCAAATGATATACTATGAAAGGGCCATAGTACTATCAATTATAGGACGTTGTATATCATATTTGTTGGTTGTCCTCTTAACCAAGAAGTGTAGAGACACTGGTATGACATATAGGTAAAAGTGTAGGAGTACATTTCACCGAACGTGACTCATTTTCGGATACTATGCTGTCAAGAGTTAATCCGAGAAGATATGGGTATAAGTATCCTTTAGACCTGAAGATCACAACCGGTGACTTGCAAGCAACTCATTGTACTTAGGTGCCGGATCATCTGGATTCTAATCCAGCTACGAAAGGTTACTGGGTGCAATCAAGTACTTGTGGTAGTCAGTTGTGGATCAAGATGGAATTTGACCTATTTTGTTAAAAGAAGAAATGCTTGTATTTCAATTTAGCAAGACCTTGGCCAAGGCACTTCATGTGAAGGTCACATGATCACTAAAGTTGAAATCACTTATGGATTTGCTGTTTAGAGTTGACAGGCTCTTAAGCCATCCTTAGCATTTGTGGTCAAAAGAATGAATTATATGGTAATTGTTTCTTAGGGTTCTTGGTGTTTGCTCAACAACTCTTTGACCTATCCGGACGTCGGGTTTCATTGCTAGATGGGCACATCGATTAGTAGAGAAAGTTGTTCCTATGCTACTGGCTTAGGTTCGAACTTAGAGAGTCACACGCAAGTTTCCTAGGATGATTTATTTGCTGATCAACGATTGAGAATCGTATATGATTTAATTAATCAATTTGATTGATTGAATTATCTTAATTGGGTTAAGTACAATTGAATGAGATTCAATTTGGTTTAAGTCTATTAGAAGGATTAATCAATTTCAAATATTGATTTGAAATTAGACTTGATTTGGATTTAAATAGATTCAGGACTAGACAAATTTGATTTGGGCTAGGACCATGATCTATATAGGTTCAATCTAATAAATTCAAATCAGCTTAAACCAAAATCCAAACCCAAACCCTATGTGTGAAAATAGTTTTCTCGCATAAGGATCTGACATGATGAGATGGCTGAAATCTCATCTCATGATAGATTAAATTCTCATGTAGAATTTAATGTATAACATTAATCTTCTTCAAATGGTTCCATTGGAATTCTAAGTATTAGAATTCATGTACCTCTTTGAATTAACCAACGATGGAATTCTAAGTGTTAGACATCTCTTTGGTTTTCACCGAATGTTGAAATTAACCAAACGTTGCGTCTCTTTGGTTTTCACCGAGCGTCGGAATTAACCAAATACGTCTCTTAGGTTTTTACCGAATGGAATTAACCAAACACTGCATCTCTTTGGTTTTCACGAACGGCAGAATTCTAAGTGTTAGAATTCAATGGGCTAAAGGCTACATTGAGCCTATAAATTAGAGGTCATTCTTCACCAGATGATAGAACAACAACGAAAAGTTATGGATTGAATTTCTAAAGAGTTAGAATAGAAAATCCTGGTGTAATTCTGGTGTCAGCGAAAGTTTGATGGATCTTGGAAGAAGATTCAAGTGGGAGGATTCAAGATCAGCAAAGTTATTTTTCTGCAAGCTAGCACTCCCGGAAATCCAATCATTCGAACTTCGCGTGGACGATACTAGAGGCCGAACGATTGAACGGCTGCAGAGCAATAAAGATTTACCTACTGTTCTTAAGGTAAATGATTTGATCCCTAGATCTTAAGGCAGGCTTCAAGATAAGTAGTATGACTTCTCATATTGAAGATCAAGATAGGATCTTGATGTTTTTATTTATATGCATATTTTAGATCAAACGATCCAATATATAAGGCAAAGATATGATCTTGATGCATTTTAGATAGATTAATATGTAATCTTTAAGTTTCCGCACTAATAATTGTTATCAGTTATTAAATATGCATGCCTCGGAGATTGTTTCTCCCTTCAATGGTCACCATTGAGGCCGCCTAGGACCTGCCCTGGGGCCTGGAGGCCGCCTAGGGGCCGATTACTATCGAGGCCGCCTAGGGACCGATTACAATCGAGCCGCCTAGGACCCGCTCTGAGACCACCTAGGGGCCGATTATTATGGAGGCCGCCTAAGACCAGCCATGGAGCCACCTAGGAGCCGATTACTATCGAGGCCGCCTAGGACCAACCCTTGGGGCCGCCTAGGGGCCGATTACTATCGAGGCCGCCTAGGACCTGCCCTGGGACCACCTAGGGGTCGATTACTATCGAGGCCGCTTAAGATCCGCCCTAGGATCGGCTAGGGGCCGATTACTATCGACTGCTTGGACTCTACTGCCGCCTGATCGATTACTATGATTCAAGATTAGTAACCAAAGGATCAGCAAACAGTGTACATCTGATCACACAGAACATGCAGCCTATATTGTATTATGATTAGATGTGGCTTTTATAGCTTCCCATGATCCGATAAAAAACTCACTTCTCCACAACCTATTTCCAACCTTTTACTCTTTTTACATTATATTTCTAACAAACAAGCTCATAAGTGATAAGATACTTAGAGACTCTCATCTTCTTAATGAATTAAAATGGATCTTAATTAGCTTCATAGATAAACTTTTGATCATCCATTCATTTATACTTTGAAGACTTTAATATAGTATTTAAAATAGAAATTTATAAAATTTATCCATCCCGATACTCCTATTCATTTAACAAAAATAACGTATAACTTGTTTAATTTTATAATGTATTTATACTAATTTAACCAGGAAGACTTTATGTTCAAAAAATAACTTTAAATTATATATCTACACAATATATTTTAATTAATTTTAGTTCATTTTTATTTACATTTCACATGATGATAAAATAAAATTAATTAAAGAATATCATTAACTTTAATAAATAGATTTGATAGGTCAGATTACACAAATTAAATTATTTAACAAATAAATTATCTAAGTTAATTTATCAATTCATTTTGATCCAAACCCGTTTAATTTGTATCCATTCGAACCATGCTCAGAAGTCTTGTTTACCCGAAAATGAAAGTTGCAACAGGAAAACAAAAAGAGTCAAGAAAGGGAACCTCTACACATACCACCTCAATTTAGCTTTTAGTTTTGATAACGATAAAACGATCCATGGGATAGCCAGGGGATAAACTCCCCCACCTTATCTATGGAAATATTTTTCCTATCAAACACTACCTAAGGGATAGCTGGGAATAAAGTTAACCAAAGGGATAATTCATGGTTAACCATGTTTAACTATGGAATATCCCCTCAATTTATTCCCTAGAAAATGAGGAATAGCTGGTTATCCCTCCAAATAAGAGTAAAAAAAAGTTATCCTATGAATTTACCTTTTGTTATATGATCTATCCCAAAACCTATACACTTATCATGGATAATATTCTATCAAACACTACCTAAAGGATAGTTGAAATAAAGTTAACCAGAGGGATAATCCATGGTTAACCAAGGGTTATTTCCTCAATTTATTTTCTATAAAATACAGGAATAGCTGGTTATCCCTTCAAATACGAGTAAAAAAAGGTTATCCCATGGATTTACCTTTTTGCATTTGATATGATCAATGGGATAGCCAAGGAATATCCTATGGATAACCAAAGAATAAACTCTATCCCATACTTATCCATGAATAATATTTTTTTTATCAAACACTATCTAATGGTCCTATAACTCTCTTGTGCGTGCACACAAGAAAGCAACCGGCTTTTGTTGGCCTTTCATTTTTGAATGCCATTAATTTGCTTTGCGTCTAGCTAGACTTTCAACTGCAATTATTTGATGGTGTTGGATGCGATCGAGGGATCCACAAGATATTTGATGAAAATAATGAAATGAGCTTAGAAGGATAACAAGAAGATTGTGAAGAATGCTCAAAGATTTTTAGCGAAGAAAGGATAACAAGAATAGCTAAGAAGGAATCTTATAACCTTTCGATTTATAAAGAAAATAAGAGTATAGAGAAATGAATGATAAAGTCTACCGCTATGCTTTTTTGTTGCTACTACAATACACTTTGATGGGGCCAGTGGCCTCATGAAAAATAAAATTTTTTGGACGGCCCCAAAGGCCGACGCCCGATGGCCCCAAAGGCCGACACCTCCAAGACCGACGGCTCAAGACCGACGGCTTTAAGACCGACGACCCCAAAGGCCGACACCCGACGGCTCCAAGACCGATGGCCCCAAAGGCCGACACCTCTAAGACCGACGGCTCAAGACCGACGGCTTCAAGACCGACGGCCCAAAAGGTCGACACCCGACGGTCCCAAAGACCGACATCTCCAAGATCGACGGCTCCAAGACCGACGGCCCCAAAGGCCGACACCCGACGGTCCCAAAGGCCGACACCCGATGGCCTCAAAGGCCGACATCTCCTAGACCGACGGCCCCAAAGGCCGACACTCGACGGCCTTAAAGGCTGACATCTCCAAGACCGACGGCTCCAAGACCGATGGCCCAAAGGCCGACACCCGACGGCCCCAAAGGCCGACACCTCCAAGATCGACGGCTCAAGACCGACGGCTCCAAGACCGACGGCCCCAAAGGCCGACACCCGACGGTTCCAAAGGCCGACATCTCCAAGACCGACATTTCCCAACCGACGGCCCCAAAGGCCGACACCCGACGGCCTCAAATGCCGACATCTCCAAGACCGACGGCTCCAAGACCAACGGCCCCAAAGGCCGACATCCGATGGCCCCAAAGGCCGACACCTCCAAGACCGACAGCTCAAGACCGATCGCTCCAAGACCGACGGCCCCAAAGGCCGACACCCGACGATCCCAAAGGCCGACATCTCCAAGACCGACAGCTCAAGACCGATGGCCCCAAAGGCCGACACCCAACGGCCCCAAAGGCCAACATCTCCAAGACCGACGGCTCCAAGACAGTCGGCCCCAAAGGCCGACACCTCCAAGACCAGCATCTCCAAGCAAGTCAGCCACGGCATCTTTCCCAGCCGGCCCCGGTTCCCAGCCGGCCCCGGCGCTTCCCAGCCAGCCCCGGCATCTTTTCAGCCAGCCCCGGTTCCCAGCCGGCCCCAGCACAACCCAGCGGCGCCGACATCTTTCTAGCCGGCCCCTACTTCTCCAAGCAAGTCGGCCCCGACAACTTCCCAGCCGGCCCCGGCACCTCTCAGCCGGCCCCGGTGCTTCCATCCTAGCCGGCTCCGCCTGATCCAAGTCGGCCCAGGCGCTTCCATCCTAGCCGGCCCCGCCTGATCCAACTCGGCCCCGGCGCTTCCATCCCAGCCGGCCCCGCCTGATCCAAGTCGGCCCCGGTGCTTCCATCCTAGCCGGTCCCGCCTGATCCAAGTCGGCCCCGGCGCTTCCATCCTAGCCGGCCCCGCCTGATCCAAGTCGGCTCCGACGCTTCCATCCCAGCCGGCCCCGCCTGATCCAAGTCGGCCCCGACGCTTCCATCCCAGCCGGCCCCGGCACCTCTCAGCCGGCCCCGGCGCTTCCTTCCCAGCCGGTCCCGCCTGATCCATCCCAGGCGGCCCCGGCGTCTCCTGTCCCGCCGAATCGGCCAAGGCCATCCCAGGCCGGCCCGACTCGGCCCCGGCGTCTCCTATTCCATCGAGTCGGCCAAGGCCATCCCCGGTCGGCCCGACTCGGCCTCGGCGTCTCATGTTCCGCCGAGTCGGCCAAGGCCATCCCCGGCCGGCCCGACTCGGCCCCGGCATCTCCTAATCCGCCGAGTCGGCCAAGGCCATCCCTGGCCGGCCCGACTCGGCCCCGGCGTCTCCAGCTCTGCCGACCCGACACTTCCCCTGGCGTTTTCAGTTCTGCCGAGTCGGCCAAGGCCATCCCCGGCCGGCCCGACTCGGCCCCGGCGCCTCCAAGTCCGTCAACCCCGCCCCGGCACTGTCTTGCTAGCGGGATTGGCCCCAGCCATCTCGGGTCGACCCGGCTCAGCCCTGACAAGTTGGGATCTCCCAGTTCCCGCCAGATCAGTCCCAGCGGCTCAAGAAACTACCTCTCTGACATGCGCCGCCCGACAGCGCCTGACGCGCGCCGCCCAACAGCCCCGCCGGCTGATGGGACGTAGCCCACTGATCAGCCCAGATTCACGCAAGGGCTCAGCAGATCTTCTGACTCAAGCAATCCCATGTGATCGTGCCAGAATCAACCCATATAAAAAGGTGAATCCACACACCAAACAGGTATGCGCGATAACCTCCAAAATCGCCATCTCTACTCTAAAAGGGATTCCTCCTCTCGGAGATCCCTCTTCTCCATACAAAACAGGGCTCACTCGAGGCGGGTCGACCCAAGATGGCTGGGGCCAATCCCGCTGGCAAGACAGTGCCGGGGCTGGGTTGACGGACTTGGAGGCGCCGGGGCCGACTCAAGATCTCCCAGTTCCTGCCAGATCAGTCCCAGCGGCTCAAGAAACTGCCTCTCTGACACGCGCCGCCCGACAGCGCCTGACGCGCGCCGCCCAACACCTCGCCGGCTGATGGGACGTAGCCCACTGACCAGCCCAGATTCATGCAAGGGCTCAGCAGATCTTCTGACTCAAGCAATCCCACGTGATCGTGCCAGAATCAACCCATATAAAAAGGTGAATCCACACACCAAACAGGTATGCGCGATAACCCCCAAAATCGCCATCTCTACTCTAAAAGGGATTCCTCTCTCGGAGATCCCTCTTCTCCACATAAAACAGGGCTCACTCGAGCCCTTCTTCAGCTGTGACCTCAGTCACTAACTTGGCCATCGGAGGGTCCCGCCGGAGACCCCCTCGGTCCCGCGACTTCTTTGCAGGCAACCCGGCAAAGCGAGGATTCGAGAAGCACCTCCGTTCCCGACGTCTAGGAGAGGTGATCGAGCGTCATCAGATTGGCGCACCAAGAAGGAGGGATAAGAAAAAGTAGAAAACATTCTCCCTGAGCTACACTTTTCATCCCCTCTCTTCTTCAAGAAGCCATGGTGGTGACTCGAGCCCAGGATGCCTACGTCAGCTGTCCGCGGGGCTCCTCCCGCCAGCTAGGCAGCAGGAGGCCGATCCCCCTGCTACCAACCCTCCGGTTGCTGCCCCCGCCGGACGCCACTATTCAAATAGCGGAGCAGCTGGCAACCCTCTCCCAGCAAGTCCAGAATCTCACCGCCATGGTCCACGGGCTCCAGCAGCAGCAGTCCGTGGCCACCCAGCACCAGACCGCTCCCCCCGCTAGTCAGCAGTCGGCGAAGGGAGGTTCTCCTCGGCGGGAGGCCGGTCGGCGAGGTACCGGCCGACGTTAAGTTTCCCCAAGGAAGCCCCGACGCGAGCCCTCCAAGCGGCCACGGTCCCCTGACCACGGCCCTGACGAGTTTCCTCCCAAGCCACATCATCACGAGGAACCCAGACGGAAGTCCCGACTTCCGTCTCCATCTCCTTCTGCCTTCTCGTCTTCTTCTTCCTCCGAGCCATCTCGGAGGGCCCCGATAATCAACCGCCAGGCGAAGGAACGTCTGGAGGAGTACAACCGGTGCCTCAACAAGCTCGCCAAGAAGATCAACCATCAGCCGGAGGAAGAGTTCGACACTCGTCCTCCCTACACTCGCCGCATCCTGGAGGAACCGGTTCCCTCCAGGTTCGCTTCCCCCAGGTGGACCCGTACAACGGTACGATGGATCCTCTCGATCATCTCGAGAGTTACAAAGCAATGATGCAAATCCAGGGCACTTCAGATGCCCTTCTCTACAAGGCCTTCCCCGCCACCCTGCGGAAGGCCGCCCGTGCATGGCACTCACGCCTGCCCCCTCACAGCATAGACTCCTTCTGGAAGCTGGAGAGGGCATTTTTGGCCCACTTCGACGCCTGCCGCTGGATCCTAAGGGTGGCAGACAGCCTCTTCTCCGTCCGCCAAAAGGAAGGAGAGTCACTATGGGACTTCGTGTCCCGATTCAAGACCGCCGCCGTCGAGGTCTACCATCTCGATGACGCGGTGGCCACCCTGGCACTGAAGCGGGGACTCCTCCCGTCCCGCTTCACTTTCTCCTTGGATAAGAAGCCCCCAAGCTCTTACTCTGACCTCCTTCTTTGGGCCCAGAAGTACATCCGCGCCAACGAGGCTGACTCGTCCAGAAGGGAAGCCGACAGGAGTTCCAATAAGAAGCCGCCGCCTGCGGAACCAGCTGAGGGACGATCCAAGCAGCCCGAACCACCTCGTCGCTTTGACCACCGGCCCCAGGCGCTGGTTCCAAAAGGACGGTTTACTCCTCTCACGGCTCCGATCTCCCTTATCCTGCTGGAGATTGAGGAGGAGCCTTACTTTCAACGCCCACGTCCCCTAAAGTCAATAAACCCCCACAACAAAGAGCTCTACTGCCGGTATCACCAAGACTATGGGCATGACACCGAAGATTGCCACCAGTTGAAGAAGGCCATTGAAAAGTTTGTCCAGCAGGGCCACTTGGGCGAGTTCGTTCGAGGAAACCTCCGGCCCCGGGTGCGTCGGCACCTCTAGCGCCTCAGATTTGCATCAACAATGCCCCAACGGAAAGAACAATAGCATGATCTCATGAGGGGAGAGCTGCGGCTCGAAAACCCAACAGAAGGAAGCAAGCTGGCATCAAAATGGGAAGCTTCTCCCCGCATTCGGAACGCGGACGGTATTATCAGTAGCTTGCTGATTCTTTAATAAAGTATTATTCAGAATATCCTTGTTTTATCACGCTCTTGGGATAAGTTTATTTCTTAGACAGAGACCGGCTCCGCGTCGGCAACAAAGACCGACTCCGCGTCGGCAACAAAGACCAACTCCGCGGAGGCAACAAAGACCGACTCCGCGTCGGCACCAAAGAACGACTCCGCGTTGGCACCAAAGACCGACTCCGCCGGCAACAAAGACCGACTCCGCGTCGGCAACAAAGACTGACTCCGCGTCGGCACCAAAGACCGACTCCGCATTGGCAACAAAGACCGACTCCGCGTCGGCACCCAAAGACCAACTCCATGTCGGCATCTCAAGACCGACTCCGCATCGGCACCAAAGATCGACTCTGCGTCGGTACCAAAGACCGACTCCGCGCCGGCAACAAAGACCGACTCCGCGTCGGCATCAAAGACCGACTCCGCGTCGGCACCTCAAGACCGACTCCGCGTCGGCACCAAAGACCGACTTCGCGTCAGCACCAAAAGACCGACTCTGCATCGGCACCAAAGACCCGCGAAGGCAAACAGCTACAAAAAAGCTAAGTATACTACATTGAAAAAAAGTTTCTTTTCATTAGTGTCTAGATGCGTTACAGGAAAACCCCCAAAGACCGACTCCGCATCGGCACCAAAGATCGACTCCGCGTCGACAACAAAGACCGACTCCGCGTCGGCACCTCAAGACCAGCTCCGTGTCGGCACCCTCAAGATCAAGACTTGCGGATTCCAATCAACAGAGTTTTCTGGGGGGCAGATCAACCCTTCAGAAGGAGACCAATTTCTTCAAAGAAAAAGGCACCTGAGCCTGGCCCAAGCACCCTCTGGTCACCCTCCGGGGTTCAAAAGGTTTTCGACGGTCTCAACTTTACCTCATCGGCTTCATCCTTGCCTCAACGGCTAACTGACGAGCGTCCCCCCAAAAAGTTAGCGTACGCTGCTTTCAGTGGCGGGCGTGAGGTAATCAATTTGCCTCCAAAAAATTTCTTGAAGTTCTACACTCCTTTTGCTTAGCCGATGCGGGGCACGCAAGCTCAAGGAGTGTGGGGGGCATTTGATGGGGCCAGTTGACCCAATGAAAAATAAAATTTTTTGGATGGCCCCAAAGGCCGACGCCCGACGGTCCCAAAGGCCGACACCTCCAAGGCCGACGGCTCAAGACCGATGGCTCCAAGACCGACGGCTCAAGACCGACGGCTTCAAGACTGACGGCCCCAAAGGCCGACACCCGACGGCTCCAAGACCGACGGCCCCAAAGGCCGACACCTCCAAGACCGACGGCTTAAGACCGATGGCCCCAAAGGCCGACACCCGACGGTCCCAAAGGCCGACACCCGACGGTCCCAAAGGCCGACATCTCCAAGACCGAC
>UESW01004589.1:512133-528235 GCA_900491605.1 Calamus simplicifolius | reverse complement strand
TATGCTGAAACTATTTAACTTGTACAACTCAAAGTACATTTTTAACATGATATCAGATAAAATAAAATGTAGCTTATTCTTCAAATAACATATCAGTACTGGAATACTCTATAATAACTCTTCACTGAAAGATAACTCATTAAAATAAAACTTCATGCATTACAATATGAAGATATGCATTCTTTATCTACAACCCAGACTCCCATCAGGATCTGCTTGCCCACTGGCATCTCAAGTAAGATCTCCCTCTCGGGATAACTATTTGGCCCATTGGCCCTTTTTATATCACAACATATGCTTTTAGATCTCATGATGCTGGGCTGTGTGTGTAATGCCTCTGAGGTACCACCCTACAGTCGCCCTTCTGTAGGTGTACTCTCATCGGGTGCGTGACTAGCAACAGGATCCCCGCACAAATAGCACCCCTTACCCGTGCGGTTCACCTGGCAAAGTGCTTTGTTCCTTAACCCTGGAACCTCGGGTTTTCTCTCTGCCCCCACGGGCTATATATAGTAATCAGCTCCACTGAGCTATGATTCATGCCCCCACGGGCTGCTCACAACCAGCCCCACTGGCCTGGTTAGGCATGCACTCACCCCTGATTCTGGGGTTCATCGTACGATCTGTTCGCAAGGAGGTGCCGGCTCGATAGTAGTGTGCAATGCTCATGCTACAGTACAGTCTAAAGGGTGATCAGCCCCCTAGCTGCCTGATGCTCAGTATGACTCATACATCATTTGTAAAGCTTTATCATGCAAATATGCCATGTATACATTAAAAATTCCCTCATTGAAACTCATGCTTATGTGTTTATGCTCAAAACTCATTTATCAGATTATCATATACTAGGTTCTCATTTCTCATATTTAAAACATACATAATACTCATAACATAGGTATAAATCTCATTATACTAGCTCAAATTAACCTCTCATTGCTAGATGAGAAATCCACTCACCTTAGTAGGTTACTCCTCGACTGGTACAACTGGTACTCAACTCTGGTATTTCGGCTCCCTGGAATAACCCTCTTGACCTACGTCAACATACAGATACAATAGCTATTAGGATTACCTCCACACGAGGTTTTCCCACGAACCGTGCATGCATACATGATCTATCCTCTAATATCTCATTATTTTCTTCCACCCAATCTCTACTCAAGATTACTTCTACTATTACCTCAAAATACACTAATCTAAGAAAATCTAAAGTCATACAAGACCTAGGGAAGCTATAGCTTACCTGGAGTCGAGCACAAACCCCCAAGCTTCCCTTTCCCTTTCTCTTTCTTCCTCCTTTTTCTTCTTCTTCTTCTTCCTTTTCCTCTCTTTTTCCTCTTCTTTCTTTCTTTCTTTTCTCTGGCTGAACCCACGTTCCCCTTTTTCTCTAATGACTTGGGGACCAAGTCATAGGAAACTTAAGGGTTAAGGCATGCCAAATCTCCCTTTTACCCTCACACACTCTTAACACACACTTTTTGGAAAACACGTGGCTCACTTATAACCATGCTATTTTGCCCTTATATTTTCTTTCCTAAGTTGCCCTTAACACAATTTGCAATTGACATCGGAGCCTTTTCCCCTTTTGCCCCTGATATAGCATTTTTTTAATAGATTTATAGCCCAGATCATCCTTTTTCGCTTAAATCTATACTTTTATGTAACATTTCTAAGAAAAGACTTTACCATCTTGAAGAACTCGATTTTAGAAATCCAACGGTTCAAACGGCATCCAAATCGGACTTGAAACGGATTAAATATGAATTTCTCAAGATTTAACTCAGAAAAACCTGCCGTCGCGGAGTCGGCTCGAACAGATTGCGAGTCGGCTCGAGCAGAAGTAGGGGTCGACTCCAGAAAAGTAGGAGTCGACTCCTGAAAGGTAGGAGTCGACTCCAGCACTGTAGGGGTCGACTCCTAAGCGTGCCGAAAGTTTAAAAACGTGCCGGAGTCGACTCCTATCAGAGTGGAGTCGACTCCAACCACTAAAAACGTCATTTTTAGGATAAAACTCAAACTAAACTTGATTTTTCTTGTGATTTAAACCCATTAAACTTAAGTCTCTCAATTTCTCAAATCAGACTCATTAACATTTAGAAATATACTTATTTACTCCAAAAATTTCTTCTCTTTACATTTATCAAAAGGCCAACACACCCATATATCAAGAAAACTTTCTGACTTTCATTTTAACTGAAAATGCCATAGATTACAAGGTTTTCAGGATGTTACACCGACGGCCCCAAAGGCCGACACCTCCAAGACCGACGGCTCAAGACCGACGGCTCCAAGACCGACGGCCCCAAAGGCCGACACCCGACGGTCCCAAGGCCAACATCTCCAAGACCGACAGCTCAAGACTGACGGCCCCAAAGGCTGACACCCGACGGTCCCAAAGGCCGACATCTCCAAGACCGACGGCTCCAAGACAGTCGGCCCCAAAGGCCGACACCTCCAAGACCGGCATCTCCAAGCAAGTCGGCCACGACATCTTCCCAGCTGGCCCCGGTTCCCAGCCGGCCCCGGCGCTTCCCAGCTGGCCCCGGTTCCCAGTCGGCCCCGGCGCTTACCAGCCGGCCCCGGCACAACCCAGGCAGCGCTGGCATCTTCCTAGTCGGCCCCTACTTCTCCAAGCAAGTCGCCCCGGCATCTTCCCAGCTGGCCCCAGCACCTCTCAGCCGGCCCCGGCGCTTCCATCCTAGCCGGCCCCGCCTGATCCAAGTCGGCCCCGACGCTTCCATCCCAGCCGGCCCCGCCTGATCCAAGTCGGCCGCGGCGCTTCCATCCCACCGGTCCGCCTGATCCAAGTCGGCCCAGCGCTTCCATTCCAGCCGGCCCCGCCTGATCTAAGTCGGCCCCGACGCTTCCATCCCTGCCGGCCCCACCTGATCGAAGTTGGCCCCGATGCTTCCATCCCAGCCGGCCCCGCCTGATCCAAGTCGGAACCCGGCGCTTCCATCCCAGCCAGCCCCCGACACCTCTCAGCCAGCCCCGGCGCTTCCTTCCCAGCCGGTCCCGCCTGATCCATCCTAGGCGACCTCGGCGTCTCCTGTCCTGCCGAGTCGGCCAAGGCCATCCCAGGCCGGCTCGACTCGGCCCCGGCGTCTCCTATCCCGCCAAGTCAGCCAAGGCCATCCCCGGCCGGCCCGACTCGACCCCGGCGTCTCCTGTTCCGCCGAGTCGGCCAAGGCCATCCCCGGCCGGCCCGACTCGGCCCCGGCGTCTCCTGTTCCACCGAGTCGGCCAAGGCCATCCCCGGCCGGCTCGACTCGGCCCCGGCGTCTCCTAGTCCGCCGAGTCGGCCAAGGCCATCCCGGCCGGCCCGACTCGGCCCCGGCGTCTCCAGCTCCGCCGACCCGACACTTCCCCTGGCGTCTCCACTTCCGTCGAGTCGGCCAAGGCCATCCCCAGCCGGCCTGACTCGGCCCCGGCGCCTCCAAGTCCGTTAACCCTGCCCCGGCACTATCTTGCCAGCGGGATTGGCCCTAGCCATCTCGGGTCGACCCGGCTCGGCCCTAACAAGTCGGGATCTCCAGTTCCCACCAGATCAGCCCTAGCGGCTTAAGAAACCGCCTCTTTGACGTGCGTCGCCCGACAGCGCCTGACGTGCGCTGCCCAACAGCCCTGCCGGCTGATGGGACGTAGCCCACTGACCAGCCCAGATTCACGCAAGGGCTCAGCAGATCTTCTGACTCAGCAATCCCACGTGATCGTGCCAGAATCAACCCCTATAAAAAGGTGAATCCACACACCAAACAGGTATGCACGATAACCCCCAAAATCGCCATCTCTACTCTAAAAGGGATTCCTCCTCTCGGAGATCCCTCTTCTCCACACAAAATAGGGCTCACTCGAGCCCTTCTTCAGCTGTGACCTCAGTCACTAACTTGGCGTCGGAGGGTCCCGCCGGAGACCCCCTCCGGTCCCGGGACTTCTTTGCAGGCAACCCGACGAAGCGAGGATTCGAGAAGCACCTCCGTTCCCGACGTCCAGGAGAGGTGATCGAGCGTCATCACACTTGAATAAGGTTTAGTACTGTTATAAACTTCACCTAAATAGTACTATTATTATATAAGCTTGGCCATGGCGCTCTTCTTTCTTCCTCTTTAGTATAAATACAACTTGAGCATGCAATTTACACTAATTATAGCATCCGTCGAAGAGATTTTGGTTGTTATCTCCTTGAGTAATTCTATACTGCAAAGAGATCAGTATTCTATTACATGTGCATAATCAAAATAACAGTCGCCGCTAGCATAATTTCAAAAAGAGTTTAATAATGATGTTTTTTTTTTTGGTTATAAGCGGGCGATCACACCAGTCTGGCGTGAGTCAAACCCGAGAAGTCATAGTACATTATTTGCTGCAAAATAAGAGGGCATGGGTCACCCATATGCCATTTCCAAGGGCCTGGATGGCGAGCTGCAACATTTGCAACCCAATCAGCCGCCGCATTGGCTTCCCTATAAACATGGCGAATCAGAGGCGCAGTGTAGTCCGGAGAGAATCCCAAATTGCATAGAGAATGGGATTGGTGGAATGAAGACCCCCATCCCGACGAATCCAACGAATAACCGTGAGAGAATCTCCCTTAATAATCAATCTGTTCGAGGCCAGATAACGAACAGCATAACTGATTCCAGCCCAAGCAGCCTGAAGCTCCGCCGTAGGGACCGATAAATCCAGGGAACCATGGCCACCGGCTACAAGAAGCTCACCCTCCGGACCCCTAATAACAAAACCGGACCCAGCAATACGATCGGAGACAGAGCCATCAAAGTTCACTTTAACATAACCCGGGGGTGGGGGCTCCCAAGAAACAAAGACCGTAGAACGGTGCGCTGCCGAAGCAGCAGGGGAGTCCCAGAGACCGGGTCGGACTGAGTGAACAGCAAGAGAAGAGCGGCCATACTCCTTAGCTAGAAGAACAACCTTTCTGATAATAATATGGGATGGAACAGTCTCTTCAGAGAAAA
Source organism: Calamus simplicifolius (assembly GCA_900491605.1). NCBI lineage: Eukaryota > Viridiplantae > Streptophyta > Magnoliopsida > Arecales > Arecaceae > Calamus > Calamus simplicifolius. The sequence goes on along the minus strand of UESW01004589.1, from coordinate 523,259 downwards.
CCATCTGGTTCCTAGTGAGCCAAATATGATAAGCCAAATAAGTTGAGACAGCACACTGGGTGCCCAGTCCTCTCTGAGCAGCAAGATGAATGGCGTGCAAGAAAGAAAGCCGAATGGGTCCGTCCTTAGACACCCACGGGGTAAGCGGCATCTCCTGCCAGATCCTCATAGCACGAGAGCAAGTAAAGATAACATGACCAACCGACTCATCCTCAAGCCCACAGATTGGGCAGAGAGGCGACATGAGGAGACCACGGCCGGCCAACAAAGCACAGGTAGAAAGGCGGTTCCACTGAAGCTTCCACAAGAAGAGCCGAATCCTGGGGTGAATAGGCAAGCGCCAGATCCATGCAACATCATTCAGCCCCAAAATCTAGAACGGAAACAGTCGACCAGATCCCTAGTAGGAGCACGAGAAAGGCAGGAGCGCCGCCAGAGTCTAGTGTCCGAGTCAGCTGAGGGGGCAAGGGGAATGGCGAGAATCCTCTGCGCAAGCTCCACCCCAAAGAGTCAGAAAATAGTGGAAGCATTCCAAACATTACTGTCCTGGCAAATCAAAGTAGCCACTGGCATAGAGGGGTCAACATCAGTACTAATAAAGGTCGGCCAGCGGGATAGAGGAATGGCTGCAATCCAACTATCCTGAGTAACATCGACAGATCTCCCATCCCCAATCATCCAGTGAATATCGGGCATAACAGAAGGGGCAGCCTGACAAATCGCTCGCCAAAACAGAGAGCATCCGCGAGGAGTACGGGAAATCAAATCAGAAGACCAGGCACCATATCTACCTCTCATAACGATACTCCAAAAACAATGAGGATCCAACAGAAATCTAGAGGCATGCCTCGCAAACAGAGCTTCCCGACGAAGGACCAAAGACTGAATCCCCAGCCCACCCTCTCTAATAGGCATACAAACAATATCCTATGAAAGGAGATGAATACCGTGGCCGCCCTGACTCGAGCCCCAGAGAGAATCCCAAAAATGCCTCTCAATGATGTATTTTTATAGTTTGGCAATCGAGCTTCAATCTATTTTATTCAAGAGTTTCATTCCTTTAGCCTTTATACTACCTCTTATATTCTTTAAATTTATTTTATTTATGGTACCATTCATATATAGCCAAAAGTATTGTAGCAAAAATCTTTCAAATAAGGTTAATAGCTTTATATAATCTACTTTTTTTTTTTTGTTTAAAAAAATAAGTAGCCTGTATATTTAATAAGGGTTAGGCTTTTCAGGTATGTGCACATTTTAAAATAAAGCTTGAAGTACATGCCTATACAATTCAAATTTTAAAGGTGAAAAAAATTATAGATTTATCTTTTAATTATAAACTATTAAATTTAAAATTTCAAGTTATAATAAAATATGATAAATAAATAAGATAATACAAGGTTTTTTTCCATGTACAACTATCAACACCTAGAACTCATAGAAACATAAGTTCAATAAAATAATGAATTTGATAAAATATTTTTTAAAAAAATTAAAAGAATTTAATTAATTTAGAACTGCAAATTAAATAATAACTATTTTTTTAAAAAAATATTTTTTTTAAAAAAATTTCCTACATTCATTTGGTGACAAATAATTTACATCTTTCTAAACAACGATCGCCGCTAAAAAAAGGTTTTAAATATTATCAAATTTCTATTGGTAGGATTGGTCCATGGATAATGAAAACTCTTATTAAGTTGTCATTTCCTTATTTCAATTATTTATTTATCATAATAAAACTTTAATTTATCTAGATCAAGATTATATTAAGTCATATAAATCATAAACAAATTTGTAAAATATTTGTAGCAGCATTTAGTCCACGTTAAAAATTTTAAATATTTATTCTATATCTAAAATTTTTAATAATAGACTTGTTAATTTGGATAACAAAGTTCAAACATCTTTAGATTAAGAATAATGTACCATTCTACAAACCGCACCTCTCCAAAGCCCCAAAACTTCTATATATTTTTGTTTTCTAGGATTACCATTTCCAACTCAATCGAAACCTAACTATTGGATTCTACTCTATATAATAAAGACTAATAGCACATATTTTAGACCTTATTCTTTGGTTTCTTTACAATTTAGACTTCACTATTTTTATGTACTTATTGATTAATTATGATATAATACAAAATTATCTAATCCAAATCTTAACAATGTAACCTTTTCAAATTTCTTGTAGTGTCCACTGAATTTTTTTAAAAAATTCAATTCCCAAAGAAAAGTAGTTTTGCATTTTCTTATATATACAAATTCTAAATTGCATCATCCTTGTCCAATTATCCATTTATCTGATGCTAATTTTGGTTTTTCAACATTTTTTTAATTTTAAATATTTTCTAAGTAATGCATTTTAAATAATTTTTAATATATGCAGAAAAATATCTTTAGTTTTTCTTATATATCAAAATTCTAAATTTTATCATCTTCGTCTAATTATCCATTTCTCTTAAAATTTTGTTCTCTATTTTATTTTACAATTTTGTTGAGGAAGGGGAGTGCAATTTTCTTTTTATGGTTAAATTAAATTATAAATCTTTTTTGTTTACTTTATTTAGCACAATTCTTTTATATCTCATTGGTGGTGTTGTGCTGTATATTAGTTTCTCACTCTTTTTAATAGATTAAATCTAGCAACTAACCATGTTGATTCTTTTTAATGGATTGCTTTATTCTTTTCTTTTGTTCCCCTTTGATTACTTTAGTACATATCTTTTATTTTAAGAATTGTATCCAAGTTGAGAGTGTAAAATAAGAATGAAACAGCGAACCGGATGAACGGTGGATGATCTTTATTAAAAAATATTAAATAGAATTATACACACGAAAAAAAAAAAAAAAACTTTGTTCCATCTTCTCAGCTTTACCCCTTTTTTTAATTACTTTTTAAACTAGTGGTGTTTTTTGATGAAAGAAAACTTGGCACGAGTGGGACAAAGTACACAAATCGATTCATTGCCAATTTGATGGTTAATGTTCTTAATAGGCTTGTTAAATATCTAAGATTTTTCTGTTCAAGATTTTTGGGCAGGAATTGTGGCTTCCTAACTTTGGTGGGCAAGATGGATTTGATTTTGCAATATTATGATTTGTTGATGTATTAACCTCTGGGTATGCGGATGGAAAAAAAAAAAAAAAAAACTTGAATTTTTAAAAAACTAAAATTTTAGACATAGATTTTGAGATAATCAATGAAAAACACTCAATCAATACCAATACCTGAACTTACTCATTTTTTACCACCTAATGTATCACATGGACCTTTGCTCCGTGTGACCAAAATTTTATCCATTGAAGATTATATTGAAGCAATATCTACATTTTGGATTTCTTTATCTTTCTTGAGTGCTTATATTTTATTCATAATTAGATAGACCACATGCCACGACTTTACCAAAGAAAAATTCTTGAGTTTATAAAGCGGAGCTATCTCGTTGCTATTTTACAAGATCCCATCAGAGAGAGCTTGTAGGGCTAGCAATAATTGTTTTCTATCGACTATGCAAGGTAGCTATTTTTCAAATGATTCGAACCAATATTCGTTCTAATTAAGACCTAAATATTTCAATGGTTCAAAATCTATTTGTTTGGGGGGAGAACTAGATTCTTTTCTTTACTCGGACATGAGATCAAACTCTTGAAGTATAATACCATTGCAAAACTTGAACTCTTTGACCTCTTGCTCAAAATATGATACTATACTCTTAATTACATTGATTCCACATACCGTGAAGAAAATTCTTATAACGACTCGAGCCCATGGGTCCGTTTCGTTACAAAAAAGCAAGACGGACAAGGTCCACACCAACTTGGGCCATCACAGTCCAAAAGATATCCAATTGGTGCTTTGTCCTTCTTGCTTAACCGGTTATAAACCACTCAACAAATTCCTAATTTGCTTAACCGGTTATAAACCACTCAACAAATTCCTAATTTCCCAATGTGGGACTATTGGGAGGGTTATCACAATCTACCCCCCTTACAAAGGCGACGTCCTCGTCACCGGGGTCAATTGATCATAACCAAATTTCTCAATGTGGGACTATTGGGAGGGTTATCACAATCTACCCCCTTACAAAGGCGACGTCCTCGTCACCGGGGTCAATTGATCATAACCATCAGGCAGGCAGGATTCTAGAAGTGGTCCCCATAGGTTTAAGAGGTGGCTTCCATCGATGTAGCACTTTGCCCTGTATGGCACTTAGCTCCTGCACTTCCGACTGGTGCATGGCTCTGATACCATATTGTAATGACCTGGGCCCACGGGCCTGTTTCGTTACAAGAAAATAAGACGGACAATGTCCATACCAACTTGGGCCACCACAGTCCAAAAAGGATCCAATTGGTGCCTTGTCCTTCTTGCTTAACCGGTTATAAACCACTCAATCAATTCCTAATTTCTCAATGTGAAACTATTTGGAGGGTTATCACAATTCTAGATCGATCAAATCCATGTAGGAAAATGCTCAAGCACAGTCACCATGTTCGAAGATTTATACATATAATTTTATGTATGATGAGCATAACGGGATACATAAAAAATTGCAAAGACTTTTCCTGTAACCTTTTGTATTATATACGTCAATGGAGTTCTCAAGCCATCTCTTTCGAATAGTTATGCTGTGGTGCACAAGGTCAAGGTGCATGTTTCTGGTTCCTTAATCGGCTGTCACAGTACAAATGAAGTTCTGAAGAGGATGCCAGCTGCTCTCATTAACAGAACCATGACAACAACTTGCAGCAGAAAAACCACTGCTTGATCTCTCTCACTGATTTGTTACACCCACCTTTAGTAGGTTCCACGAACATAAATCCTATCACAAGTTCGATTGCCATGCCTTAAGATCTGTGATAATATATAGTTTCTGTGGTCTACTTTCTAGTGGATTACCTCTATATGCACAACATTAGGACTGCTCTGGATCATGCTCATATGTCCTCTTTGTATCACCGATGCTCTGAAATTAATATTGGTCACCGTCCTCAACACCTGTCGTTTAACCAAATAGATTAGAATTATCTCAAGGGCAGTACTTTAAGACTAATAATCATGTAGGCAAATAGCCTAATGTCAACAGGAACTGAAAAAAATGATATAAAAATGTAAAAATGTAAAAAAAAAAAAAAAGAGTCGAATTCTTTATCTGATGGATTACCTTGGTTGCTTAACAAGTGCTACGCTCCATCAAGCAATTTCCAATGCAAGCATTTGCTGCTCCCATGGTCACGACAACTCTGATCATTCTTTTCACCTATAATAAAATGCTTCATACGCGATCTCATAGGTTTCGGTGCATGATTTTTTTTTTTTAAAAAAATCTTCCTTATCAATGATTTTGGTTTTGTAGCTTGGTATTTTGCAATATAATGTAAAATTATTTTAATATATGCATAAGTACTTAATTATTATATATGATTTTGTAGCATCATTTTTGCAATATATGTTATATTTATTTTAATATATGCATTTCTTGCTTATTATAAATATTACTGCACATCAATGTTTGTATGTTGCTAACCCCCCTTATCCTCATCCAATGAATATATTATGTAAATAAAGCTGTTGGTCCCTGGATCTGTTGAGAGAGGCTTTTTCCAATAGCCACCCTTTTCCTCATCCACTGTGAGAGCCTTTATAGGTGCTTTCCAGACTTAGATCCTACTTATTAGCAAACTCTCATAAAAAAGAATTTGGATGAACTAAGTCTTAAATTTGATCCTTGAATTCAAATTTTCATTTACCACTCACACAGTATGGGCAATAACTAAACTCCCATCAAGGTTACACAATATAGTGATGCGCACATATCTTGATTTTATGAGTGTCTTAGCGATGCAACCATCCTGAATCTCACCCAAAAAGGCTAGATAATAAAGCATTATTTAGTTTTCTTGATCCTGCATAAGTACATAGGATCTTCTTAGTGCATAGCCAATGTAGGACTAAATACTCATTAGTACAGACTCTCAAATACATTTACGATAACTCAAAACCTTACCCAAAATTATTAACTAAGAAATTATTTGGACTTCTTAATTCTATATAAGTATCATGAATCTTCTTAGTGTATATATAGCTGATGTGGGACTAAATATTCACCGGTATGCCATGGCTAATCCCAAAAGACTCATCTGTATTGTCTCCTAATCTGCATTAGCTATGGGTTAGGTTAGCTTTGATACTATTATGATAATAGAAGACTTCACCTAAACATTATAAAAAATATATATTATTTTATCTCTTTGATCTTTTATAAGTATCAAGGAATTTCTCAGAATATAGCCAATCGGACTGAACATTCATCAGCTCTCCTAAAGGAATTTCCACAACAACGATCCCATTACCACATTTCTTGGGTGAGTTATCTAAGAGTGCTCCATGACCAAATACCCTATAGAATCCTCCCTTGAAATCATTCAAAGTTCTTATTCAACCATAGCGACAGCAACGAACATGGCTACAGTGACGTTAGGAACGGAGATAGATAATTCTCTCTTGACAAAAGTCTCTTGAGAAAGTTTTTACGCACCGCGCTCATTGTATGCAGCAAAGACAACTCCATTTATATCCTCTCTTTCCATTGAATCCCATTGAGCTCCAAGATCCAACTCTTCCGTCACAGCTAAGCACCATCGTCCCAGCAATCAAAGACTCATGTATAATCTCCTCTAACAGATGGAAAAAAAGAAAAAACGAATATCGCCTCCTTATAGCATTTTTATACTTCTCAAAAGAAAAGAAAAGCTCATAATTTCCCGATCGATTTTTTCACCATCAAATTCATTCAATTTTTTCTTTGAGATGAATGAATTTCAGCATTGATTATAATTCTAATCGTTTTAGAAAAAAGCGAGAAGGCATACGTTGTCTCGTAACAGCCACTCTATTGATTTTCAAAAAAAAATTATATATATATATATATATATATATATATATATATATATGTGTAGCAGAAGCATGAAGACCGTTTAACATACATAAAATTAACATTGTCATATGAAAAGAAAAAATTATCATATAATTTTTCTAAATATAAAAACATACCGATATGTTGAGGTCTCGAAGGAACATACGCGCCATCGGTGAAGAATCCCACGGTAGAGTTTACGCGCCAAGATAATACCTGCAAAATACCTTTATCTGGCGCACATAAAATAAGAGAGAAAAGAATAAAAGAAACTTTTCTTTCATTTTTCATATGAAAGTCCACCTTATGCCATATTTATAAGCTCTAGATGAATTAGAAATTTAATTTAGATAATATTTATCTGTTACAACAATTAATTTAGATAACGTTTATCTGTTACAACATTTTTGATGTAGATCTGTTACAATATTTAATGTAGATAACGTTTATCTGTTACAACATTTGATGTAGATAACGTTTATCTATTTTGATAATTCTCACATTCATGTCAACTCCTTTATATGAAAAAGTTGTTTTCTTATTGTAACTAATTATAAATAATATCTAAATTAGATATAATAATATCTAATAAATCAAATTATTAGTTTATTTTTAATATTCTTAATAATCATATTATCAAAAATATCAAAAACAAATAAAATTTCTCTCTCTCAACTCATAATATGCGCCACTTAAAAGAGCAAAATTCTCTTGTGTGATGTTCCACAATAACACTTATGTGCAACCATTCATATCAATTATTATATGAGCAATGTGTCTAAACACATTTTTATTTTATTCAATAACTAATTTATTGTATCAAATAAATGTAAGAAAAATAATCAATCAAATTGATTATTTATCTTCATAATAAACTCTTTATTATAAAGTGAGAAAAATAAATAATTAATCATTAATTATTCAATCCAAGAGTATTCGATGAGATTAACCAAAGACGGTGTGGGAACCATGGACCCATAATTTCAAGCTCCAATAAACTTGAATAAACTCAATTAAAACTCTTTAATTATTTATTCAGTTTATTAATCTCGAAGTTATTCCACTAAAAACTTGAGACTGCACTCTTGAAAATTACAGATTAATTTTACTTGAAAACTTGAGTTGTCTGATATAATCATTACATGTAATTCAACCCTCCATAATTAGTTCATAATTAGAGCTAGGTGTAATAACAGTTATACCCCTCTAATTTTCTCTTATTTCTTAAGTACCATTGATTCACTAGTTAAACAGTTAATTTATGATCGAATCATAAATTGCGCGCATAACTGTTTAGCCCCAAAATCAACACTTAAGGGAACTAATTTTAAGCTTCTCTTCAAAAGCCATGGATTTCATATCTTTAAATCATATTCCCAGTCCAATGTTATTAAACCTCCAAGATGTAAGTATTGGGCCCAATATCAAATGAGCTTTAACAAACAAATCAAAAGATCCAATAGCACAATCAAGGAGTCTATGATTAAATCAGGATTAAGGTTGATTTACATATGATCATCTTGTGACATAAATTGAATTCTTTATAACGGTCTTAAATAAAGATTCAAATTATGTCGGTCCAAGCCCTATATAATCTTATTATATATAATACCACTAAGTGTCTCTACACAACAATCCGGATAAGATTATCACATTCAGAATGTTCATGGACCGTATTAGTGATTAGCGATAGAAGATATCCTTACTTCTATCAATCACGGACATATTTTAAATATATTAGCTGTAATTTTAATCCTCTTGTATACATTATACTAAAATTACAGCCTCATAATATATTTTGGATTTTCATATAAACATTCATCTTTCATATAAATGAGGCAAGATTAAAAAAAAGCTTCTTTTATTAATTCAAAAAATTAAAAAGTATAAATACATCTGATTTCAAGGGCACTGTTCCTAACAATCTCCCACTTGCCCTAAAGCAGATGTGACATATCTTTTAATCCCATTCCCATAAGATGTTTGTTGAACGTCTTCTCAGGCAGCGTCTTTATGAACGGATCAGCCAGATTTTGTTCCGATGCTATCTTCATAACATTGACATCACCTCGATGCATGATCTCTCTGATGAGATGGTATTTCCTCTCGATATGCTTGCCCCTTTTATGGCTTCTGGGTTCTCTTGAATTAGCCACAGCATCACTATTACTACAAAATAATGTTAATGACATATCCATTCCTGGAACAACTTCCAAGTCAGTATAGAACTTTTTAAGCCAAATTGATTCTTTAGCTGCTTCACAAGCCGCTATGTACTCAGCTTCCATGGTAGAATCAGCAATGCTAGATTGTTTGATACTTCTCCAAACAACTGCTGCACCACCAAATGTAAATACTGATCCAGATGTCGACCTTCGAGAATCTTTATCTGATTAAAATCAAAATCAGTGTATCCTAAGGGTTCAGGTCTCCACCTGAATACACAAGCATATAATTTCTCGTTCTCGAAGATACTTGAGAATGTACTTTACTGCCACCCAGTGCTCTATCCCAGGGTTTGACTGGAACCGACTAACAACTCCCACTGCATAGCAGATGTCTAGTCTAGTGCATAGCATAGCATACATTAGACTTCCAATTGCCGATGCATATGGAATCCGTCTCATGTCCTCTTCTTCTTGTGGCGTCTTAGGACACTGTTCTTTAGAGAGAACAATTCCATGTCGGGTCGGAAGAAGACCCTTCTTGGAATTTTACATCGAAAAATGAGCCAGCACCTTATCGATATAAAATGCCTGAGACAGTGCTAGGAGTTTGTTCTTCCTATCCCTAATGATCTGGATGCCAAGAACATAACTCGCCTCTCCCAAATCTTTCATTTGAAATTGTTCGGCCAGCCATCTCTTTACGTTAGAAATATTTTTACATCATTACCAATGAGCAAGATATCATTTATATAAAGTACTAAGAAAACCACACTTTTTTCGTTAATGAGCTTGTATACACAAGGTTCATCAATATTTTGCTCAAAGCCATAGGTTTTGATTATTTCATCAAACCTAATGTTCCAAGACCTGGAGGCTTGTTTGAGTCCATAGATGGCTCTATTAAGCTTATAGACTTTCTGCTCATGATCTTTAACAATGAACTCCTTTAGTTGTTCATATATATGGACTCCTCTAGATAGCCATTCAGAAAGGCTGTCTTGACGTCCATCTGCCATATTTCATAATCAAAATGCAGCTATGGATAAGAGAATGCGGATGGACTTTAACATTGCAACTGGGGAGAAAATCTCTTCATAATCAACTCCCTCCTTTTGGGTATAACCCTTTGCCACAAGTCTAGCTTTGAAGGTCTCTACCTTCCCATCTGTTCCTCTTTTCTTCTAGAAGATTCATTTACATCCAATGGGCCTGACATCTTCAGGTGGATCTACAAGTTTCCATATAGTATTGAAGTACATAGACTCCATTTCTTGGTTCATGGCTTCTAGCCATTTGTCCTTATCAGGATCATCCATCATATGCTGGTATGATGATGGATCATCATCGTTGGTATCAGTTACCACAATATTTGCTTCGCTATCCTGTCTATAGTGGGCTGGGGTTCTGATAACCCTCCCAGTACGTCTAGGCACCATAATATCCTAATTAGGAGCTATGGTTTCTTCTTCCCTAATTTCAACAACTCTTGTTGATGGAGTGGTAATCTGATCTTTGAGCAACTCTTCGAGTACAGCTTTACTCCGAGGTTTGAATTTATGTATATAATCATTTTCAAGAAAAGTGGCATTTATCGATACAAATACCTTCTTTTCTTGTAGACTATAAAACAAACATCCTCTAGTGCCCTTTGGGTAGCCAACGAATAGACACACTTCTGTTCATGGTTCTAGCTTCCTAGATTTTCCCTTAAGAATATGAACTGGACACCCCCATATGCGAAAATGACGTAAACTCGGATTTTGCTCGTTCCACATCTCTAAGGGTGTCTTGGATACAGATTTAGATGGTACAACATTCAAAATGTGCATTGTCGTCTGTAAGGCGTATCCCCAAAATGATATCGGTAGTGAGGAATAACTAATCATTGATCTAATCATATCTAACAATGTCCGGTTCCTTCTTTCCGCAACACCATTTTGCTGTAGAGTTCTTGGAGCCGTGAGCTGTGAAATAATTCCATGCTCAATAAGGTAATCCTTGAAATCTATATCAAGGTATTCTCCACCTCGATCTGATC
>UESW01004589.1:484866-508411 GCA_900491605.1 Calamus simplicifolius | reverse complement strand
CCCCCCCCCCTTCTCTCTCTCTCTCTCTCTCTTTGAGGAATGCAGCACGATGAGGAGATCAAGTCCTGATCTCGCCGGGAAGCGGAAGAAGCACGGCGGCCGGAGTTGCCACCGCAAGCACGTCGAAGACGGGTAGACCTCTTTCCTCCATCGTCCTTCTCTATCTTTATTTCTAAAAAACCCGCGAGTAGAAGGAAAAAAAAAAAAGGAAAAGAAAGGAAAGAGGCCTCGGTATCGGTCTCGGTCTCGGTCTCAGATGGAGGAGGTGGAGTCGCCGTCTCCGGCGGCGGATGGGAAAAGCGTCCTCCACGGGCGTTACGAGCTCGGGCGCGTGCTGGGGCACGGGACCTTCGCGAAGGTCTACGTCGCCCGGAATCTCCGGACCGGAATGAGCGTGGCGATGAAGGTGGTAGGGAAGGAGAAGGTGATCCGGGTGGGGATGATGGAGCAGGTGAAGCGCGAGATCTCGGTGATGAAGATGGTGACGCACCCCAACATCGTGGAGCTCCACGAGGTCATGGCCACCCGCTCCAGGATCTTTTTCGCCATGGAGCTCGTCCGCGGCGGCGAGCTCTTCTCCCGGATTGCCCACGCCGGCCGCCTCCGGGAGGACGCCGCCCGCCACTACTTCCGGCAGCTCATCTCTGCCGTCGACTTCTGCCACAGTCGCGGGGTCTATCACCGGGACCTCAAGCCCGAGAACCTCCTCCTTGACGACGCCGGCAACCTCAAGGTCGCCGACTTCGGCCTCAGCGCCTTCGCGGACCACGTCCACCCCGACGGTCTCCTCCACACTACCTGCGGGACTCCGGCGTACGTCGCGCCGGAGGTGATCGGGAAGAAAGGTTACGACGGCGCTAAAACCGATCTCTGGTCCTGTGGGGTCATCCTGTTCGTCCTCCTTGCCGGGTTCCTCCCCTTCCAGGACGAGAACCTAATCTCCATGTACAAGAAGATCCACCGCGGGGACTTCCGCTGCCCGCCGTGGTTCTCGTCGGACGCCCGCCGGGTCGTCACCAGACTTCTCGATCCGAACCCCAGCACTCGGATCACGGTAGCCAAGCTGCTGGAGACCCCCTGGTTCAAGAAATCGCCGATCTCGAAGCCGGTGGCCGCGCCGCTGGCGGTGGCCGAGGACGAAAAGGGGAAGGAGGAGGAGGAGGAGGAGGAGGAAGAGCCGAAGAGACTGAACGCCTTCCATCTGATCTCACTCTCCGAGGGTTTCGATCTGTCGCCGCTTTTCGAGCAAGGCGGGGGGAAGAGGGAGGAGGGGATGCGGTTCACGACCAGGGAGCCGGCGAGCGGGGTGATCTCTCGTCTGGAGGGGGTGGCGGCGCGGGCGGCCGGGCGTTACCGGGTGACGAAGAGCGGACCGACGGGGGTGCGGCTGGAAGGAGAGGAGCTGGGGAGGAAGGGGAGGCTAGCGGTAGCGGCGGAGATATTCGCCGTAGCGCCGTCGGTCCTGGTGGTGGTCATCCAGAAGGACGCCGGCGACACCCTTGAGTACCGGAGCTTCTGCATCAACGAGCTCCGGCCCGCCCTTGAGGACATCGTCTGGGCCGCCTCCAACTCCCAGACCACCACCGCCGTCTGATTAAAACCCAAGTTTATCCGATCAGCGGTCCAGATCGGTGTCCTTTCTTTGGGTATTTCCCGGTCTTGAGTTGTTGGTGGATGATGAAGTACGAATTGTGTCGTTAGGTGAAGCTGTGCTGTATAAAATTAAAGGGTGGGCCTTTTGTCTTTAATTTTCGGATTTGTTTTACGCGTCTCTTTTCTTTATTATGGAGCTGGTCCTTCTATTCTTGTTTAATCGCTGGGATTTGGAAGGTGAGAGCATTCTTGAAAGATTTCAGTTGAAATGGTTTTGGTCGCTGAAATGAATTGTTAAAATCAAACTTATTTTAATTGCATCTCGAATGCTCATTAGTGTTTTACATAGGTTACAGAGGATAAAATATTAGCTTGAATCTTGATCTTTTGTTTTTTGGTTACCCTTGTGTTGTTATTGATATATTTTATTGGATCTTAACATTTAAATCCAAATTTTTCGAACCATATCTATCTATTTTATGTAATTATTGGTTGCGGATTCAATCATGATCATCATCGTTATGAATAGAAGTAGAAGAAAGAGGAGAAGAATTTTTGGGCATTCACTTGGAAGTTGGAACTTTTCTTGAGTTTTTTGGTCGTCTCATTAACGTTGTTGCATGCTGCGGGACATCAGTGATCAGTATCATAAGTATTTTTATCTCTGGCTTTTCATTCTCTGTTCTTTATTTTAAGCTTGGCATTCAGTGGATCCCTCTGTTCCGAAGCCATCTTTGGTTCGTTCACCTACCAAAGATGAAACAGGGGAATCAACAAGTTGTTCCTGACCCTTCTTTGAGCGACCAGTAGCAGAGATATTATCTCTGAGTCTTTTCAATCTCTGTTGTTTATCAAAATTTGGCATTCACCTTTTTTCTGAAGCCGTCTTTGCATTTCAAATGGTGTTTCCCGGTGCCACGTCCGTTCTGCCTCACTGCCACGTCCGCTCATCCCCGTTAGTGCGAGGGGTAAGGGGGAAACAGTAATCACCATATGGAGTGATGATTTTTGAGCTGAAATCGCTATTTCAAGTGGCGATTTCAGTTAAGTGGCGATTTCAGTAAGCTTGATATCGCCACATCGTGTGGCGATTTTCTTAAGCTTAAAGCCGAGAGCAGGGATCAGGCATTCTCTTTTCGAGCGGTAAAGATTCCCCTTCTCTTTCCGATCGGGCCTATCCCCGGTGATCTACTCCCCGGCGACCTCCCCATCTTCTCGAGATTGGTATGCACGTGATCGGTGTTTGCAACCAGTAGTCTTCATGTGGTACCGGGTTGAACTCCTCATTCCAGGCAGTAATGTAGGAGCGAATACTATATACTTCATCAACAAAAGCTGTTGAGTCCATGCCAATCTCCTGGCACACTGCTAACACATGTGTACATGGATATTTATATATTGTCCACTTCCCACATGAACAAATACGGTCATTCAGAGAAACAGTCTGAACGTTGCCTCCATCTCTAAGAGCTTCACTGAACCTCCTTGTCACGACTTCATAAGTAGCTCTTTGCATGTTGTATCTAGTTACTCTGTGCTCATTAGCTTTGGCCTGACCTTCAGCAACCTTAATCGAAATATGAGGAGTGAAAATATTGTTAGGGTTCTCCTGTACATACCTTAAGGCTTCTGCGCATCTCGTGTTGAAGTATTTAACGAGACGATGAAATGTCATCTGCACACACGCAGTAATTGAAACATTTCTAGCTCCCCTCAACATGCAATTAAAAACCTTCGAGAGATTGATTGTCAATGTACCGTAGCGAAAGCCCCCGTCATGTACCAATGTCCACTTCTCCAGCTCTAACTCCAATAGCCAAGTCCAAGCTTCTGCATTGACTGTTTTAATCCTTTCCATCAGAAAGTTAAACTTCCGAAGCTAATGTTCGCTCCCTGCTTTCCATACTGCTCTTTTCAACTGAACATTTGAGAATCTCGAGTTAAAATTACTGCAAACATGTCTCAAACAATATTGATGATAAGCTCTTGGTGGAGCCCATCCAATTTCATTATCAGCTATGGCACTTAGTATACCAGGATGTCGGTCAGATATAAGACAAATGTCATTTCTATCTTTCACAACATGCCTCCTAAGCCTCAACAAAAACTAGCTCCAACTAGCTGTACACTCTTCATCCACAATTGGATAGGCCAGTGAAAATATCCTATTATCAGCATCAGTGCCTGTCGCGATCAGCATCTTCCCCCGGTACTTTCCATAAAGATGTGTTCCATCAATAGAAATCACTGGGCGACAATACCGAAACCCCTTAACAGATGGTTGAAATGCCCAAAATACATAATTCAGGACCCGTTCAGAAGAACTTGCTTCACTATAGAAATCCCAACATACAACTGTTCCAGTGTTAGCATTCTGCAGTGCAAGCATGTATCTAGGAAGCTTTGCATATGATGGTTCCCATTCACCAAATATATCAATCAATGCCCTCTGCTTTCCATGCCATGCTTTGGCATATGACACTGTATAGTGAAATTGTTCTGCAATGGTTGCTATAATAGCTTCAATATTCACACTTGGATCTTTCTCCATAATGTGTCGAACAGCATGGCTAATAACTCGAGATGTAATATGTTTGTTATCCCGAGTTAAATTACTGAATAAACAAGAGTGCGGCCCTTCATACCTTGTGATCTCAAAAAATCTATGCTTCTTCAACTTGGTAGTACGCAACCTCTACGGACACCATTGGGTAGTACTTGAAGAGGCACATCTCACATACCAGAATAGTTTCTTCGACTCCACCACATTATATGTGCGATGCTTCTTAATGTGATACATTTCACATGCTCTCTTCAGTTCATCTTTAGTATTAAACAATAATCCTTTAGCAAACTCAGTCATTGATGGATCCCAAATTGAGATTTGAAGGGTAACTCTCTCGGAGTACTGACACATCCACCATCATTCAAATTTAACTCATTATAAAATTCTGGTACTTGTTCATATGCAAAGGCTTGATGATCATGTACCTGAGTTGGAATAGGTTCTGAATGAGTGTATGCAGGAATGGAACTAAAGCCAGTGTCATGAACTACCACGTCTCCATATGACTCTTCATCTTCATTTGACTCTTCATCTGAGTCATCATGTTCAGGCCAATAGTCATCATCTGCACTTTCGTCTGACTCCATTCCCCGACTATCAATATTACACTGATTGTTTACCATATCATCACTCTGCACTGCTGGCATAAATCCCTCAATCATTGGAAAATCCACTGGAGTCCTAACCTGTTCCTACTGCTGGGCTATAGGAGAATTGTCTCTAACATTCTCTATATGACCAACACTATATGGCTCTGGAACATCATCCTTTAAAACATAGAGTTCAATACACCGATATTCTGAACACTTCGAGGGAAATGTCAACATGTGCTCCACATCGTCGTTATCCTCAATTGGAAGAAGCACATATTTTTGATGCAATGTTGGAGATCTTCATATCAATCTGATGATATGTCTCTGTACTAGAATTGTTAGAACTGTATGTACCTGATCAACCAACTCAGCAAAGCGTGTTCCCGTGCTCAATTTCAAACATTTACGTGGAGGTTGATTATAATGTATCCCTTCTTGGCCGCCATATTCAATTAATCCATCATAATATAGCAGAACACGTACAGTTTCCATCTGAAAAAACGTGATCAAAATTTATCTCCGATCAGCTACAAAAAAAAAAATTAAACATGCATATATTTTAGTAGCATTTAGCACATATTGGTTCCCAAGATCCATATGGAACATATTAAGATAAAACATTTAATCTCTCATGATGATATCATAGCTAAAATAAAACATCAATATCCATGTGCATCCATATGATACATAAAAATACAAATATTTTTCATATTTATTTATGCTCCCTATTCCATCTCTACACATAGATCAAAAAATATACATCTCATGCTTTCTTCTTTGTCAAAAAAATCTATTAATATCAGTTATATGAGGGAATGTGTAAACACACATCTCATGCATATAAAAATCAGTTTAAGAATGGAATATGAGAATGCATATAAAATCAGTTTAAGAAGGAAATGTGAATCTACCTTGATGGGAACTAAATGCGGAGTACACACAATCCGACAAAAGAGGCAGAGATGGTGCCGTTTAAGAGGTGGCAATTATCTGGGCAGAGCAAGGGCAATTTAGGGGCCGTTTAACCCGTAGGGCACATGCCTCCTCTTTAAAAAGGAAGTCCGCCGATCGGCTCTCGGGACGGGGGGTAACTGATGAAATCGTCACATGGTGTGGTGATTTCATTTGGAGGGAAATCGCCATATGAAGTGGCGATTTCACTCTGAAATTGCCACTTCATGTGACGATTTCGCTCCTCATGAAACCGCCACATGAAGTGATGATTTCATGAATGAAATCGTCACTTCATGTGGTGTTTTTTCCTTTAACATCATTTTCATAATAAGTTTAGATCCCATTTCTTAGCTTTAAAACCGGTGACAAAATGCACCGGTTTAAAAAATGGCTCTTTGGTTCTTTCACATACCAAAGATGAAAGAGGGGAATCAACAATTGGAACAGAAGAGAGGGGAATATAAAAGCACAATGTTACAGCACCTAACGATCGATGATGGAGGCTAGCTTGCAAGATTGGCAAATAGAGCATGATATTGTTTTCCCTTTCAGAAATCAGACACACCATCCCAAACTTGGTGGTGGCCAGTTTCCTGGGGTTTCATATGGTTGCATGTGCTTGTCAAGTCCATTCGTACAACCTTGTGAAGGGCTCGAGCGCTGGGACCATGCTCCCTTATCCACGGGACTACATGAACTCCAAAGCAAAGTGAACTGGCTTTGGCGGGACATTTGTTTTATCATTGCCCCCTGCCGTGTCTCCCTGTTGTGTGGGAGTTCTACTTTGATTAATTACCAAGCCTCTGCCATGGTCACATCTAAGTTTTGATATTTTACACTCCCTTGTAACACAGATTGTAAGAGATTTGAGATTTTGTTCAACCTGCTAACATGGTAAATGATATATGGTGATATGAATTCTATATGACATATTGGAGTCCAATAGATTTGAGTTTGAATTTTGAAATGTTAGCCATTGCAATATAGTATAGGATGGCTATGGTATGGGATGCCTATTGTTGCTGTCGAAATCTGTCCTCCGACTCGGGCGCGGTCGGGCTGCAGCGTGGGCTCTCCGCTTGGGTGGACCTGCAAAACAATCCTCACACGAGAGGCGTTGGGGGTGGCCCTCTGCGAAAGACCCTCCGACGCTCAAGTCAGTGGAGATCAGCAATCAACAAAAATGGGAAGAAGGCTCTCGCTGAAGAGTCCCTCCAGAGCTCTGAGCAGAGCGCTAATAGCGGAAGCTAAGGCAGAAGGAGAGAGGGTTTCAGTGAGCAAGTGCGCGCATACCTGAGGAGTCGACAGACGACTCTATTTATAGAGGATCACCTGATTCCCTGAGGGCGTCGTGGGTTTGAAAGTCGTTAGGGTCTGAATCCAGTTTGTTATAAGGTCGATAAGATTCGTATCCTATTGGTTAGAGGATCGACGACTAGGAGAGCTTGTTAATGTCTCGTGATTTGGTGAGGACATAGGCTCCAAGGCCCTAGGCCACTCTCGCGGGTCCTAGGCCACTCCCGGATATAATTTCTGTTTGGAATCTCACGAATTCGGGTTCTCCCGCGTCGAATTCCGCAGAGGCGTAGATATCGCTCGGGCTAGACCGAGTGATGGGAGAGATAGGCTAGAGGGGCCGAAAGATGACATAGCTCAGCTGGGGCCGAGAGACGATATAGCTCGGCTGGAACCGAGAGAGATGATCCGCGCCTTGGGAGTCCTTGACTCGGCGAGAGGCTAAGGCGCCCCAACTTACCGAGGCTGACCTATCCCGGGCGGGTGTCGCACAACGGGTAGGAATCAGGACTAGCCCTAGCCATGTGCACGATTATTGATACACAACGATTTTACCCCTCAACACATGCCCTCCACTCCCTAGTTTGAAGCGTAGGTTCGGGCGTAGGGAGTATAATTTCAGGTGGCATGACTTCAACAGAGGGATCCGGGTTTGACAGCCTGCGCAATGATGCCCTATTTAATGCTGCACGGCCACCGTGCCTTTGCGAGATGTGCCTTTACAGGGCATGTCACATAAGGCTCCTTTGAGGCGGCGATTGGGGGATTACCACATAGCAAATCCCGATTTTTACGGCGTCCGCAATGATGGTTCCGGGCGTCTCGGTTGGGATGCCCTATCTTTCTCTTAAGGCGGTTTCTTTGAGGGAAAGGAAAGTCGAAACAGTGTCGTCCCTGTTTGCAGCGCTTTTTTGTTCTTCTTTAGAGAATCTTGCTCTCTGCTTCCTCTGTAATTTTGCTCGGTGCTTCTCTCGGCCAGCAGGATGAGGAGCCCTGACGATATGGTATCGGAGATTGCCGCCGAGGATTTGGAAAGAATACGCCAAAGTATGGTGTTGGTCCAGATAGCAACCCAAGAAGGGGGGGTAAATTGGGTTTTTCAAAAATTTAAACTCTTTTGAAAAATAAACCCCAGCGGAAATAAAACTTAGATTCGCACAGATTAAAATATAATATGCACAAATAGAGAGTTAAAGAAAATGAGACAATCACGGAAAACACAAGAGATTTTATAATGGTTCAGTGTACCTACACCTACATCCACTCCCAAGTATCTCTTGGGTCCACACTATAATCAATCTGATTACAGCAGAGTTGTTTTGCAAGCTCACAACTTGAACTTGTTGTTTTCCCGGGTGCACAACGAACCCAGCTGATTTTCAAGGCTCACCAGAACAAAACCTAACACCACAAGCTAATGCTTGCACAAGGCTAACAGCCTCAACTGAATCAATCACCAGATTGACCCAGCAAACAATATTTGTTTTACAAGATAAACAGCTCATCTTATGAGCAAATATACAATATGAAACAAGAATAAAAAGATAGGAATCAAAGCCTGATTTGCAGATCTTGATGGCTTGCTCCTTCTCTTCTTTTGAGTGGATCTTCCTTCAAGGTGCTCTTGAGACTCAGAAGATCAGAGAACTAGGGCTTGCTTCTTCCCTTGGGATTTCTTTGAAATAGAACAACAAAAGCTTGAAATCTCTCTCTTTTCTTTTGGGAAATCAGTATGATCTTTCCTTACGAGTTTTTCCTCTTTTCTCTTTGATTTTCTGATGGATTTCTAAGATTTCTCTCTATTCTTTTCTTTTATCTCTCTTTTTTTTCGGATGCAGCAAACCCTCTTCTTATAGATCCCGATTAATCCATAAATAGTTTAAAACTATCCTTTAGAAACAAGTGTAAGAAGAATTAGAACCAAAAATAGCAATAGCCGTTGGGATTAAAAAGATAAAGATAAAGTTTAGAGTCGTTCTGACAGTTCTGGAGTCGCGTCTGACATTCTGGAGTCGGCTCTAGTTCGAAAATCCCTAAATCGCTTGAACTGGAGTCGTCTCTAACTTTTCTGGGGTCGACACAAAAATCTTCTGGAGTCGACTCTAACAGTTCGGGAGTCGACTCTAAGTCGTGGCCGAAAAACTATCGTTCTGTCTTTTCTATTGGAGTCGGCTCTAACAGTCCCGGAATTGACTCTAAGTCCGGGAGTTGACTCTAAGTCTGTACCATTTTCCGTAGTCGACTCTGCGATTTCATGTGTCAACTCTAATGTCTGAAATCTTACCTTGACATTAGATTCGAACTAGAACTTAATTTATCTTATGATTTTGATTAATAGAACATATCATAAACTGAAAAATTAAACCAAAATCGTTAGTAACTTCAAATGTTATACTCAAATAGTTTTGTTAATCATCAAAATCAACAATTGGGTCAATAATCTCTTCCTTTTTGATGATGATAAAAACTTTGAGTATATGCATTAAAAATTCATTTGAATTAAGAATTATAGACATTGTTAAAGCTTTAAAACTTCCTAATAGAGAATTTGATGCCAATTTTCAAAATGAATCAAAAAAGATACATGAGTCCTATTATAAATCAATCAAGATGATTTAACTTTACGTAGGAAATTATTATGCTCCCCCTGCATTAAATAACTCCCCCTATGTAAATAAACTGAAATTGATTGATACAAATTGATTAGAATTTATAAATCTCAAAATTTTTCTCCCCCTTTTTTGATATGCCAAAAGATTGAAATCTTATATTCCTTATATCTTTCATGCTTATTTCTTTTATGCATATACAATTTTCTCTCCCCCTTTTTTGTTATCAGTAATAAGGTGAATTTAAAAACAATAAAGAAGGTTATCAGAGCGGGGTTGTTGGTTCATTTAATCATAGAGATGGTAATTGGATCTCATAGACAAATTTGCAATAAAAGGATAATTGTATTTCAATGCAAGATTCATTACATGTGTTAATTCAAGTACATTCTTAGAAAAGTGACATATTCAAGTATATAATTCCTAGATACATGCTATCAAAGAAAGAAAGCAAGAAATCCTAAGATACAACCTAGGATAAGATAGGGTATCAAGATCAATCATGCTTGTAAACTATTTTCTTCAAATGTCCAATCATTTTCATGATTTCATCTTTGTTGACCCCAGATTGATTTTGATGATTACAAAATAAATTAAGCAATTCTAAGATTGATACAGGGAAGTTCGATCGCCTTGCAAGTAAGTATCTTCATGCAAAATCGACTGGTAAGAAAGTACTTCATTTAATTTGCTTTGAATATGATTATTAGCCTTGGAGTTAACTGGTTAGCTAGCTTGTTAGTCTATTTAGTTAACTGGCACGACTTTCAGCTAGCTGGGAAAGTTTCACAGTGTATGGGCCGAACCATCTTGCATTTTAGCTAGCTTGTTAGATAGCTGAAGTTTCTTCAGCTAACTAAAACACTTGTCTCAGTAAGATGGCCGAACGTCCCTTTATTTCAGCTAATTGATGAGTTAGTTTGTTAGCTAGCTGGAGCCCTTTCAGCTAACTAAAATTCTTGTCACAGTTGCCTGGCCGAACGCCCTCTTTCTTCAGCTAACTGGTGAGCTAGTTTGTTAGCTAGCTGAAGCTCTTTCAGCTAACTAAGGAACTTGTCTCAGGTGCCTGGCCGAACTCCCTTTATTTTAGTTAACTGGTGAGCTAGCTGGAATTCCATCAGCTAACTAAAATTCTTGTCACAGTGGTTTGGCCGAACACCCTTCCATTTTAGCTAGTTGGATGGATGTCTTGTTAGTTAACTGTAACTCCTTCTAGCTAGCTGACGTTTCTTTTAGTTAACTGCTTAGCTAACTATTTCATCCTGGAGCTAACTGGTTAGCTAACTATTTTTCACAGGGAATGTTGCAGCCGAATGGATTTAAATTTTAGTTAACTGGAGAGCTAGCTGCCGGTTGGCTAGTTAGCTGGAGAGTTAGCTACTTTATTCAGTCGACTGACTGCCTTTTTGCTCAGTTAGTTGGAGAGCTAACTAAGCTGGACGGATAGCATAGTATTTTTTCTTCTAGTTAGCTCGTGAGCTAACTGGCCATTCTTTAGTTAGCTATTCAGCTAACTAGCTATCCTATCTCTCTCCTGCAGCCGTTTGGATTTCAAATGGAGTTAGCTGGCTAGTTAGCTACCGAGCTAACTAACGTGCTGCCTCAGAATGTTTCTTTTGTTATGACTCTCTGGTTAGCTAACTGATTAGCTAGCTGGGGGTTATTGCTTTACTCTTGGACGATGGCATTCATTTCTCAGCTACTTGGAGCTTCTCTCTTTCAGTCCACCGCCGCCTAAAGAGTTTTCTTTCTCTCTTTCTCTCTCTATTACTATTTCAAGCTATAGTTAACTTTTGATTTTTGAATTTTTACAGTGCTCATCCTTCCTCAAATGGAGATCTGCATTCAATGCTTAAGGGAAACATGTTTAACAGTTATTTTCTTCCCGTTATTATTTCCATTTATTTTTTATGTATCTAACGGATATTTTCTTGTTAGATGGTTATAAATAGCTGGGATTAGAAGCACACCCAGACGATGATTTTTGAAAAGAAATTTCAAAGAGAGAAAAATCCAAGAAAAAAGCCTTCAATGAATATTTGTTGAGTGGTTGTTGTGCATTCAAGCTCATTCCTTGCTCCGAAAGGTCGTCCGAATCATTGAAGCTTTTCAAGCATTCAAGACTTCAGCTGCTTTAATCTAGTTCATTTATTGCTGAGTTTATTGCTTCAAAAAGTTGTAAAGTATATTCTGAATATTTGCTCTTTGTAGGAGCTTCTTCTTTACATACTCTGATTATCTTGTAAAAGGGTTAGTGAACCCTGGTTTGTTGGCTTTCTTGTGCCATTTAAACAAGAGGACTAGCCTAGGTTTGGCTAGGGGTTCTTGGCTTCCTTGTGCCATTTAAACAAGAGGACTAGCCTAGGTTTGGCTAGGGGTTCTTGGCTTCCTTGTGCCGTGAAACAAGAGGACTAGCTTAGGTTTGGCTAGGGGTTTTTGGCTGCCTTGTGCCGTATAAACAAGAGGGCTAGCCTGGTTCGGCTAGAGGTTGTAATCGTTGTGATACGATTAGTGGAATTCCCAAAGGTTTTGGGGAGTGGATGTAGGTGCTGAGTTTGGCACCGAACCACTATAAACTCCTGTGTGTTTGTGGTTGATTGCTTATCTACTGTTATTATTCTGTGCACCCCACTTCACCGCTGTAAATCTAAATTAGGGTTAAAATTACATTCATCGGCATAGCTATTAAATTTTTAAATAACCCAATTCATCCCCCTCTTGGGTTACTACATCTGGGCAACAATCTTTTTGGTCTTTCTTAAATTTTCAAGACAAGCTTCAACTTGAGCGACAGCAATATCAAGATCTTTCTTCAACTGACCATAGCATCTAAATAGACTCTTGATCAATCTACTATTCCTTCTAGTCTTTCAAATATCTTTTGAAGCTCAGATGACATGGCATTCACTGATTTATCCAAAGTGGAAACTATCATGTCAAGCTTAGCAGATATCAATTTCATTTCACTTCTCATATCCGAATCATGCTCAGTCAGTAAGGCTCTGAGCTGATCAAGCTGCTCCTCTGAAAATCTTCTAGATACCAAGGCTGGCTGATGTGGAGGTGAAGGATGAGTACTCGGTCCATCCTCTGAAGGTCCAGCAGTAGATGGTCCACGGACATCCTCATCTCTGGCCTCCTCAGTTCTGGCTTCTTGTCCTTTCCTTTTCCACTGGCCATTTACTTTCCTGAATCCCATTCTATGAATAGTGGAGATGTTGTAGTAGTCAGTATGTCTGAGATTCCTTTGCAGTTCATTCTCCATTATCTTCACTCCATGGCTTCTGAATACTAGTGTAAGAACCATACCATATGGCAGTGTAAATCTTTTCTTTGTAGCAGCCTCTGCCATATAACCAATCATCATTCCAGCCAAATTTACTGGTTGACCAGTGATGATACAGTCTATCATAAGAATGTCTCGCTCCGAGACATACTCAAATCTTCCAATCTTAGGAAATAGGATTCTCCCACAAATATTATGAAGTAATCGAGTTCCAAATTTAGTTGATTTGCCATTACCTCTTCAAAGTCAGATACTTCTCTCCAACATCCTAGATAGGGCTCCACCTCTGTCATCATGCTGATATCAACAAGTCCAATAGTGGGCATCTCCAAAAATTTCCTAGCGACTCTGTAGTGATTACCACTTTGGTTCCTCTTACAAAACTCACAAGACCTCCTTCCCCTCTACATAAATCATTGTAGAATTCTCTCACAGGGCAGGGTAGGTAGGAACATCTAAAGAGCAAACTTTTCCCATCCCATTTCTTTTAATGACTTCCTATGGAAAAACCTTCCGAAGCAAATAAATTAAAATCTACTTTCTTCCAGTTGTAACCTTACCCGCTAATTGTCTACCGGGAGGATGATGGAGAAGCTTCCGAAGTGGAAGAAGAGGAGGACGAAGAACTGAAGAAGATTCCTTCTCGGTTCTTTGAACGAACGTCTCCTAGTGGAACGGCCGCGCCAACACGGATCCTCGCCTTTTAGGAGCCATGGAGATCAATTGGAAGAGTAATCAAGGATTTGAAGGGGTTTGGAAAAGTTTGGAATCGCTTTGGAGGTTTGAAAGGGATTGAAAAAGGGTTGAGTCGTTTGAAGTGTCGACTCTGCCTTTTATTTTGACCTTTTCACTTAGAGTCGACTCCCGCAAAGTGAGGTGTCGGCTCCGAACAAAAAATCAGTCAGCGCCGAATTAGAGTCGGCTCTGCAGAAGCCGGAGTCGGCTCTAATTGCCCAGACAGAACTCAAAGAAAAGGTGTCGACTCCACAAACTGAGGTGTCGACTCCACAATAGTTTCAGTAAAAAAATAAATTTCAAGGATCTGAAACTAATCAAATTAATCATAAACTCTAGATAAGTGTTCCTAAATCAATTGGGGAAACAATGAATCAAATTTCTAGATAAATTTCCTTATTGGACATAGAGGATTTTCAAGAAATTAATGAAGTCTAGATAGTTGTTGTTCTTTAAGAGTTTCAGAAAATCATTCTAAAGGGTCACAAACTCCTAATTCTCCTCTAAGATAACAAAATCTTCCTCACTCAAAGGTTTGGTAAAAATATCAGCTAATTGATCATTAGTATTAACATATTCAAGACAAACATCATTGTTAGTTACATGTTCTCTAATAAAGTGATGTCTAATTTCTATGTGTTTAGTTCTTGAATGTTGAATTGGATTCTTAGTTAGATTGATGGCACTAGTATTATCACATTTAATAGGAATTTTATCAAGTGTGATACCATAATCTTCAAGTTGTCGCTTAATCCAAAGGATTTGAGCACAGCAACTTCCAGCTGCAACATACTCTGCCTCAGCAGTGGATAATGCAACCGAATTTTGCTTCTTGCTAAACCAAGAGATTAAGTTACTTCCTAAAAGTTGGCATGCCCACTTGTACTCTTTCTATCTAATTTACAACCAGCATAGTCAGAATCAGAATAAGCAATCAATTTTAAGGTTGAGTCTCTAGAATACCATAATCCTACATTTTTAGTTCCATTTAAGTATCTAAAGATTCTTTTAACAACAAATAAATGTGATTCATTAGGATTAGATTGATATCTTGCACATAGACAAACAGAAAACATAATATCTGGCCTACTTGCAGTTAGGTAAAGAAGTGATCCGATCATACTTTTGTAATGCTTCTGATCTACTTTCTTACCTTCTTCATCCTTGTCCAGCTTGCATGAGGACTCATTGGCGTACCAAGAGGTTTAGCAGATTCATACCAAACTTCTTGAGTATTTCCTTGTGTACTTTGTTTGGTTGATGAAAATCCCGCTTTCTCTTGTTTGATTTGAAGTCCAAGGAAGAAGTTGAGTTCTCCCATCATGCTCATCTCGAATTCTCCCTGCATTAACTTAGCAAATTCTTGACAAAGGAGATTGTTAGTAGCACCAAATATAATGTCATCAACGTAAATTTGAACAATTAATAAATGCTTTTCTTTTCTTTTTAAAAATAAGGTTTTATCAATATTTCCTCTAAAAAATCATTTTCAATTAAAAATTTACTTAATCTATCATACCAAGCTCTAGGTGCTTGCTTTAAACCATAAAGTGCTTTGTGCAATTTGAAAACGTGATTTGGAAATTCATGATCTTCAAAACCAGGAGGTTGTTCAACATAAACTTCCTCATTTATAAAACATTTAAAATTACACTTTTAACATCCATTTGAAATAGGTTGAAATTCATATGACATGCAAATGCAAGTAGTAGCCTAATGGCTTCTAATCTAGCAACAGGTGCAAAGGTTTCATCAAAATCTATACCTTCTTCCTGATTATATCCTTTTGCAACTAATCTAGCCTTATTTCTAATTACCAATCCATTTTCATCCAATTTATTTCTAAAAACCCATTTAGATCCTATTATAGGGTGATTTTTAGGTCTGTCTACTAGGATCCAAACTTGTTCCTAGTGAATTGATTTAACTCTTCCTGCATTGCTAACATCCAATAACTATCTTTCTCAGCTTCCTCTATAGTTTTAGGTTCTATATGAGATACAAATGCAAGATGATTATTGATATTTCTTATTGATGATCTAGTCCTTACACCTTAAGATGGATCACTTATGATTAGGTCCTTAGGATGACCATAAGCATATCTCCAATCTCTAGGCAGATCTTTATCATTATGAGCAATATCAATACCATCATCCTTAGGTGAGTCATCATCCTTAGCTTTAGGTTCTTGATCTGAAGATACATTTAATTTTTCAATACCTCTTTCAATCAAAGATGTATCTTCCTCATCATCAATTTTATCTGAACTTGATGCTAAAGACTCATCAAACACTATATGAATGGATTCTTCTACAACTAAGCTTCTCTTATTAAATACTCTATATGCCTTGCTAGATGTAGAATATCCTAGGAAAATACCTTCATCAGACTTTGCATCAAACTTACCAAGATTATCCTTACCATTGTTATGAATAAAACATTTACAACCAAATGCATGAAAATAACCTAAATTTGGTTTCCTATTATGCCATAGTTCATAGGGAGTTTTCTTAAGGATAGGTCTAATCAGGGCTCTATTTAGGATGTAACATGATGTGTTTATAGCTTCCGCCCAAAAATATTTTGGAAGTTGGCTTTCACATAGCATGGTACGGGCCATGTCTTCTAAAGTCCTATTCTTTCTTTCTACAACTCCATTTGTTGCGGTGTTCTAGGTGCTGAAAAGTTATGATGTATGCCTTTTTCAAAACAGAATTTTTCAAATAAGTGATTTTCAAATTCAGTTCCATGATCACTTCTAATAGATACTATGGTAGTGTTTTTCTTATTTGTGACTTTCTTAATGAATTTCAGGAATATTGAGAAAGTCTCATCTTTGTGAGCCAAAAATATTACCCAAGTGAATCTAGAGTAATCATCTACTATCACTAGACCATATTTCTTTCCTCCTAGACTTGTGGTTCTAGTAGGTCCAAAAAGGTCCATGTGTAGTAGCTCTAGTGACCTAGTAGTTGAAACAATATTTTTAGATTTGAAAGAAGTTCTTGTTTTCTTTCCAAATTGACATGCATCACATATTCGATTATTTTCAAAATTTAAGCTGGGAATACCTTTAACTAGATCCATTTTCAATAGTTTAGAAATTAAGTGTGTGCTTGCATGACCTAGCCAATCAATCTCATTCATCTTATCATTATTAGCAACTAAGCAATGATTACTTGGAGATAAATTACTCAAATCAATTAAGTACACATTGTAACGTTTACCAACAAGAATAATGCTGTTATCAATGGGATTAGTAACAGTGCAAACAGAAGCTTCAAAGGAAACTTTGAAACCTTTGTCACACAGTTGGCTAATACTTATCAAATTATGTTTAAGTCCATCGACATATAAAACATTATCAATATGAGTAGATGGAGTAATTTGAATCTTACCAATACCCATGATATGGCCTTGACCATTATCACCAAAAGTAACTACTCCACCTCTTTTTGATTCAAGGGTGATGAATTGATCTTTGTCACCCGTCATGTGTCTTGAGCAACCACTATCCAGGTACCATTTTCTTTTCAGTCTGATGGCTGCAAGACACTCCTGCAAAACATTCATGTCTTAATTTTAGGTACCAAGCCTTCTTGGGTCCTTCATGGTTAGATGCATTAAATATTGTTCCTTTGGGAACCCAAATCATCTTTCTCTTATTATGTGGAGATTTACACATATAAGATTTATGTCCTTTGTTTCCACATTTAAAACAAGTAATATTTGATAATTTTTCAGCATGTATAAAAATATTTTTCAAAGATTTTTACTTTTTAAGTGGATTATATCTCAATCCAGCTTTATCAAAAACAGCTTTTTAATTGTCCAAAATCATATTAAGTTTGATAGAGCTTAATGTAAATTTATCAACTATGTATTTAAGTCTATCAACTTCATTTTTCAAGCTTTTATTTTCTTTTATCAAAACTTCTTTTTCTACAACATGCTTTTCATTTTCTAAGGATAGTTTTTGCATTTGATTTTTTAGATCTTTGTTCTTTGAACTTAAATTTGCAAAATCATCCATTAATTCATAAAAGTACTATGCAATTCATCAAAAGTAAAATCATCTAGAAAACTCGGACTTACCTCATCATTGTCCGCCATGAAGCATAGATTGGCCATTTCACTCTTTTCTTCCTCTTTAGAACTTGAGCTTTCTGAATCACTCCATGTGGCCATCATTGCCTTCTTTTTGAATTTCCGGGTGCCTTTCTTTAGTTGTGGGAATTCAGATTTAAAATGACCCGGCTTCTTACATTCAAAACAAATAACTTCTTTTTCTTTGCCCTTGTCCTCATCTTTTCTTCCAAAGGGCTTTTTCTTTTCAAACTTCTTCTTCCTCATGAATTTTTTAAATTTTCTTGTGATGAGTGCCATGTCCTCATCATCACTTTCATCTTCAGATTCATGAGGCTCTTCCATATATTCAGAAATCTTAAGAGCCATAGTCTTCTTCTTCTTTGACTCATCATCATCAACATGTTGCTTAATTTGAAGCTCATGAGTCATCAAGGATCCCAATAATTCTTCTAGGGGTAGGGTACTTAGATCTTTTGCCTCTTGTATTGCAGTCACTTTAGCTTCCAAGTCCTAGGCAAAGAACGTAAAACCTTCCTCACAAGATCAGAATTATCATAAGATTTACCAAGGCTTTTTAAACCATTAACTATATTAGTAAATCTTGTAAACATATTAGTAATAGATTCACATGCATCCATCTTAAACAATTCATACTTATGAACTAGCATGTTAATCTTGGATTCCTTAACTTGATTTGTTCCTCATGGGTAACCTCAAGTCTATCCCAGATTTCCTTAGCAGAAATGCAAATAGATATACGATTAAATTCATTTGCATCTAATGAGCAGTATAAAACATTCATTGCTTTGGCATTAAGTTGTGCCAATTTTTTATCATGTTCATCCCATTCCATTTCGGTTTAGGAATCTCATGCCATTTACTCTAGCAGTGTGTGTGTGGTCCATTGACTATAATGCTCCATAGATCATAGTCAAGTGCTTGAATGAAAATTTTCATTCTAGCTTTCCAATAACCATAGTTTAATCCATTAAACAAGGGTGGTCTATTTGTAGATTGACCTTCGAAAAAAGATGAACCAGCTTGAGTTGCCATGTGGATCTTTGACTCTTGATCGTTAGATCAAATCAAATGAGCACTAGCTCTGATACCAATTGTTGGTCCAGATAGCAACCCAAGAGGGGGGGGGGGTGAATTGGGTTTTTCAAAAATTTAAACTCTTTTAAAAAATAAACCCCAGCGGAAATAAAACTTAGATTCGCACAGATTAAAATAGAATATGCACAAATAGAGAGTTAAAGAAAATGAGACAATCACGCAAACACATGAGATTTTATAGTGGTTCGTGTACCTACACCTACGTCCACTCCCAAGTATCTCTTGGGTCCACACTATAATCATCTGATTACAGCAGAGTTGTTTTGCAAGCTCACAACTCAAACTTATTATTTTCCCGGGTGCACAATGAACCCAGCTGGTTTTCAAGGCTCACCAGCATAAAACCTTACACCACAAGCTAATGCTTGCACAAGGCTAACAGCCTCAACTGAATCAATCACCAGATTGACCCAGCAAACAATATTTGTTTTACAAGATAAAAGCTCCTCCTATGAGCAAATATACAATAATGAAACAAGAAAAAAAGATAGGAATCAAAGCCTGATTTGCAGATCTTGGTGGCTTGTTCCTTCTCTTCTTTTGAGTGGATCTTCCTTCAAATGCTCTTGAGACTCAGAAGATCAGAGAACTAGGGCTTGCTTCTTCCCTTGAGATTTCTTTGAAATAGAACAATAAAAGCTTGGAATCTCTCTCTTTTCTTTTGGGGAATCAGTATGATCTTTCCTTACGAGTTTTCCCTCTTTTCTCTTTTGATTTTTTGATGGATTTCTAAGATTTTCTCTATTCTTTTCTTTTTGTCTCTCTTTTTTTTCGGATGTAGCAAACCCTCTTCTTATAGATCCCGATTAATCCATAAATAGTTTAAAACTATCCGTTAGAAACAAGTGTAAGAAGGATTAGAACCAAAAATAGCAATAGCCGTTGGGATTAAAAAGATAAAGATAAAGTTTAGAGTCGTTCTGATAGTTCTGGAGTCGCGTCTGACATTCTGGAGTCGGCTCTAACTTTTCTGGAGTCGGCTCTAGTTTGAAAATCCCCAAATCGCTTGAACTGGAGTCGTCTCTAACTTTTCTAAGGTCGACACAAAAATCTTTTGGAGTCGACTCTAACAGTACGGGAGTCGACTCTAAGTCGTGGCCGGAAAAACATCGTTCTGTCTTTTCTGTTGGAGTCGGCTCTAACAGTCCCGGAGTTGACTCTAAGTCCAGGAGTCGACTCTAAGTCCGTGCCATTTTCTGGAGTCGACTCTGCGATTCCATGTGTCGACTCTAATGTCTGAAATCTTACCTTGACATTAGATTCGAACTAGAACTTAATTTATCTAATGATTATGATTAATAGAACATATCATAAACTAAAAAATTAAACCAAAATCATTAGTAACTTTAAATGTTATATTCAAATAGTTTTGTTAATCATCAAAATCAACAATTGGGTCAACATATGGCATTCCCCCGGATGTCCTTTTGAGATTGCCGGAGCTCGAGCTTAGGGTTTCGCAAGATCTGGAGCACGGGGTCTTTCTTTATGAAGATAGTCTGAAGACGGGCCTTCAATTTCCCCGCACGGGGTCTTTCTTTATGAAGACAGTATGAAGGCGGGCCTTCGATTTTCCCTTCACCCCATGGTGAAGGAAATCATGAGATTCTACAATATTTTCCCGATGATGGTGGCTCCCAACAGTTGGTGCAGCGTCATCGGGTTTATCTTGATGTGCAGCCGGATTCAGGTAACGGCAACTCTTCCTCTCTTTCACACCTATTATTATCTGATGCCTGGGAGGAAATCAGAATGGCCTTACATCGGACCTCAGAGGTCATTCAAGATGATAACAGATAAGCCATCGTCTATAAAAGAGTGGAAGGTCATGTTTTTCATTGCCGAGGGGAACATTGGCTCCGACTTTCCCCGGGGATGGGGAAACTTTGTTCGAGATGTGGAAGCACATCCGATTCTATCCGAGCAGGAGAAGGAGGACTTGGAGGTCCTTCGTGATGGTAGGACGTTTTCGGCCAACGATTTACTGTCGGAGGAGGCTCTTTTCGCCGCCAGGCTTAGCCCCCATGACCCGCATAGTAAGTTTTTCTTTTTTCCATTGATTTCGCTCGAGCAAATATGTCTCGGTCTGACCGCTTGCTTTCTTCTCCCGCAGCCAAGAAGTCTGAACTATCGGGCCGTATCAAGAAGGGGATGAGCAAGTGCCCGAGGGAGAGCAGTGGAGGGGAGAAACGCAAGCCCGAGAAGATGGCTCATTTTTTCGAGGAGCACTCGCCAGAGGTTGAGGCAGTCACAGCGGAGGTGCTGAAAGTAGAGGAGGATACAGAGAGGACTACTGAGGTCCCCTGTCCTCTAGTGGTGGAGATAGTAGACAGCCCGGATGAAACTCCATTGACTTGTCTGGGAGCCCCTTCTTTTGAAGGTGAGCCAACGGCTAGCACGGCGGAGGTCGGTGCCTCTGAGGGCCCTCTTCCGAGCGAGGAAATGCCTCTGGCCTTGGCAGGAGGACATGAGGGATTTGAGGGCGGCGACGTTGGGCTGACTGTAGTGGGGGCTCAAAAGGAGCCTACGGCTGGAGAACTTCCTCCTGGAGTGGTTGGGGAAATTGATGAACAGATCGAGGCATTGGTGGAGCCTACAGGGGAGGAGCAGGTGCCTGTGATCGAGGGAAGGAGCTCGGACAAAGGAAGAGAGCAAGGTAAAGGTCTTGCAGCCAAAGCTTCTTCCACCAAAGGTTCAGGAAAACTGGCGCCTGGGCTGGCCGAGTTATCCTAGGAATCCCAAGTTAGAATTCTGCTTAGGGAGGCTGGGAGGTCAAAGGCTTCTCAGTCAGAGGTCAATCGGACCAATCCTTCGGATGGGGACGGTCAGCCCGATAGCTCGGAATCGATCATTGAGGCGGCATTTGCTGCCCTAATGAGGTCAACACTGTACCCGGGCGCAGGTCCCTCGGTGAATGAGTTCGCAGACCTAGACCTGGTCGACACCGCATTTGGCCAGCAGAATGTGGTGACGGAAGCCCATCTTCTCCCCGAGATCAACAATTCTACCCTCATGGGGCTAGCCAGATCCTACATCTCCCGGGTGAGTTATTATTCCCGAATAGTGAGTGCTTTCTGGTTAGCTTGGTCGCTCTCTTCTCACTTGTGCTTCATTCTGCAGAGCGCTTTGATCATCAAGGCATTGTGCTGGTGCTTGAATCTGGCGACAGGGGCCAGCGCCCAGGCCAGGAGAGCCAGCGCTGAGCTTCGATTGTGAGCGAAGGCGTCTGATACATTTGAACAAGCTCTGGGTACCACCAACGAGAATTTGGCGAAGATGAGGGTGCTGCATTAGGCCGCCCTAGATGACATGTCCAAGCTGAGGCTCGAAATTAAAGAGCTGCGAGGGCTCCTAGCGAGGTACGATGACGCATGCCTGGAGTTATCGCAGATCAAATCCAAGCATGTTGGAGAAATGGAGACTGTCAAGAAACAGTTTAGTGAGAGCCTAAGCATGCAGAGGAGAGAAGTCGTCGAAGAGAAAAATCGCTTGAACAAAATGCTTGGCGAGTTGGAGGAGAAGGTACGGCAGCTCAACCGCGGTATAGCTGACAGGGATGACAGGATCAAATGGGACCAGGAGAAGTTAACCCAACTCGATAGTGAGCTCTACCAAGCCTAGGGAGAAGCTGACGGTAGGCAGTCGAAGATCAGTGATCTCAAGGGCAGAATCGAGCGGGTTAAGGCCGATAAATTGAGGGCTTTTGATGAGGTCAAGGAGTTGACCCAGAAGTTATCCTGGCAGGAGGAGGAGGTATGGTACTACCCTTTTTTGGCTTCCCTTGATGGCTCAGCATGGTACTGGCTAACTCTATTTTTGCAGATGAAGAAGGCGGAGCTGGAGAACCGGAGCCAGATGCAGACCCTGCAAGAGGAATTAGCATCCAACCGAGGGAGGAGCTCAGAGCTCGAAAGGCAGGTCACTGAGACCGAGGAGCAGATTGCCTTACTGCGGAGTCAAACTGTTGAAACCGAGGGGCAGGTCACCCTATTTCGAAACCAAGCTGTTGAAGCCGAGATGCGGCTCGCTCTGCTCAGGGGCGAACAAGATGTAAATTGTGCCGATGCCTTCCAGCTTGGTGTGAAGGATGTTCAAAATAAGGTATCCAAGGAGCATCCAGAATGGGACCTCTCCTTCTTGGATGTTGAAATCTCTGAGGCTTGTACCCCAGGAGCTGAAGAGGATGAATACGATGATGCTTCGGACGTTGACCTCGACGTTATTGGATGCTAGTGAGGCCGTGGCCCCTGAAGGATGCCTCAAATCCGTCGCCGAGGAAACGACAACCATTGAAGTGGGCGAAACGAGCCAGGCTTCCCGAGCGTTGTTGAGGGCACTGCTGGAACTGATCCAGCTCCTGACCCCTGAGAGTTATTTGTGTACTTTTACCTTTTTTAGACATGTAGTTTGGTCTGGATTTTCAATGAACGGGCCCTCGGCCCCCATTTGCCTGCCTTTTAGCCAATCTTTTTATTGCAGACTTCCTTTCAACTACGAACAAGTTATGACTTGTTCGCGTTCTTCGGCCGACTTAGTTTGGGTTTAAATAAATGTCTCGGTCGAGGCCGAGGTATAGGGATAGCTCGGCTAGGGCCGAGTGACGTGATAGCTCGGCTTAGGCCGAGAGATAAGATAGTTCTGATGAAGCCGAGTGACGTGATAGCTCAGCTTAGGCCAAAAGATAATGTTGACCCAATTGATGATTTTG
>UESW01004589.1:430990-482914 GCA_900491605.1 Calamus simplicifolius | reverse complement strand
CACCATTAAGGCGATCTGGTAGAGTACCACATCAACCGGACAGATACTTAGGTTTCTTGGTCCAGAACGATGATCCTGTTGAACTCGATGAGAACAACGAGGATCCGATCACCTATATGGATGCTATGCAAAGGACTGACTCTAATAAATGGCTTGATGCCATGAAATCCGAACTTGATTCCATGAAGGACAATAATGTATGGACATTAGTTGACCCACCCGAAGGGATAAAACCCATAGGGTGTAAGTGGGTTTTCAAGAGGAAAAGAGGCGCAGACGGAAAGGTTGAGACCTATAAAGCACGTCTGGTTGCCAAGGGGTATCGTCAACGTTATGGTATTGACTATGACGAAACGTTTTCTCCTGTGGCAATGCTGAAATCCATTCGGATTATGCTAGCTATAGCAGCACACTTCGATTATGAGATTTGGCAGATGGATGTTAAAACCGCTTTTCTAAATGGTGATTTAAGAACAGGTGTATATGATACAGCCTGAAGGTTTTATATCTGAAGACGAGTCTAAAGTGTAGGCTACAGAAGTCTATTTATGGACTTAAGCAAGCATCTAGGAGTTGGAACATACGATTTGATAAAGTGATCAAATCTTATGGCTTTATTAAGAATAAAGAAGAACCTTGCATTTATAAATGGGCTAACGATTCTGTTATTGTATTTCTTGTATTATATGTGGATGATATTCTCTTAATCGGAAATGATATCCCTGCATTACAAGGAATAAAGACATGGTTATCATCACAATTCTCCATGAAAGATCTGGGAGAAGCATCATACATCCTAGGGATGAAGATCTATAGAGATAGATCTAAGAGGATGCTTGGTTTATCCCAATCTACGTACATTGACACAGTGCTAAAGAGGTTTAGCATGGAGAATTCCAAGAAAGGCTATCTTCCGATAGGCCATGGAATTCATCTTTCTAAGAAGGATTGTCCGACAACTCCTAATGAAAGAGAACGTATGAGTCGAATTCCATATGCTTCGGCAGTAGGATCGATTATGTACACCATGACATGTACAAGACCAGATGTGGCATACTCACTAGGAGTAGTGAGTAGATACCAATCTGATCCAGGAGAAAAACACTGGCAAGTTGTTAAGACAATCCTTAAGTATTTGAGAAATACTAAGGACCAGTGGTTAGTCTATGGAGAGTCTGATTTGAAACTTGTTGGATATACTGATTCCAGTTTCCAATCAGATCATGATGATAGTAAAAGTGTATCGGGTTTCGTGTTTATCCTAAATGGTGGAGCTGTTTGCTGGAAAAGTTCCAAGCAACATACAGTGGCAGATTCGGTGTGCGAGGCAGAGTACATCGCTGCATCAGATGCTGCGAAAGAAGCTGTGTGGCTGCGAAAGTTTATCTCCGAGCTTGGAGTGGCACCTTTCATAGATGGACCAGTCCTGTTGTACAGTGACAGCACTGGTGCCATAGCTCAAGCAAAGGAACCACGAGCACATCAGCGCACCAAGCACATACTGCACCGGTTTCATCTTATTCGAGAGATTGTAGACCGAGGTGACATAAATCTTCAGAAGATTGATGGAAAGGAAAACCTAGGTGACCCATTTACTAAAGCACTCAGCATCAAGGAGTTTGACAACTATAAGTTGAAGATGGGTATTAGATACTGTAATGAGTGGCTTTAGGCTAAGTGGGAGTTTGTTGGGAATTGTATCCTAAAGCCAATCATTTGATGATTGTGCTAATGTAAATTGTATATAAATTGATATATTAATAAAAGTTATTTGGCAGTTTATTCATTACAAGAACATCTTCTTAAAACTCCTAATAGTAATGAAGCCCTTAGGATCTTCCTTCACGATAAAGGAGGATTTATCTTTGAAGGTCCTTAAAAGAGTTCGCGACCAAATGATATACTATGACAGGGCCATAGTACTATCAATTATAGGACGTTGTATATCATATTTGTTGGTTGTCCTCTTAACCAAGGAGTGTAGAGACACTGGTATGACATACAGGTGAAAGTGTAGGAGTACATTTCATCGAACGTGACTCATTTCGGATACTCTACTGTCAAGAGTTAATCCGAGAAGATATAGGTATAAGTATCCTTTAGACCTGAAGATCACAACCAGTGGCTTACAAGCAACTCATTGTACTTAGGTGCCGGACCACCTGGATTTCTAATCCAGCTACGAAAGGTTACTAGGTGCAGTCAAGTACTTGTGGTAGTCAGTTGTGAATCAAGATGAAATTTGACCTATCCCATTAAAAGGAGAAATGCTTGTGTTTCAATTTAGCAAGACCTTGGCCAAGGCACTTCATGTGAAAGTCACATGATCACTAAAATTGAAATCACTTTATGGATTTGCTATTTAGAGTTGACAGGCTCTTAAGCCATCCTTAGCATTTGTGGTCAAGAGGATGAATTATACGGTAATTGTTTCTTAGGGTTCTTGGAGTTTGCTTAGTAACTCTTCGACCTATCCGGATGTCGGGTTCCATTGCTAGATGGGCACATCGATTAGTATAGAAAGTTTTCTATGCTACCGGCTTAGGTTCGAACCTAGAGAGTCACACGCATAGAAGTTTCCTAGGATGATCTGTTTGCTAATCAACGATTGAGAATCGTATATGATTTAATTAATCAATTTGATTGATTGAATTATCTCAATTGGGTTAAGTACAAGTGAATAAGATTCAATTTGGTTTAAGTCCATTAGAAGGACTAGTCAATTTCAAATATTGATTTGAAATTAGACTTGATTTGAATTTAAATAGATTCAGGACTAGCCAAATTTGATTTGGGCTTGGACCATGATCTATGTGGGTTCAGTCAAATAAATTTAGATCAGATTAAACCATCACCTGAACCCAAACGTCTCGCATAAGGATCTCATATGATGAGATGGCTAAAATCTTATCTCATGAGAAATTAAATTCTCATATAGAATTTAATGCCTAACATTAATTTTACCGAACGTCGGATTTAGCCACGACTCTTTGGTTTTCACCGAACGTCGGATTTAGCTACGTCTCTTTGGTTTTCACCGAACGTCGGAATTAAATCAAATACCACGTCTCCTTGGTTTTCACCGAGCGTCGGAATTAACCAAGCGCCGCGCCTTCGGTGTCTCTTCACTTTTACCAAACAACGGAATTCTTAATGTCAGAATTCAATGTTAAGGCTAAATTGAGACTATAAATAGAGGGCATTCCCTCATCAGAAAACATAGAACAACAATACACGATATGTCGTGGATTGTAATTCTAAAAAGGTTAGAATAAAATATTCTGGTGATTCTGGTGTTAGCAGAAGCGTGTTAGATCTTAGAGGAAGATTCAAGTGGGAGGATTCAAGATCAGCAAAGCTATTTTTCCGCGAGCCAGCACTTTCGGAAATTCGATCATTCGGGGCTTCGCGTGGATGATAGTAGAGGCCGAATGATTGAACGGCTGTAGAGCAATAAGGATTTACCTACTGTTCTTAAAGTAAGCGATTTGATCCCTAGATCTTAAGGCAGGCTTCAAGATAAGTAGTATGACTAGTCATCTTGAAGATCAAGGTATGATCTTGATATTTTTATTTTTATGCATATTTTGGATCAATCGATCCTATATACAAGGCAAAGATATGATCTTGATGCATGTTAGATAGATTAGTATGTAATCTTTAAAATTCTGCATTGATAATTGTTATCAAATTTCAAAATATGCATGCCTCGGGGATTGTTTCTCCCTACAATTTAAATACCGGTGGATGGTACGCCATTGTTATCCAATTCCTCTGTCGATCTCCTATTGGCCTGTCTAAGCTTACAGTAATAGGATGGCTTCCGAGAATGGAGGGAGGTCAACTGGGATGCCAAGCAGCGTTGTTGGCATCTTTGGGATGCCTCACCGGGGCATACTACAATAACTGTTGATGGGGAGGTTTTGGCGTCGTTACTCGCGGACCGCGAGCAAGTCTGGAGAATGGCTGAGCAACACATGGTCGTCTCGGCAAGAGAGATCGAGCTCCTTTGCCAAATCAACAGTAGGCTGGAGCGGGAGGTGGAGTCCCTTCGACAGCAATTGGCTGATTCAGCTCCGCGGTGTGGGGATAGTTTAGCAGTGTTCGGAGAAAGTAGCAAGCTCTTGTGAAGGCTGATGTATTTTTTTCTTTGGTTTTCCCCTCTTGTAATGAATGGAGAAAGGTTTTTCTTTGAAATTTCCTTGTTTGTTGCCATTTCGGAAGCGTTTTCCTTATCGTCCGAATCTTACGGAACGAGGTATTCTCCTGGGAAACCTCCAACACAGCATCCTTGTTTTGACCAAGGTAAATGGCGCTCGCAGGTTTTAGTTGGAGCGTTGCATATCGCTCGATTTTTGACAAAAGACGCACTCCGGCCTTAGCTGGGGCTTATATTCCTAGGACGTGTACTCCGACCTCAACCAATGCTTACGCCTTTTAGGTGTAGGTCAGGGCTTATATTCATAGGACGTGCACTCCGACCTTACCAGATGCTTACGCATTCTGGGTGTAGGTCGGGGCTTATATTCATAGGACGTGCACTCCGACCTTACCCGATGCTTACGCATTCTGGGTATAGGTTGGGGCTTATAGCGTGTCCCGTTATCATTGAGACAAAAGTAGTTACTTTAGACTGGACAGAAGTACAAGATCACATGCAGTCATGCCGAACAGAAAGGAGATACTTTGGTTTATTCCGAAGTATGAAGGCAGTTTTGGCCTTGGGTTAAAATGCAAGGCAATGTCTCAGCTTACGTCAAGATGCAATGGGCAGTTGAGCCGGAGGAAGAAATACCGGGGTATGTTTATTAAGGAGTACTTGGCTTCTGTGCCCTTTTTATGACTCTGCCGATGCTTTTGCCTTTTCCAAGGAGCTGATCTTCTCTTTGCTGAAAAGGATAATACGGCTCTGTGGTTTGTGAAAGGTCGCCTTGGCACTTTCCAGTGACACTTATTATGTCGACTTTTTCCAAGGCAGGTCGTTTCGACGTACGACGCAAGCGCTTGTTTGCCATTGGAGTGTGTCATTTTCATCGGGTGATTTTTCAGGTCTGCCCGTATCTCTAAGATCAACGGGCAATTTTTTGCATTTAAGACCTATGATCCGAGATCAGAGAAAATCTTCTGGCGTACGTCATGGGCTGAACAACGTGTTTGGCGCGCATCGAAGGGCGCTATTTTCATCCTGGGAGGCCACGTGGCAGCGTGGATTAGGCATTTTGAACCTCAGGGCTTACTGCTTTAACAGCTGCTCCCAATCCATTTTGCCTATAAAAAGGGGAGGAAGGGGCCGTGCTAGGCCATCCCCAAAATTTTCTTCTCTGTGAGCTGTGAAAGTTTTCATGATGTCTGCGTCCCTAAAGCTGAGAGTGGAGGGACTGAGTTTTCCTTTTGTAAGCCACCTTCCTACGGATAGTCGGGGTGACGAAGGAGCCGCTGGAGAGCAGCTCATCCTCAAGGGAGGAGCTTCGGAATCATATGGAGAGCGCACAGGAGGTCCGCAGAGATCACATGGAGAGTGCACATATGCGCTTCCTGTGTATCCTTTGTGGTTTGCTACGGGGGTCGCAGGGTAGGAAGTGCACATGTACCCCCGTAGCATGCGCGGACTTTTCTTCTCCCTCTGGCTGGATGCTTAGCCCCTCTGTGCGGGGAATCTTCCGCCATGTGAAGAGGGAGTTGAGAGCAGTGTGAGGCTGATGGTCCCCTATCTCTCTTAATCGGGCAGCGACCTGCAGCCCAACATCCACCCAGGGGGAAGCTTCCTCAACATCAGCATCCACAGGTCTGCGCCTCTTTTTGGATCTCTTAATTCATCCAGAGGACTCGTGGGAAGTCGGCCTTGCTATCTATCAGGGTAAGCTGGCTGGTCGCCTAATCTTTTGGGTCAGATGCCGAAGCGTCATTGTTAACCGAAGCTGACTGAAGCAGTTCGGCCGAGCTATTCACTCGTTTTTATTTCTTGTGCTTCGATGCACTTGTAACTCCTTTCAGGATATTGTAACTTTTCTTTTGATGAGGAAATAAAGAAAGTTTTCATTCCTTTATTCTTTAGCATCTGCTTCTTTTTTGTGCTGAGAGTTGTTGCTCCCATATTACGCTTTTTATATCGCAGCATATTTCGGTAGCACTATTGCTGCTTTGTTCTTGCTAAGATCAATGTCCGATCCTCAGTGGAGAACACATATATCCATGTGCGAGACAAAGAGGGACCTGGCCGGTCCTGTGGAGTCATGAAGTAAGCGTGATCCTATTTGCAGAACGAAGCAGGTGTTTCTTCGGGGAAAGACAACTCGTGGCATGTTTTTGCTATCGAATAGTGGGAGGTCGTTTGCCTCTACCGAGGTATAATAGGATGCCTTAGTTGCGTCAGGGCGTTGGAGAGATTACTTGAATAGGGCGGAGCCTTAGGATATCGCTCGATTGTTGCCAAGGATCAAGGATATCACTCGGTTGTTGTCAAGGTTTTTATCCTTTGGCTCCGGTCGGGGCTTGTTAGCTGCCCGAACCTTGAGCGATGTTTTGTAGATTATTTAATCCGACCGGGGCTTGTAAGCTGCTCGAATCCGAATTAAGCTTTGGAGATTGTTTGGTTCGGCCGGGGCTTGTAAGCTGCCCGAATCCGAACGATATTTTGGAGATTGTTTGGTTTGGCCAGGGCTTGTAAGCTGCTCGAATCCAAACGATACTTCTTTGACGCTTGGTTCGGCCGGGGCTTGTAAGCTGCCCGAATTCGAACAATATTTTGGAGATTGTTTGGTTCGGCCGGGGCTTGTAAGCT
Source organism: Calamus simplicifolius (assembly GCA_900491605.1). NCBI lineage: Eukaryota > Viridiplantae > Streptophyta > Magnoliopsida > Arecales > Arecaceae > Calamus > Calamus simplicifolius. The sequence continues at coordinate 476,133 of UESW01004589.1, read as the reverse complement.
GCCCGAATCCGAATGATACTTCTTTGACGCTTGGTTCGGCCGGGGCTTGTAAGCTGCCCGAATCCGAACAATATTTCTCTGGCACTTGTTTGGTTCGGCCGGGGCTTGTCAGCTGCCCGAATCCGAACGATACTTCTTTGACGCTTGGTTCGGCCGGGGCTTGTAAGCTGCCCGAATCCGAACGATATTTTGGAGATTGTTTGGTTCGGTCGGGGCTTGTAAGCTGCCCAAATCCGAACGATATTTTAGAGATTGTTTGGTTCGGTCGGGGCTTGTAAGCTGCCCGAATCCGAACGATACTTCTTTGACGCTTGGTTCGACCGGGGCTTGTAAGCTGCCCAAATCCGAACGATATTTTAGAGATTATTTGTTTTAGCCGGGGCTTGTAAGCTGCTCGAATCCGAATGATACTTCTTTGATGCTTGGTTTGGTTGGGGCTTGTAAGATGTCCGAATCCGAATGATATTTCTCTAGCGCTTGTTTGGTTCGGTTGGGGCTTGTAAGCTGCCCGAATCCGAACAATGCTTTGGGGATCACACGGCTCCCAGCTGCGCCGGGAGTGCTCGGCCATACCAAGCCTTCGCGGGATGTAATTTGGCCTAGCCGAGATATGAAGCTCTAGCTCAGAGCTAGGCCTAGCTGAGGTACGGAGATTTGGCTCAAGAAGATAGATCGGTCATGCCGAGAATGAATACGTGAACGACATCTATCTTCTATTACGACTTTTTGAAAAAATGACCGTAGCCGTCGTGCCGCGGATCATAAAATAAGATGCCAAAGCTATAAATGGGGTGAGTCTATAGAGAGCGTACTCAATTGATGATATATGCAGAGGTTGTCCGAACTCGATGTCCGAGGAATGAATTTCCCGTTCAAGTCCTAGAGCTTATAGGTGCCAGGTCCGATGACTTCCGCTACTTGATAAGGACCTTCCCAATTTGGAGAGAGCTTTCCTTGCTCCAGCGGCTTGGAGACGGATGCTTTTTGGAGGACAAGATTGCCGGGTGAGAAGGATTTGCCCTTGACTCTAGAGGCATGGTAGCGGGCCACTCTTTGCTGGTATGCGACCATTCTGATTCGAGCTTTTTCCCTGATTTCTTTCACCAAGTCGAGATTGGTTCGGAGCTGCTCGTCGTTAGTTTCTTCTGAGTAGCTTTCCAGTCGCGGAGAGGGGAGGCCTATTTCCACGGGGATGATGGCTTCCATGCCAAAGGCCATTCGGAAGGGGTCTCGCCGGTGGGGATTCTCTGGGTAGTGCGGTAGGCCCATAAAACATGATGAAGTTCATCCGTCCATCTACCTCAGGCTCTAGTGAGCCGAGCCTTAATCCCTTGAAGTAGGGTCCGATTTGTTACCTAGGCTTCTCGTTGGCTTGCGGATGCCCCACTGAAGTGAGGTGATGGCTGATGCCATGATCCTCGCAGAACTCCAAAATTTGGGATTATCAAATTGCTTGCCATTGTCAGTGATGATGGTATGCGGGAGGCCAAAGCGACAAATGATGGATCTCCACATGAAGTCCCTGGCCCGAGCTTCGATTATCTGGGCTACTCTTCGGCCTTGACCCACTTAGTGAAGTAGTCGATGGTGACAAATAGAAATTTTCTCTTCAGTGGTGAGGGGAAAAGGGCCGAGAATGTCCATCCCCCACTTAGCAAAAGGCCAAGCGGAGGAAATAGGGACCAAACTAGCGGAAGGGAGCCTCTAGATGCTGGAGTGCCTCTAACACGGGTCACAGGCTCGAACGAGATCATCGGCATACTTTTGCATGGTAGGCCAGTAATATCCATGGCGCAGTACCTTATGGCACAGAGATCGACTCCCCAGATGGTTGCCGCAGATTCCTTCATATACTTCCCGAAGAGCATAATCAGCTTCGGACAGACGAGGCATTTGAGCAGCGGCATGGAAAAGGACCGCTTATACAGCTGATCGTCGATCAGCACATAGTGGGTAGCTTGCAATCTCAGCTTCCTTGCGGTCGGCTGGGAGTGACCCTTCTTCAAGATACTTTAATATTGGGTCGAACCAAGATGGCTCGACCTCAATCTGCATCACTCGGTCTGCCTCCGCAATGCTAGGTTTTTCCAGGACTTCCAGGGGAAACTTTTGCTCGGAACTCATCGATTTGCAGTCGCAAGTTGGGATAACAGATTGGCACGAGCATTTTTGGATCTGGGGATCTGGATAACTTCAAATTCAGAGAAGTGAGAAAGCAAGTTCCGCACCTGCCGGAGGTACAGAATCATATTTGGCTCCGGGCCTTGAATTCGCTCCGCACGTGATCGGCCACCAACTGAGAGTCGGTAAAGGCATTCGGCCTCTTCACCTTCAAATCATGGATAATTCGGAGTCCAACGAGCAGGGCCTCATACTCGGCTTCATTGTTGAAGGCTGGGAAGGAGAATCGAACGCCGTACTCAAAGGTCGTCCCCTCGGAGCTGGTGAGGATCAAACCAGCACTAGAGCCATTGGCATTGGAGGATCCATCGATGTGGAGGAGCCATAGGGCGTCAGATCTTGGATGCTTGGGGGAGTCCGGAGTGGAGCCATCTTCCGGGATGGTGCACTCAAGGAGGAAATCAGCTAGAATCTAGGCTTTGATGGCCGGGCGAGGTTGATAACGGATATCGTGCTCGCTTAACTCAACGGCCCACTTAGCCATTCTTCCTGATGTCTCGGGCGATGGACCACCGCCTTGATGGGCTGATCGGTAAGGACCGTCACATAATGTGCTTGCAAAATATGGTCATAATCTCCGAACTGATATTACCAGGGCCAAGACCAGCTTCTCGATTTGGGTGTACCTTGTCTCGGCGTCCCGAAGAAGTTTGCTGACATAGTAGATCGGCCTCTGGGTCTTCTTCTCTTCTCTGACCAAAACCGAGCCAATCGCTCCTTCAGAGACTGCCAGGTACAGAAACAGCATTTCTCCTGATTGGGGCTGCTTAGGAGGGGTGGCGAGCCAAGATATCTCTTGAGGTCCTCGAATGACTTTTGGCACTCGGAGTCCATTGAAAATTCTTGGCAGATCGAAGAGCTTTGAAGAAAAGAAGGCTCCTCTCGGCCGACCGAGCCACAAAGCAGTTGAGGGCCGCAATCCTTCTTGTCAGGCACTGGACTTCTTTGATAGATGTTGGGGGCGTCATTTGCTGAAGCGCTTGAATCTTCTGCGGGTTGGCTTCGATGCCTCGCTGAGAAACCATAAAGACTTCCCCGAGGTGACGCCGAAGGCGCACTTCGTTGGATTGAGCTTCATCCAATACCTTCGGAGTGTCGCGAAGCTTTCAAAAAGATCCCTAATATGCTGGGATGCTTCCTTGCTTTTGACCAGCATGTCATCGACATATACCTCCATATTTCGGCCGATCTGCTCCTTGAAGACTTTGTTTACCAGCCTTTGGTAAGTAGCGCCTGTATTTTTCAAATGAAAGGGCATGGCACGATAACAGTAGATACCTCGATTGATTATAAAGGCGGTCTTTTCTTCATCCTCGGGTGCCATCCGAATCTGGTTGTAGCCTAAATAGGCGTCCATGAAGGTCAACATCTGATGACCGGAGGTGGCATCCATGAGCTGGTCGATCCGGAGGAGAGGGAAGCTATCCTTCAAGCATGCTTTGTTAAGGTCGGTGAAGTCGATGCAGATTCGCCATTTACCGTTCGACTTTTTCACCATAACAACATTGGACAACCAGCTTGGATAATTCACCTCCCGAATGAAGTTTGCCTTGATGAGCTTGTCCACCTATTCTTCAATTGCTCTCTGCCGGTCAGGGGTGAAGCTTCTTTTCTTTTGCTTCATGGGTCGGGACATCTCGTCTGCATTGAGACGGTGGACGAGGACGTCCGGGCTGATCCCAGGCATGTCAGAAGCTGACCAAGTAAAGACATCAGCATTTCTTCGGAGAAAGTCGATCAGCTCCAGCCGGGGCTTCCCTTTCAGTAGCGACCCAATCCTTATGGTTCGGTCGGGCCGAGCTTCATCCAGCGGTACCTCCTCCAGCTCTTTGGCTGGTTCTCCTCGTTGCTTGGTGAAATCCTCCCGAGCGTCCAATCCATCAACCTCGGGCAATATGGATTGCAGGCTGGTGACGAAGCACTGCCGAGCTATAGTTTGGCTTCCTCGAACTACACCAACCCCTCGCTCGGTCGGGAACTTCATAACAAGATGTGGGATGGAGACGACGGCTCTGAGGGACATCAAGATGGGTTTTCCCAAGATCGCGTTGTAAGGCGACCGAAGCTTGGTCACCAGGAAATCTGCATACATAGTGGCAACGAAAGGCCAGGTTCCTGCTCGGACCGTCAAGGTCACGACCCCCTTCAGGGTAATTGCTTCGCCGGTGAACCCCATTAGGGTGGAGTCCATCGCTCGAAAATTCTCCATGAGAAGCTTCATCCTCACAAACACATCGAGGTACAAAACGTTGACGGAGCTTCCACTATCAATGAGAATTCGGCTTACATCATAGTTGTTCAAATTAAGAGATACAACTAGCGCATCATCGTGCGGGAACTGTATTCCCTGAAAGTTATCGTTGGAGAAAGAGAGCTCGTTAGTTCACGCTTTCTTCGGCGCCGAACCTTCTTCATCGTCCCTCTCGCCTGAAGGACCACCGACCGCCTCAATCACATTAATGTGGCCAGCAACCGGAGGATTTGGGGGAGGAAGAGGTTGCTACTGGGGCTCAGGCCGGCGATCACCCTCGTTTCTTGGCTCGGAGGCTCCCCTAAACCGATTCAGTCTACCCCGCTGGATGAGCCTTTCGATCTCATTCTTCAGTTGCCAGCACTCTTCAGTGTCATGGCCATGGTCACGATGGTAGCGACAATACTTGGCGGGGTCTCTCCGGGCCGCATTTCCTCGAAGAGGAGGAGGTCGAGGGAGCTGGCGCTCAATTTCCATAAGGATCTCGCTCTTGGGGCAGTAAGCGGAGTAAATCGATTGAACCTCCTAGGCGGGCTCCGGGTGCGGTTCCTTGGCGGCGGTTGAGGAATCCTTTGGCGGCGAGGTGGGCTTGGCTGATGGGCAAGTCGGCGCTTATCTGAGCCCTTGGGCTCCTTCTTCTTCGTAAGCTCGGCTCGGGCAGCTCTCAATGATTCTTCGACTCTTGCATATTTGTCTGCCAGAGCCATCATGTCGGAGAGGTTTGAGGGTAGCTGACCTCCAGTGCCAGGTAAAAATTACTTTTCTTCAATACTCGCCCGCCAGGGCGGACATGGCCACCTCATGATTAAGGTGGTCCACCTCTAGCATGGCCGTGTTGAAACGGCCGAGATACTTCTTCAAAGACTCCCCTCTCTCTGCTTAACCTCTGAGAGGGAGTCGGACCTCCGTTTGTGACGGCGGCTGCTAACGAACTGGCTGATGAAGAGGCGGCTCAGCTCGTCGAAGGAATTAACGGAACATGGTTTCAAAGCATTGAACCAGGTTCGAGCAGATCCCCTGAGGGTGGAAGGGAAAGCGCGGCAGAGGATCGCATCTGATGCCCCATGGAACATCATGATCGATCGGAAGCTGCTAAGATGATCGTCGGGGTCGGAGGAGCCATGATAAGGCTCGATGGTAGATAGCTTGACGTGGGAGGGAATCACTTCCTCCATGATCTTCTTAGAGAAGGGAATGCCCTGCTCCGCCTTATTCTGAAGCGGATGGGCCTGCTTGGCGGCGTCTAACTCTTGATGCATTTCCTGGAGCTGGTGGCGGATATTCCTATTAGGAAGAGCAGAAGGGGTAGGACGAGGAGGATACTGAGACGGTGTTGAATCATGGCGAGAGAACAACGGGGAGAGGGATCGGGCCCGCCGAGATCTAGGGAGATCTCTACCGCAGACTCCTTGGGGAGCTAGCTTAGCTTCTCTGGGACGGCGAGGGGGGTCCGCAACCTCAAGCGGGCCGGAAGAAGAGGTCGCTGGATGAGTGGGGGCTGCATCCTCCTCAAGGGGGTGAGGGGCAGGAGCAGCCGGACAGGGGGCTTCGGAGCGCCCCTGAATCAGGTGGGCCAGAGCTTGGACTTGCTGGACCAGTGAGGCGAACTGGTCCTAGGTCACTGGGGCCGCCAGTGGCGATGGAGTCTCAACTGGCGGTGGTGGCGGTGCAACACTGCTCGCCGGATCAGGCCTTTGGGAGGCGACCTGATCTCGGGCTTCGGAGGTAGCCTTTCTTCGGTTGGTCATGGGAGGAGTTCTCTTTCAGATCGAGATCCTTATCTCCTGGATCACAAGTTTATGGGACTTGAGGCCCTTCCTCTAGCGCCAATTTGTTGCTGCCGAAATCTGTCCTTCGACTCGGGCACGATCGGCTGCAGCGTGGGCTCTCCGCTTGGGTGGACCTGCAAAACAGTTCACGCGAGAGGCATTGGGGGTAGCCCTCTGCGGAAGACCCTCCGACACTCAAGTCAGTGAAGATCATCAATCAACAAAAATGGGGAGAAGGCTCTCGCTGAAGAGTCCCTCCAGGGCTCTGAGCAGAGCGCTAATGGCGAAGCTAAGGCAGAAGGAAGAAGGTTCCAGCGAGCAAGTGCGCATACCTGAGGAGTCGTGGGTCCAACGACTCTATTTATAAAGGATCACCTGATTCCCTGGGGGCATCGTGGGTCCGAAAGTCGTTAGGATCTGAATCCAGTTTGTTATGAGGTCGGTAGGATTTGTATCTTGTTGGTTAGAGGATCGACAACTAGGAGAGCTTGTTGATGTCTCGAGATTTGGTGAGGACATAGGCTCTAGGGCCCTAGGCCACTCTGCGGGTCCTAGGTCACTCCCGGATATGATTTCTGTTTGGAATCTCACGAATTTGGTTCTTCCGTGTCGAATTCCGCAGAGACGTAGATATCGCTCGGGCTAGGCCGAGCGATAGGAGAGATCGGCTAGAGGGGCCAAAAGATGACATAGCTCGGCTAGAGGGGCCGAAAGATAACATAGCTCGGCTAGAGGGGCCGGAAGATGATATAGCTCGGCTGGGACCGAGAGATGATATAGCTCGGCTGGGGCCGAGAAATGATGTAGCTCGGCTAGAAGGGCCGAGAAACGATGTAGCTCGGCTAGAGGGGCCGAAAGATGATATAGCTCGGCTAGAGGGGCCGAGAGATGTATAGCTTGGCTGGGGCCGAGAGATGGTATAGCTCGGCTGGGGCCGAGAGATATGATTCGCGCCTTGGGAGTCCTTGGTTCGGCGAGGGGCTAAGGTGCCCCATCTTACCGAGGCTGACTTATCTCGGGCGGGTGTCGCACAGCGGATAGAATCAGGGCTAGCCCTCGCCATGTGCACGATTATTGACACATAACGATTTTACCCTTCAACAATATCCAAATATTCTCAACATTTGTGTGATAGGGTTCTCCGATTGCTCCATGAAAAACAAATGAAAAAAAAAGAGTTTCTCTTAGTCCTTGCCCTTGGTCTTGGGAGACTCGTTAAGTTGGACTGGAATGGTTGTTGGAGCCTAATTTCCAAATTCCAGAAGAGCATTCAATTAATAGACAGGCCAAGCCTGATCTCATACTATGATGCTGAAAACAATTTCAAGTCAACTTACTTTTGTTAGACTTAATCAAACTTGGCTCGGTAACAGTACTAGTTGCAAGTAGCTTGTGCTTTAGAACAAATGAATGTATTCTTATCCTTTTTCTCACAATTTTTTGAAGATTATGTCTAGAATCTAGATGGCATCTCCAACTACATATATAATTAACACATATCCTAAAAACCAAGCTTCATCAAAGAGATCTTGGTAGGGTTCATAGAAATTATTTTAGATTTTATTTTTGTAAATGCTATTATTTCATGGTTGACTAGATTGATGAATGGATCTGCTAGTAAGAAATTGGAAGCATAGCACCCAGTGATTGATAATAATGCTTCAATTTCAATGTACTAATTTCAAAACAAAGCAAGACCGGCATTTAGAAATAATTTCAGTGGATATGATGATTTAGAATTTAAAAACAAATCATCAATTTTTCAGAAAAAATAATAAGAATTAGAAAAAAATAAAAATGAGAACTTTCTTTTCATTTGAAAATAAGTATAGAAAGAGCAAGTATTACAAACAATAACAAAACTATCATCATTAGAAATGATATATAGCATCATTAATTTATAGAACACAAAAATACTTAGAGTAGTCATAAATAATATATAAATAAGTTATAAAATTTATGAATAACTAAAGATAATTGAATAGTTCTGTATCAGAATAATTCTAGAATTTTCTAATATTTTAGAGAATATTGTGGCTACCCTAAGGAACTCTCTCACATTGAACAAACTAATCCAAACCTAAAAAACCATATCAAAGTGCCAAGTGGCCAATCATGATTGTATGACCATCCTCACAAGCTCTTGACAAAAGGCTTCATGGGTGATCCCAGATCCCAATCTCCTTTAGACCCTCCAGATTTTTCCCTGGTGGACTTGCTAGTCCCCCTCACATCTGGATCAGCTTAGAGTAAAATGAATCAGAGCCCATTCAATTTCCACTCTGGGGTTGCAACACCAATCCTGACACTGGACAAGTTCGACAGCAAAAATCACTGTAGAAGGACATCTAAACATTCCCCAAGGGTCCAAGATTCCCATAGCCAACAAGATGACATTGGATACCACATCAGATAGGATAACATGCACGCTCTATCCCATTCAAGACCCTGCACAAATAAAAAAAAGGAGAAGTGGATGCTTTGTTTTTTCTCCGGAAAAAAGGCAAATAAGATCAGTAGAGAAAATTGAGATTAACTGACATCATTCCTTTTCTTTTTTTGAAAAAAAAAAAGAAAAAAGAAAAAGTTTATGAGAGAGCATTAAGAGAGACAAAGACCAAGGGGTCATGTGGATGGAGATAAATTGTTAAAGGGGGTCGGTTGGAGGGGTTGAGAAAGAGATGGATTGCACAAGTGAGAGGAAGGCTCTCAGATGGGGAGTCCTCAATTTATTTATTTATTTTGGTTGATTGCTTCTTAAGATCAAAAGCCAACAACCACCTAAGTATGACAATTTCATTGCGTTAAACTAATTTAAAACAAAAGAAAATAGCCAATTGAGGTTGTCATGCCGTAGTTCTTCTTCCTTCTGCGCTGTGTAAAGGTGGCATTCAATGGATGAGAAGGCCATCGATTTGATCATCCAAAGACTACTTATGGTCTGATATTTTTTGCATAGAACTAAGAGTAATGCATTTGCTTCAATTATGAGAATATCTCAGTAAATACATATTAAGTTTAAAATTTATGTACTTTGCACCATATTTTTGTATTAAGTCTTCTATAAACTTTAAAATGATTGGTTCAATCATTCACCAATTAGCAAAAATAATAAGTGTTTGCCTTTTGTACTTTATAGAAAATCTTTAATATATATTATATGTAATTATTTGAAAATATATAATAATGAGCATATGTTAATTGAATCAATGTGTGTGTGTTACTCAAAGTTCTTTACTTTTTTATTACTAATCATCTAAAAAAAGTATATTTGTAATTAATATTATTAATCATATTTAAAATTAAATGATCATTTATGTCTTAGTTGTTGATACTACAGTAATTATCTATTTCTTTATCTTAAGTGTGTGCATATATATATATATATATATATATTCAAAATTTATTAAAATAAAAAATGCATAAAAAACATTAAGTTAATCCAAGTCTATTTAGTTGTTAAGGCCTTGTTTGATAGATCGGTATGGTACGTGATTATCGAATCAATGATATCTCATACCTATGGGATTGGACTAGATTACATTAAAGTGTTTGGAATGCAAGATTGAAAATAAGAATGGCTCTTATGTAATCTAATCAATAGTTCTTGAAAGACATGCATATAAGCTTGGATTAAATTAGATTGGCTTTAATTTTACTAAAATATAATTTTTCATTTTTAATATAAATTATTGGTCATTTAAAAATTATACAAGGTAATTTGGTAAAATAATGCTCAATCCCATTATGTGAGATTAGAAAATATAGGGGCTTGTGTTTCTGAATTGGAAAAGTCTTTGTACATTGCCTTCGGTACAACAAATCTTATGTGGGCTGCACTGCTCCTTATTGGTTCACATGAATCCTATATGGCTTGACGTGATGGGACATGATAGGAGCATGATATGATCTTAAATTTGAGCATAACATGCATTAATACCCGTTTAGCTTTTTTTTGAAATTTGTGTATAGACCAGAGACAGTGCAAGGCTTGTTTTCTAAATGGTGTCGTAATTTTATAACTACGGTGACTTAAATTTACAACTCGGGTGTCGTAAATTTTTTTTGACTTTCTAAATGGGTGTCATAATTTTATAACTATGGTATCGTAATTTTACAACTGGAGTGTTGTAATTTTTTTAATCAGGATGTCGTAAAGCTTTGCCTTAATGTTTTCTAAATATTTTCTAATTTTATAACTAAAATGTTTTAAATTTACAAATGAGGTGTCGTAATTTTTTTTGGCTTTCTAAATGGGTGTTATAATTTTATAATTATGGTGTTGTAATTTTATAACTGAGGTATCATAATTTTTTTTAGCCGGAATGTCGTAAAGCTATCTTAACATTTTTTGAATGGGTATCGTAATTTTATAACTACAGTATCATAATTTTACAACTGGAATATCTTAATATTTTTTTGGAAGGCAAGCCATCTCATCCTGTCCCATCAGAAACATCGTATCGCTTACGGATTTGTAATCATGATCTATATTATCTCATCCCTCACGTTAAGCTATATAGATGTACATGGACCGATAAAAAAAGATGGTGCAGTCAACGTAAGATTTGCTGCACCAAATGCGGTATACAAAGTCTTTTCCTTTTGAATCCGATGGTGGTTGGTATTCCATGCCCATCAACATGGTAGGCCCATAAAATTGGAATTTAATCTTTGATCTTCCGAATAGATTTTCAATCCAATTCAATTTCATTCAATCCAATCCAATTCCTACTATACCATTATACCAAATATACCCACCCCAAGAATATTATAGTAAAGGTATACTATTCGATTATTTTTTTTTCATTGTTGCTAGTTTAGTCCTATGTCACAATCAAGGAATATTGGTGTGGTACATGTGGAATAGTAACAGTTAGGACCTAAGTGCAATTATTAAGAGATTTACATATAAACATTACCAAATAGTCAATATTCAATTTTGATATAGTCAGGTAATCTATAAGCAATGGCAAAAGCAAGTAATCACTAATTTTTATTATTTTAATTATTATTTTGTTTAGATATTATAAATTATTTTTAATTTAAGATTGTATATAGTTATTTCTTATTCTTTGTAGTTGGTTGGATAAAACATTAGTGCTATTAATATTTTCAATATTAATTTTCTTCAACATATTTTTTATTTTAAATAAAAAACATGTTTGTATCCCTATTTATTTACTTAAAATTATGTTTTGCTTTCTTTTTTTTATTTTTTGGGTTCAAAGATGGTGCAAACCATGGTTTTGAAAATTGAACCAAATCGATCAGTCGAATTGGTCCAATTGGGAACCAGTCATTAGTCCGGTCCAATTTTATTATTAAAGTTGACTTTTGTATAATCCGATGAAAATCGAAAAAATCCCATTGAATCGGTCGAGTTTCGAAGAATCGGTCAAACCCTAGTTTTTAGACTTTTGGTTTTGATAAATGAAATTAGGTTTGAGTTTGTTGGGATTTTTAATTTTTTATTTGGATTGATATTTATATTTTATTATTTTTATTATTAAATTAAAAATTAATTATGATATATCCGGTTTAATCAAATCGGTTTATCCGATCGAACCGATTGACCCATGACCCAAAATTCAGGCCGATTTGTTGTTCGATCTGATTCTCAAAACATGGATGCAAACTCAGGAATAAAATTTGAATTTTTGGAAAAAATATTATTTTAGCAAGATAATAGAAATGCAAGTAACAGCCGTTATTTGTGCTGTAACGGGCAGTTAGTAACCAGTTATCACGGTCGTTATCTTTCCGTTTTGTTCCGTTATGATTGAATATAAACGTAGCGTTATAACGGGCGTTATCTTAAACCCTCTCTCGGCGTCAACACGCTCGTGCGCCCACCGCATGCTTTATAAAAAGAGGAGGACGCGGCGGGACGGGAGAAGCGAAGAGACAGAGCAAGCGAGCGGGGGAGCGAGGGAGAGAGTTGAAGAGAAGGGTTTTGGATTTGAGGGTTTGGGCGTGGATCGATGGAGACGACGCCTCCAGCGCCATCGGACGAGAAATCGTCCGGATTTCTTCGTAACTACGGTTTACTCGCTCTCCCTCTCCTCCTTTTCTTGAATGCAAATATCCGTCTGGATCGATCAATCGTCCTATTTAGGTTCTGGCTGCTGAGGGACGCGTGAATTCGTTTCAGGTTGGGATGTGATGCTGGGAGCCGTCGCCGCCTTCTATGTGATCATGGTTCCCTACACCAAGGTTGAAGAGAGCTTCAACGTTCAGGCGCGTTTCCAAACCCTTGATTACCGTTCTTGGTTTTTGACTTTCTATCGATAATATAGCTTTCAGATTCCAATGTGAGATCTGTATTGGGTGACGCATTCTTTCTTTTCTAAAATATTGGGGGAAAAGAATTTTTCGTTTTGTTTTTAATAGGTGGAACGATTAGTCCTGATTATGCTTCTGGGTCCGCTTACCCAAAGGCGACGTAATTTGGGTGTCATATGCGTTGTTTTTCACTCCAAGTCTTATTGGATACCGAACGTTTCCGTTCTCTATTCTAAACCTAATCATCTCTCCAATTAACCTAACCGTTCAAATAAGTGGAGAACGATTCGACATTATTAAATAAGCAATGTCTCTATAAACCTTGCAAACATTCAACAAAAACCCTTATACTGGAAAGCAGCTTAGTTCTTGATAATCTTTATAGGGATGCATTTGCAAGGGCGAAATCAAGAAGTCATCTGGACTTGTACAAAATAGCTTCTTTCCGGTCATCCCATCAGCAACAAGATGTTGCCTGTTCTTGACAACTCATTCCTGATAATGTGAACTAACTTATCGAGGGTTTAACAATAGTTTACTGGCCTAAACACTTGTTTGATTTTTTCTGAATTGAGTAAGACTGCTGTTTTTAAACTATGAACTAGATCCATCATTCGTTCTCATAAGATCCCACCCATGGTAACTTGACCAAATGGGAGAAACATGAAACTATTGATAACGACTTCTCACACATTGTTAAACAAGCGACTGGGCCAACAGCATTTGTTTGATATCTGATTACAGGAAAAATAGCTGATGAAATGGCTGTTTTATTCCAAATTTCCATTCTGTGATACTAAGTACATTAGTCCTACATGGAAATATGCAAAAATTAAGTCTGGGTAGTTTTTTTTCTTTGCAAGGTGAAATAACTCTCCCACTGTCCTTCAGAAAAGAAACACAAATTTTAATCCTAACTAGTCAAAACTAGAGACAAGTATATGCATTTCCTGCAATGAAAATCGAAACAATGGTTTTATTAGAACCTAAATATGGAATGTTAACTAATTCATGTGTTTAATACTTTTTGCATACTTTGCTTATATTTCTTCCCCTTTTAAAGCTCTCTTTTAATCTGACACCTTCCATTTCCTCTTTGAAAGAGAGGCTCAAAATTTCAATGTTTGCAGTTTTTAATGAATCTATGTGTTGTATAATTTATTAATACACAGAATTAGAAATTATAGGATTGCAAGCCCACCTTTAGTCATCATCATTTTGGCATGTGATTTGAAGATGAATATTCATTGTGAATAATCCCATTAGGTTCTGCCTGCTGGTTTTATTTTAAACTTGAAATTTTCTTCTGATGGACTTTGAGCCTGTAACTAATTATTCCCATGCTGGCAACCTCTAACTAAAAGACCTGTACAGAACACTGGAGAGAAAATAGACAAAGCAAGTAAAAATTGAATTTTATGTTTTATGCTATATCTGTAGAGCAGTTGTGTTTGTTTCTTCAAATGCCAACCTACCTCAATACCAACCAGGAATTTACCTATCTTTGGGTTTTATATTTGGTTGACTCAAACAAGTTTCAAATAGTGTTTGTATTAGTTTGTTCTTCAGTTCTTTTTCATCACATGTATTTATTTCTGTCACCTGCCTTTCAAGTGATCCATATGTAGAATGTAATTATTTTTAATCGATGTGAAAACATAGGTTTAGTGTCCATCGACACAATAAGATGCTAGTGGAAAAACAATTGCTTAAATTCACAGAAATTCTGTTATGCCAGTTCTGTTTTAGTGTGTGTCTTCTTATTGTATTTCTAATGTCTCTGGTCTTATGTGCTATCGCTATCCTCTGTCTCAACCTTTTATTAGTATTGGCATTCTATTGTACTTCCATCACTGCTGCTATGGCAAGATTGTTTTTTACTGTTTCCCCCTCCTTGCAATACTAGTGAAACAACATCTTTAACTATTTAGCTTTTTTTGTACATGTGGTCCTTATTCAGATTTATATTTCTTGTCCCATACTTGCACCATATTTCAGATAATCCAGTAACTGATACTTTATTTTTCTGTTTAGGCAATGCATGATATGCTTTACCACCACCATCACATTGAGAATGCAAGTTTCCGATGCACATTTTGCATGCCAGATATTTGAGACCCTTGTATGGTACTAATTAATTTTGTATATTTTTTTGAATGAAATTAATCTTGTATCTTGCTGGTGGTAGTAGGACCATTTGGATTTTCCTGGCGTCGTTCCTCGCACTTTTATGGGTAAATCTTCTTTTCTTTTAGAAATGCTATATTGCATTTTTGTAGGACTAATGTTGTTTGAGCATGTCTGGAAACACAGTTCTTTAATGGAGTTTTCTTTTATTTTTCTTACCATGTTGGGGCTCAAACCTTTATTTGTTTGTGCACTGCTTTTGTATTTTAACATCAGTGGCAGTCCTTTAATGTGGTTACACCTTGAATAACGTGGTTATATTTTGCTGATATAACAATGTTGAATTGCAAAATAATTTTGATGGGAATATTGTTGCTAAGTTTCTTGTTTCATTCTGTGATCATTTTGGTCCATTCTGTAGTTTGTATGGGGATTGTCCTAGATGCGGAACATTACATATTAGTCCTATATCTCTTAGCAACTGACTCTCTCTCTCTCTCTCTAATACTTGTACCTTCGTATCTTGTTTAATGAGTCAAGCAAGACTTGATCACTATTTTTCTACATTTCAGTAAAGTAGCTCAGGAGGTTCGAGTACATCATTCTATCATTAATATAATTACTTAATTATAACCATAGGCAATTAAACTTATTATAGCTACTTGTGTTGGCTTTATTGTTATCACCATGGTCACCATCACCGCCACCACTGCCAGCACCGTAGTCATCACTATTATTGTCATTACAATTGCCATTTCTTTTACTACCAACTTCTTTATATCCATACTCACAAACTCTGTCTGTGCAATCTTTGGATTTTCCCTTCATATTCTTCACCCTCGAACAGAAAAACTGTGCCCCTTTTGTTGAAGCAACCTTATTATTGCCTTCATTACACATCTAATGTCATCAGGCTTATTGTAAATTTCCTTTATTACACTGGAAACCATCAAATTGTTGGTAGTATAATTGAAATCTATTCACTTTGTGAGCTTAAGATCCATAATAGACCATTTCCTTTACAAAATCTTTGTTTCCTTGAAGCTTTATGAAACCTATCAATTCTAGGAGGAACCTTACATCAAGTCAATAATTGTATAAATTTAATTGATACCCAGATTTGCTTTGTTCAGTATGGTGGTGCTACTCCATTTTGTCGGCTGAGAGGTGATGCGGATTTTGATTGGACTTACCCATGTTGAATTGCATGATGCTTGATTGAACCTATGCCAGTTGGCCCAGGTTTCCAGTTACAAAAAAGGGTGGATTCAATGTTGTCTTCTCCATGCAAGTGTAGTTCCTAATTAATAGGAGACTGATAACTTTTAGAACATTACATAAGTATACAGCTTGCTTTTAGATTAAGTCAAGCATCCTTCATCCATAATATAATTTGGATATGGCAAATCACTCCCCTCTATCTCTTTCTGGAAATCATGCAATGCATACTTTTGGGATGGTCAATCTCAGTTGTATCTCACATACTAAATGGGATATGCTTTTCAGGACTGTTGCTTTTACATGCTGTGGATCCCACATACTAATGAGATATGGTCAATCTCAGTTGCATCCCATATACGAAATGGGATATGCTTTCAGGACTGTTTGTTCCACGGGGTTCAAAAAGTAATGAACAAAGGTTCTGCTCTAGGTGAATTTTGACATTTGGGCTTTAAGAAAATTCTTTTTGTTTGCTTAAACAGCTTGACTAGGTTCACGGTGCTATGCAGTGTGAGGACAATTATATTTGACATGCTGTGGCTAGGGATTGATTAAAATTACTACACAAAACACTTCCTAGGTCTCTATGAACTGATTTGGCTGGCTAAAATTGGCTGAGAGTGTTAGGAATAGACCCTTTCATATTTGTTTTGTCTTAAACTTGTCCTGATCTAATGTTAGCTTTCAGGGATAATGCCTATGATCTGTTGGTTTTTTGAGTTGGGCATGTTTGGATTTGAGGTTTGCATACAAGTTTGGTTTGACCACACTAGTTTGGGTCTTGACCAGTGTTGTCAAAGGTGCATCTAAGGTACAAGGCACAAGGCACCAAGAGTTAAGCACTTTTTATATCCTAAGGTACGCCTAAAGTGCAAGGCATGTTTAAGGCACGTTTGATGCTTCTTATACCTTAATCGAGGTGCCTTTATTTTGGCACACTAAGGTAAAAAAATATATGCTTTTAATCAGGTTTGAGATGCAAAAAGGCAAGCTTTTCTTTGTAAGCTATATTTGTAATTTTTTTAAAATTTTATTATATTTATTAGAGTATGTTAACTTATGATATATTATCCATACATAATTATTTTTCTTATCTTACCTCATAAAAAAGCTAAAATTTGAAAGATAAAGAGATGCAACATCAAAAATCATGCTATCATATGAGAAAGTGGATGAAAAACATTAAGGAATTGCAAATTTTAGCTTAAAAAGGGGAAGCTTTCCAATAGGTTATTAAGCTAAATATATTATTATAACAATTATTTTAACTTTTTTCTATTGCGTGTTATAAATCTTGCTTATGTAAGTTATTTTATTTATTTTACAATTATGCGCCTTACTTTGCTCACATGCCTGTGCTTTGTGCCTAGGCTTTAAGAGCCCTTTGTGCTTAGGTGTGCATAGTGCAGCACTAGTTTTGACAAATTTGCTTTGAATCTTGGAATTTTGGCCCAAAAAAAGTTGAAAAAGGGAAAAACATGATGAACAGTAGACCAAGTCTACCATATATTTGTGTGAGACATTGTAATGTTACCTTTTTTTTGGGATTATATAGTTTTTATTTAAAAAAAAATCAAAAACCAGTTATGAATTATAAGACAAAAAAATTCTTGAAATGGAAGATAATTAAAAATAGTTTAAGTTAGGAGAAAGCCTAGACACCAATTTGAGATTGTAACATGTTATTTATTTGATAAAAAAACTTATACATAAGTTGATTCATTCATGTTGAAATAACAAGAAAAGTTTTTCACTCTTAAAAATGAGGCGCATCCTATTTTATGAATATCAATTATCTATAGATGTTCTGCGAAATTTAAGTCTATTGGATTGATAAAAAAACATATTAATGAAATATGTAAGAAATATTTTTCCAATTGAAATTCTTGCAGCCCGACACCTACATGCTTCTAGATTTGCATATCTTACAAAAATTGTGTTTAATCTGATTAAATGTTTTCCTAGGGGCTTAATTCATTACCCATGAGCAATCTCAATTTTTTTTTAAGAAGTCATGAGAAACATATCGTAAAATTTTAAGTATATATATATATTAGTTTTGGCTAAAAATGCCAGAAATTGTTAAAAATAGGTGACTTTGGGTTGGTTTTGACTAAAGCCAAGCTATTTTTGTTGAAACACTCTATTTTTATTAAGACTTCAAAACCTTGGCTTCACCCATTTCTAAGATGGCTGGACGGTTTTAGGCCATCTTTTCATTTGAGTTGGACCTTGTCAAGAGGAAAGGAACAGCCTTGGTTATTTACCATCATTGATTCAGAGGGTTGCTGTAGTTCTTTATGGACATCTGAGTGATGCTGGGGCTTTTTTGTGGATTATATTTTGTGAGTGCAAGTAAAAGTTCAAATTGAGTTTTCTTTTTTCTTTTTGTTGGCACAAGAAACAAGTAAGTTAGCTGCAATGTTATAAACTGAGGGTATCTATTTCTATTACATGGACAAAGCCTTTTGAAGTGCTAACTTTTATCCAAAGCAACAGTACCTTAATGTGGTTTCAATCCTTAGTAGAGACAAGGACGACTTTGTTACAGCAGGAGAACACCTTTGAAGATATAGGTGCATTTTTTAAAAATGAGATAAACATTGAGGTGTATGACTCGAAAAAGGATTCATGTAGTTAACCTCAATTAGTTTGGGATTAAGGCTTTGTTGTTGCTATAAACATTGGGGTGTGCATTTGGCATTGTTTTCTTGAGCTCAGCCAATAGTTTTGACACATTATTCTGACCTCATATTTGGTAGCTGGGCTCCGATTACATATGTTGATAGTTATCATCTCTTTTATGTTTCATATTTTATGACTGGCCTTGTAAATATCTGTATAATTTATTTGTCAGTTTATATGTTTCATATGGTGGTTGTTGGTGTTTTACTTTATGCTACCTGTAAGGTGACTTTCCTAAGATTATATAATTAACATGTGTTTTTGGTGCCAAGTCTTTTTTTAATTACAAATTTTCATCCAGGTGCTTTTCTTGCATCACTTTGTCATCAGTTCTGGTGTGGCTGATATATTTTTATGTGTGAACACCTCAAGTCTTAATGATGTTTCATCCAGGTGCACTTCTTGCATCAATTTTGGCATCACCGGTGGTGTTCCTTATGCATTGTTTGCACATGCCAAAGGTTTACAGTCTCTTTGCAGGTATTTCATTTCTTGTACAGAAGGTGAAGTGTTTTGAGAATATCAAGTAGCATGTGTATGGATAAGCTTTAAATGAATCCTTTAACATTATTTTAAATACATGACACTGAAAGCTACTTGGTTGCAATTTTATTGATTCCTTTTTATATTAAAAACGTAGCACCTGTCTTGTTTGGAAGTTTTTATGTAGGAAGGTTTTTGGCAATTCCTTTTTCTTGTCAACCTGGCCTTCTTCAAGGGTGATACTTTCATTAATTTTTGAGGCATTGTCTTGGATTAAATAACTATATTGGTTTATTAGCCTAGGTCATATTATTAATGTGATATATGTCCTAATCTGCTTTTCAAGTACAAATTCAACATTAAGTTTGTAAGTTGTTATTGCCTATCCCAATTTTGGTATTCAACATGATTAAAAGTTGTTATTGCCTATCGCTTTCACTGTGAATATTAAGCCTTGTCAATTCAAAGCTAGTTTGTAACATGTAACTAAGCCTTGTGGTTTGGCACCAGTACTCACAACCTTGGCTTGCTATAACTTTTAAGCCCTAGTTTAGTGTTTGAATGGATTAAATTTCTTATTTTCTTGATGGATTGTTTGCATGCTTCTAGACTATGAAATGGGCATCTTCTAGACACTTTTCTCATGGAGGTCAGCACATTTTCTTATATTTTATCATCTTTGCTCCCCCTCCTTAAGAATCTGATTGAATCTAAACCTGCAGCTTATGGCAATTTAGCGAAGCTCGTGGCAGCTAGGGGTAAGGTATAGGCAAGGTATATCAATAAGTCCAGCGGTAAAGTATGCCAAGGCCTAACATGTTAATCGCTGAGATCAAAGTGTTTAAAATTTAGAAATTTCTAAATGAGTTAGTTTTAATCTGTGCCATTATGGATAAAAAGACATTTAGGATCGAAACTTTCAAGGGGCTTTTTTGTAGGGTAATACTAGTCAAATCCTAGTGCATTATGCACCGGTTGTATTCAAATATTAATATTTTATTATTTTAATGAGTTGGCACAGCTTCTCAATCCAAACGATATAGTGTAAGTGAAATAAAGACATTTCGTTATTCAAAGATGCATCATGTATTTTTTTGCCTTCTATTCAACGAATACATGGCGAAAGCTTCTGCTATAATTATCCTCTCTCTCTCTTTATATGAGATAAACCTGGTTATATATATCTAGTTATTATTTTCATCCTTACATCCATACGAAACCCAGGGCCACCCTACTTTTTTAACTTTTTTCATCTTTGGGATTCATGAATGTGTGGATCTAAGGGTGAAAGAGGTGATTAGATTCAGGTTTGGCTACATTCGAATGTAGCCAAGTCTACCTATATATTATAGATATAGATTTAGATATATAGGTAGAAAGATCGTTTGATAAAAAGGTAGAGAGATTTCTGAATAGTACAACAACAATAGCCTTAATCCCAAACTAGTTGGGCTCAACTACATGAATTTTTTTCTTCGTTCAACTAGGTTTTGAGTCATATTTTTTTTATAAGATGCAAAGATTTTAAATCTTTCTTTCACTTTTTTTATATAATTTTCGGTCTACCTCTACCTTTTTTTTCTTCTATATATATTAAGTTACTCTTTCACACTGCATCTCTAGGTCTACGTGGCACATATACAAATTATTTAAGTTGTCATTCTCTTAATTTGTCCTCGATTGGTACTACCTTCATCTTTTTACAAATGATTTCATTTCTTATTTCTCTTTTTTATATTACCATATATCGATTTTAACATTCTCATTTCTATCATATTTATCTTATGTACGTGTATTTTTCTAACCGTCCAACATTCTGTACTATAAAGCATAGTCGGCCTTAGGGTTATCTTATAAAATTTTTTCTTCAGTTACCTTATGATCACATAATATTTCAGTTACACTTTTTCATTTCATCCATCTTGCTTTAATTCTATGAACAATATCATCTTTAATGTCACATTCCTTCTGAATAATCAGTCTTAAATATTAAAAATGATCATTTTTAGGAGCTTTATGGTCCTCAATTTTTACTTTATATTATCTTTATTTTTAATTATACTAAAATTATATTTCATGTATCCTATGTCCTACTTAACCTAAAACTTTTAAATTCTAACTCCATAGTTCTAACTTACGTTTAACTTCAGCCTTAGTTTTAGCCACTAATACTATATCATCCGCAAGTAATATGAATATAAAATATCATTCTAAATATATCTAGTAAGCTCATTTATAATTATAGAAAAACGATGAAGAGTCAAAGTAAATCCCTGATGTAAATTTACTGTAATAGAAAATTCACTAGTATTACTATCAATACTTCTTATATTAACGTTTGCTCCATCGTACATACCTTTTATTATGTTAATAAAAAAAGATTATGTATGATATTTTACTACTAAAGTAAAAGGAGAGATCCTTGAATAATAAAGAGAATTTTAGGATTGAGATTATGTTTGTAATATAAGCAGACTCAAGTTTCATCTCTTTTTCTGGTAGCAACAAAAAGCCCTGCTGGGTAGGCTTTTTGAAAAACTGGATGCCTGGCACAACACATTGATAAAAATCTGTTTCTTAAAAAAGATAGGAACAATGCTCTTTTTTCTTCCCAATGAAGCAACTATAGGCATCACCACACTTCTTAAAAGTAAATAAAACTTAGTAGATGCATAACTCAGCTGAGTATGCTTCTTTGAACATGGGACACATGGCACATTTAAAACATTGGACACATGGTGCATATACAATATCGGATGAGATGCCTATATGGCGAATAACTAAACAATCTATATTTAATGTACAAAACATGTCACATAAACAGGTATTCCTGGCTAGCATGCTTTATATATATTATAGATGTGACAACCAATTTTAACTTTTTCTGTTAAATTCACCATGCAACAAAAATCTGCAAACAGATCTCCAATTGGTGGTGCTCCTACCGTTAATCTTAAGAAAGCAAAAGAAAAAAATAAAGGCATAAGCAGATGATTGAATGAGAAAAAAGATGGTTGCATATTAGAATAGTTCTTGGTATTGAGGTTTTAAATGCTTGAGACTTAAGTTGCCTCATGCTTCAAGGTGAAATTTTTAAAAATATCCTTGTAGAAGTGAGGCCTAAACATCTCATGGAGAGGGTAGGGAGGGGTGCATGCCTTGCACCTGATTTTCTTTTTCTTTTATAAGACCATGTAGTTGGTTTTAAGTACGACAAGTTTCCAATCTCGGTACTGGACCCCGTACTAGTACATATTGGTATAGTGTCAGTTGCCCAGTGTAGGGCGTACCAACACTCGGTATCAGCTATTGTTTGCTTCAGGTATATTGAATAAAAACAAGCATCTGCTTGGCTCAAGAATTTAGCATTTTGGTCTATGCAACATGAGGCCTTTACTTACCAAAGCTTGGTATAAAATAATAACAACCATGTCAAGTCACAGCAATCATATTCTTTGTTACTTGACATGCTTTTCATTTTTATATAAATTCACATGAATCTTATGTCTTGTGCCTCAGATTAGTGCCTTGTCTGTTGGTATTGAAGGGGCTTGCATCACACCTGTTTTATATGACAGTAGTTCAGTCTTCAAAACAACATGAAGGTTTCAGTGGAAAGGAAACAAAAATTTTCCTACATGATGTACTTATGTGATAAAACTTTCTCATTGAGAAGTTGCAGGTTTGAGGCAGCTTTTCTTGTTTACTTAAAAAGTTGATTTTCTTGTTTTCAAACGAATGCTTTCTCATTATTTTTTATTTGTAGAGCTAAAGATGAATTTGCAGAAGTGGTAATAGTGTTTCACTTGTTGAAGCATCTAGGAGTGGTTATGCTTGTAAAATTATGCTGATTATAATTGTTGTTTTGAGGGTTTTTTTTCCTTCATTACTGAACTCTTTATTGCTCAGACTTCTTTCTTAAATCAGTTCATAATGGTGTTAATGATGTTACAGTTAATCACAGGGCTTTAAGATGTCATTGTTTCTGTACAGATGATCTGTCATGTTACAGAAAAATTGGGCCTTTTTATTGTTGTGACTCTGTCTTGCATAAATTGTTATAAATATCAAATAAGAAAATGGAAGTTTGAAGAGAACCAACTCAATTATTTCTCTTATATGTTGGACTTTCTTACAACTCAATTATTGATTTGACTAGACAATTCTTGCATAAATAATCTTTGGATTTTAAAAGAAATTTATAGTAAATTCTATTTTTTAGAAATGATTTAAAGATAGATGGATACTAGGTATTTTACTTTGCATGTTCTTTTTCATCAACTACAGTATGATGAACATGTTAGACTGGTGTAGGTTGTTCAGACTAGCTCTGGTACTTTTTTGGTGAATTTCTTGTGCCTTTCTCTGTTGATGGGTATTCGACTTGTAAGTAATAAAAAAAGATACAGGACAAAAATATCTCATTGAAGTAGAAATGTTTTTTCTTTTCATTTGGGTTGGATAAGCAACTATACAAGGACCTGTGCAGGCATGTGTTTGGTCCCGTATTAGTTGTGCACTGGAGAGATTTTGGTTGTACAACAAAAATTGCCTGCAGGCATAAGTAACAAGTTAACCTCCTCTTCTTCTGCAGTCATAGTAGTTATGTTCTTTCAGTGTTTCTAGTAGGCACAGTAAGGTTAGAAGGAGCTAGCATTCATCCTAAGTTAAGTACAGAGGATTTTATTTATCATAACTAGAGAATAAATATTAACACAATCCAGGCCTTCACCTTATATTTTAGATTAAATTTAGGTGCTGCTGCCTGAAGGACTTTAAGTTCCTTACAATATCTCATCATGGTAATATCTACCAGTTCAAACCTATAAACATTCAATATGGGTGGGTTAATGTTGTCGCGGGTTTTTTTTGTCATTGGTTATACTTTTTCTTAATGTTTGCATTTGTTCTTTATTTATAACTTCTGGTTTCATTTTTTTTAGTGAGGCAGTTTTGTGTAGCTATGTTAGACCATGCATGTTCTATAACTTTTTATTTGGCTTAACAACCCCTTAAATATTTTTATGTGAATGAGTGTTGAAAAGCTCAACCAAGGTTTTAAAAACCACTAGAACATGATGCAGTGCTGTGCCAAATGGCTTCAGTACTAGTTTTAAAAACCTTGAGCCTTCAGGTTTATCATATTTCTTTCTGCTTGTTGCATTTAGAACATGTAACTAAGTAATTTTTTTCTTTCCATCTGTAGTTCGATTGGTATTAGGTTGCATCATATTGTCGACGTTACGATTTTTCCGGATTCAGGTATATCTTTTATCTTTAATAACTCAAGTTTTGCATTCCCAAATTAAATATGGTTATCTATTTATTTCAAGTCCATATTATCTTCCTTTCCATATAGGTGACTTTTGAGTAGTTACCTTCCTCATCTCATACATACTTCTTATTTTTGTTATTCTGGGTTTAAAGATTTACAATAATGTTTCAATAGACAGGGAAAAAGAACTTTAATGTCTTATCCAATGCTTCTGCCAAGTTCTGTCTGTAGAGGATAATGGTCTTATAGAAATCGTGTAAGGGCATCTGGTTTGTTATCCATGACATTATAATCACTAGTTCTACTTATCTGGACTTATGCCATTTTATCACAGACCTTGTGTTTCCCAAAGTGGCAATATTCTGCAATGCTGGATTGCACAGAATTCCTTTTCCACCATAGTTGTTTTAGACTTATAGTCTTCACACTGATGTATTAAATTGAGATTTATATTTATCATGAAGAAATTTGAGTTCCATATAATTTATAGAAAAATTATAGACATAATCCTCAAGAATATTTCATGCTGATCATATCCTCTTGTGATGTTATTTGTCTTAATCCTTTAGATCAAGATATATAGATGGGAATAAATAACTGGCACTTTGCACATGTGATATAATAACTTAGCTGATCAGGGCATCCATGAACTTAAATTTTTGTAAATATAAGTGGCATCATATGGAGCTGTTTCTTCTTTCATCATCTTAATTTTAAGATCTGAAGTCTGACTTGGACTTTTTTTTTATATATTAGGAGCTTGCTTTTTCTCTTGCCTCAGGCCCTCGACAGTTGACTTGTCTTTCTCTTGCACTTCTATGACTGACATTCTTTTCTCTAAGGGCTACCTTATGTCTATTTCTGCAATGTGCTTATCTTTTAACCTACCTTTGTTTCACTGGGTGCCTTGTCAGATTTACATTTGGTTAGATATATGGAAGTCTCCAACATAGACAACTAGGATAGGAAAATAAAACAGATAAGAAATAGAGGGGACCTTTAAGAATTAATGCTTATTGTGGTTGTTCTTAGATTTGATGGATAAATTGCATGGACAGGAAATTTTGGAAGGAGATGATGAAAAAAGGAGAAAAGTTTGAGGTATGGTATGACATATGACATACCAATGCATACCGCCCTGCATCAGATATACTGCAACATATCAATATGAGATTTGGTATTGGTGCATATTAAGTCTTGATATGTCGAACTGACTTGCGTATAGGGCACACTGACACTGAACCGGTGTGATACTGGTACAAGGTCTAGTATCGAGATAGTTCTTAGTTTTGGGTGAAGGAGGTTGCTAGTGGTTTTGTTTTCAGTTCTTTTTCATGGCTAGAGAACTTTTTTATGATCCCCTCTAGCATATGAAACCTCTGCAGAATTGAGTAGCATGTTTCATTGAGTTTCTTTTTCCATGGAAACAAGTATTCGTGCAGATTTTCTGCCATGCAGATTTTCTTGCAGTTCCATGTCTATTTGCAGGGCCTTCATGTCAATGTTTTATTGTTTCTATTTTAGTTTCTTATTTGTGCAATCACATGCTTTCTATTTATAATTGTTGGGTAGGTTGTATAAATGATTTGCAGAATTCTTTTGAATACTTGCAGGTTAGAAGAAAGTTTGGCTATCATGTTGAAGCATTCTTTGTCATACTGACAGCTGTGCAGTTTCATATGTTGTTTTATTCAACACGCCCTCTTCCAAATATATTTGCTTTTGGTTTGGGTAATTACCTTCTTTTATTTAACTTGACTTTCTATTCTAAATTGATGTTTTATTTGTTGTAAAATTATGATGTTTACATGCATTGTGTACATGTTCACTGCTTTTCCTGTTCTTAGGGTAAGCAACCATGAAAATGTCTAGCAAATTTCCAAACAGTAAATTTTTTGACATTGCCTTTATGTCTGAGTCAAACTTTGATGAATAATTTGTTGTGACTGAAACTGGTGCTAGCTATGTACTTTTGGAATATAAACCATAACAATATTTGTGTACCATTTATATGTGATATGACCATTAGAGACCTATGACAGTATTGACTTGGGGATTTGGGCCAGAGTAAGCAAATATTTGGATCAAAGACTGTTGAATAAAGATATGTGAGCATGTATGATTAATGCAACAGCTTCTTGCCTCTCATCTCTGCTCCATTTCATGAGTGAATTAAAATTCACAACTATGTTGTATTTGATGTTCAATTTGGTCTATCAAATATAGGCTAACCCCATGATTTTTGGATATCATATTGAGCAATTTATCTTTGTTCATATGGAAGTTTATATACCTAACAGAACTTGGCATAGCTCTGCTATGAAGATTAGATAATCAATCATCACTTTATGCACAACAATTTACGGGAGATAACTTCTTCCAAGGAACTTTGCTATTGGCAAATGGTATTCATGTTATAGGTCATTTGGGTGGGATACATTGAAGGGATTTTGGTGCATACAAGCAATTACATACAAGAAGGGAGTGCTGGGTGAGTCAGCTATATTGTCATATGAAAGATATAAAGCTGGTTTGGACTTCAGATGACAATTGTAAATTCACATGTAAGCTAGAAGAGGACAAAAACATTTTTAGCTTCCATTTTTTTTCAAATATTCTAATAAATTCTGCATTTTCATAGAAGGGCTTCAAAATCTGTAACGGTTGGCTGGTTTTAAAGGGGCGATGGCTTCAAGGAAGCAGTTTTTTTTTTATATAAAAAATAACTATAATAGCATAGGTGCATGCATATGCTATATTCCAATTATCCATAACCCATTTCCAACATGTATGCTACAATTTTTTTCTTTTTCTTTTTCCGGTACTGTATTGTTTTTCTTTCCGTGAAATCTGAGATTTCCAGGATTTCTTGGTCAACTACTTGATGGCTTTCTGTGAGCAGTTTGCGTTATATAATATGGTAGAACAGAGTCAGACATGCATACTTATATAAATGTGTCCATAACGGACAATCTTGTCAATCTGTGAAATTCCATTATTTGAACAAGTCAGTGAAATATTATTACTGCATTCTAAGCATTGTATTGTAGCTTAGTGTGCTGTTTCCAGTCCTCAGGTTGTCATTTATGTTCCGTGAGATGTTGCTATACGTTTGGCAGAGTTGTGAAAGCACATTCTATGTATAATTATTGCTTCTCTAAATTTGTTTATTGGTCTCCAGTTTTTTTGTTCCCATTGTTGTGGAGGTTACCTACCCACTAAGAAAATGGAAAGTAGTTTGTCATTATGTTCTAGTCAACTATTTTAAGTTCTTACCAAGTCTCCTTCGTGAAGAAGTATAGACCTGCCTTTTTGTTCTACATATTGTGAAACTTAAGGCTGTACTATTTCTTTGAAAATGTAGACAAGCTTTTCTGATTTTTCACTTGCTAGTATTTTGTTGACAGCACTGAACAAGTACTTACATATAGGTTTAACATGCCAAAGTACTTAAAGTTTTGACTCGAATGCTCCTGAATTCAAGCTGAAGTTAAGTTGTATATAAAAGAAGACTATTTTGTAACTATAGGATCACTTACATTTGACAAAATTTTGTGATAATTTTTATTAAGAAGATTGAATAATTGACATGAGCAACTTAACATAGGGAGCCAAAATTTATTAATTGCTTTCTAAATCGCCAATTGATATATTGTTGTTGACATGCAGTTAACCTGGCATATTCTTTCTGGTTTATGGGAAATGCCTCAGCAACTTTGAAATGTTTGGTATGTTTCTTTGTCTGTGTATTTTGGAAAATTGTTTATTTCAACTGTCTACACCTCTCCTTTTCTGCATCTAGAACATGGAAATATTTGACTGATTGCTGGAATCATTTATTTAAATCAAGGCCAATAGATGGGGATGTGCTTCCTGTGATAAGCTTGGGAAATTTTTGACCTAGAAGTTGACATTTGTTTTGGACTATGGAGTGGGTCAAAACAGGTAGATAAGATTCATAAAAAGTGTTCTTTCTCAAAAAAAAAAATCATAAAAAATATAATTTAGTTATAGATGCTTTCTTAACCTAGGATAATAAAATTGGAAGTAATAGCCTAGACAAGCATGGGTGTTGCAAAAGGAAATGATAAATTTCTGCGATAGTGTGGTCTGATCATGACAGCAATATTGATGCCGACTAGGTGAGGAAGGATTTGATAAAATTTTCTTGGATAGAAGGTGTGGCATTTGATGCTAATGAATGACCTGCTACAAACCTGTTAATTATGATGTTCTTTTTTTTCCATATTAATATTTTATATTTAATAAATTGTACATCCTTGATACTATTCCTTGCAAGTGACATTCAAAAACTGCATGATGCTGATGAGTGTTTAGAGCTCATCGGGGTTGATGTCGGGTTGACAATCATTGAAATTTTGCTCAATCCTATGTGGATAATCTTTTCAAGGATTCAAATGCTGCACATACATATTGTGTGGCAGGTAGAAGCATGGTATAGTTGGTATATGAACTTGACTGCCATGGTACTGTACTGTATTTTGCCAGCCTACGTCCAGCATAAGTAGTGCATCTGGTTCTTTTATGCTTGCAACATTTGTAGTTCTGCTTCGTAGCTGCTTCTTTGTTGTTGTTGTTGTTGTTGTTAGAATGCTAAGAATTCCTTTGATAATATTTAAAGTGATAAACTTGATTGCATGATTGTATCTCACTGTGAAGCACATGTATAACTATTTTGAATGACATCAAATAAGTGATAAGAGGTTTTATGTTTACAATAATGGTTGTATTCTTTTATGTTACATAAAAGTATAAGTTTGTGAAGTGAGAAACCAAGACAAGTTTAAAAAGAAACCAATAAATAGGTGGTAAAAGCTAAGAGTAGACTTTAATGCTCTAATGCTATGGTACATTCTTATTTTTTTTTTAGTTCTACAGCCCTTTGTCTTTTTCTCCTCATATGATGAGTCTCGTCAAAACTTTATCTTTTTTTTTTTTTCGGGTGGGGGGGGGGGGGTGTGTTGAGGAGGGAAGAAGCTGGTGAAAGCATATGCATGTTAAATATAAACTGAATTAATTGATTTTATTATATTAAGTTTGCTACTCAGAATGTAAGAACAGTTCTGAGAACAATGTTGTGCATTTACTTTTTAAAGTATGTATTTACATAATAAGATGCTGTTAGTAGGGAGAATATGAGCATAGTGGAGGAAGCAGTTTCATGTAGCCGACCCCATGTAGTTGGGAAAAGGGTTAGATGAGTTGAGTTGAGTAGAGTAGTAGGGAGAATATGAAATTCAAAAGTGCACAAGTTGACCTTAAACATGATATTGGCATAAGCAATGAGAGAGAGCTAAAAGATGTAGTTAAAGGTTTTTGTTAGCTGCTCGATGTTAGTTTGCTAGTTGTTCATTCTCTTGCTTTTTTATCTTTTCAACTTCTTTTCATTCATATTATTTCATATGGCCTTAATTAACCATATCATGATCTATAGCTGTTAAGGGAAAAAGATATTTGTAATAATGAAACACTTTCAAAGATTTAAGTTTACTGGTGTCATATCGTCGATATATGGTATGTACCTCCCTTTTTTTGTGATGGCTCCTATGGCTGTACCTTGTGTGGTTATGGCACCACACCATTGCAATGTGCGCTTGTAAAGCGCTTGAAAATATGAAAATTGGCCATTCTTTTGAGTGTTGTTTAGTGTCATTGTAGGTGAGATGCATTGGATACTAAGATATACAACTTTTCCTCCCAGACTTTTAGATTTTAGCAAGGTTTGGTATATTAAAGTTTTGGGATCTTAAAATTTGAGAAATGCTTTAGCATTTAAAATTGAAAATTTGATCTAATACCAAAAATCAACTATTTATTCTTAAAAAATTTAAAATTTGATTTTTTTTTTGAGGCATAATTGATGTGGAAATTGAGAAAATTAGGCCAGGATCATCTTGAATTGCACTGCAGGCTTGTGTATTATTGATTTTATTACTAATTACTGATAATCTAATTAAGTTTTAATTGTTAATACACATCCAGTTTTTGAATGTCTTGTTAATTGCAAGTTATGTGAATTAGATATTAAACTGGCAATAGTACACATCAAATAGGATGACGAGGGCATTTAAATCAATACATATATCATATCTATGCAAAAAAAAACCATTAAAACAATAAAACATAAAAAGGGAAAAAAAGAACTTTGAGGCAGAATAGGTCATACCAGATAGAAGGATCATGGCATGCCAGAACCATGACATCAAGCATCAGTGGCATACCCTTAGCCAAGAGATTTCTGTGCTAGCTGCTATTCCCTGCTCTATGTTGACATAAAGTGGTGGCTAAGGCAAATGTAAAGCCTCTTTGATTTTTCTTTCTTATTCTTTGACAACTAAACATTTGATGCCAAGCAACTGGTTATCTATAGCACAATGGTATATCTGCTCTAAGTTGTAACAAGTGTACTGGTTGATACAGTCTGTTGATTAGGTATGCAATATAATGCAATGTACTGACCAGCCATCAACACCGTCACAGCCGGCCTTATGCCAACGTGAGAAACCTGGAGGATTGATATTAGGCTGACAGCCTTCAAAGCATGATATTGATGGCCCCAAGTAATTGGGATAAGTGTTGTGGTTATGGTATATGTTATGATATGAACGAGCAGGTTAATCTGTGCAATTAAATTTGTTGAAACAAAAAGAGATGTTTGAATTTGTTATTTAATTATTTACTCTGCATGATGCCTTACACATGCACTCTATAAATTTTAATCAAATTAGTGGTTCAGCAAACTTGTCAAATTGATCTCTTCCTCAAGGAACTATATTAATAATTCTCAGTTTTTGCATGCAGACTTTTGCTACAATTGTATTTAGATGTGATACAGTGCTTCTCTTCGGACCAATTGGTGTTGAACTTTTGCTGGTTTGTTCCTCTACATTTCTTTTCTTGGTTTTACACAAGTTATTAGGAAGCCAAATCAAAATGAATTTGAGTATTTGTGTATTTATGTTTTTCAATTCTGTTTTCATTGCATGTGCTTAGTTGTTTCAGTGGTTTTCTTAAATGTTGATTGTCCGTTTTAAGTACACTATTGTTATCCTTAGAAAAAAGTACATTATTGTTGACTAGAAGCTTGCATGTTAATCACATGCCAGAACATATGCACTTCTATAATCTTTTTTTATTTATATAATTGATAACTACCCTCTTATTTTTGATAGTGCACTTCACTTCTGTTTTTCAACAAGGATAAAAATCAATAGAGATTAAGGATGTAGTTAGTTAATTCGTACATTAAAATTGTGAATAGTGGAGATCTTTAAGAAAGTTTGGGACGCAGTTCCATTTTTTCTATTTAAATAAATTTGAATAAAAAAAGTTAGAGAAGAGATGATAATTAGAAAAAGAGATAATGAAGATTAGACTAGCAGTTAGATATCCACTAAGAATTTGAATTTGAAAATAAATAAATATTTATCCTTAAGAAAAAATGGAGAGGAATTAGGTGGCCATGAGGGGAGTCCCACACTTGCACTTATGTGTGAAAAAAGTGGGTTGTATAAAAAAAGGAGACATATGGGTGCTACTCTAGTTTAATTTTCTTGGTTTCAAGAAAACACTACAGTGTAAAGTAGGGCGCTCGATATTTCTTTTGTCTATTAAAAAGGGGCCCATAAAAATATAAGAGTAATTATATATATCCCCTATTGTCTACTTCCAATGGAACTTGCGGATCCACAATTGCCACAATTACGTTATCACCTAACGGTGTTCTTGTAGTATTAAGTGCTGCATGCATTGCCTAACCAGACATAAAAAAGAGTTTAGTACCAAGGTTATATGCAGATTCAAGTCTCGGTGAGATGGGGGCTTAGATGGCTATCCTCTCCAGAGATCTTGGGATCGATCTCGATCGTCCCGTCTTGTCCTGTCCTATCTTAGCTATAATGCATTATAATGTTAATTTTAAATAAATCTAAGTTATTGTAAAAATATAAATTTTGAAGTTCAAATATATTTAAAAATCAAACAAAGCACTAAAGCTTGACCCTTTTTTTAAAGGAAAAAAAAGCATCCCAAGCAGGTATTGAGATATCTAACCGGGCTGGGGATCAAGATGGGATGGGACATGGGGCCTCTTGTTCTGTGGTAAACTCAGGACAAATATGTCCCGTAAGTTTTAAAACCTTGGTTATATGATCTTTTGCTCCTTTTGAATTTCTTAAAGGATTTCTAATGGTATGAAGCAGAGGGGATGATTGTCTCAATCAATTGTAATGTCACTAGCTGTTGACAGAATCAACTGGTTTTCAGTTGGAATTACACAAAGTATTATGAGAGTAATTATACATCTTGATGTTAAGAATTGTACCTTTAGTAGGTCGTGTCTTTTTGTTTAGAGTATGGACTATGGGTGTGTAGAGAGAAGATCCAGAAGAACATTTACTAGTGGTGGGCACTGGTAGAACGGCTGTTAAATGCATTTTTTTGTTGCAAAGAATGAGACTACATCATTTCCCAGTCATCTGTTTATATCATTAGATGTGAGAGGGCCTTGCTGTAGACCTTAAACGTTCAGAGCAGAATGAACAGTGTGTCTAAGATTACTGTCTTATCATTTACTTCTGGCTTGACAATTTTTTCCCCTTCAGATTAGATTGCTTGATTTCCATTCATTTGACTGTTGATCTCGGCTCTTGCTGTTGCTGGAAGCTGTAGAATTTTACAGTGTGTGGTATAGTTGTTGAAATTCAAAGATTCTGATTTAAGCAAATCTATGACAGAGCAATTCTATTTCACTATGGAAGGCAATAAAATGCTGCATAAGCAGTGCCCTGTTATCCATTGGTAAGTGTATTTTGTAAAATGAGTTGAATACTTTTCCATGTTATTGGAAATCTATCAAAAGATAGTTCCATATTCTGTTTTCACTTTATGATGTTTTCAGTGATTTATTTCTCCTTCCAGGCTTTACAGTGCTTCTTGATACAGTAATGTGGCAGAGAATTGTGTGGCCGGAACTGGAAGTTTTTTGGTTTAACTCCATTCTAAACCGGAGTTCAGAATGGGGTGTATCCTTTTAAAGAAAAAGGAATAGCTACTTCTTTTAATACATTTCTTCAAGTCCAGCATAATTCGTTATGTAGGAATTTCAGATAAGCTAATGTCCAAGTAATTTTATTTTTCCCTATCTTTGATGTTCGCTGTGTGCTTGTTTGCAATTGAATAATGTATATGAACTTTCAAGTTGACATTAGTGTTCGTGGCATGTTTGTAGGCAAAAGGATATGGGGCTGCATGTTAGGGTATTGACTTGCATCCTTTTATCATGTGTGCTAATTTTGTGTCTGCATTAAGCAAGCATACATGGCCCATGCATATATGTTACTCTTTTTAGCTGCCAGTATCTTCAGTTCTATTGAAACTCTAATTGTTCAGAAGCATTAGCTCCAGTCAAATCTTATATCTCATTCAATGTTTTGGAATTGCATGCCAATCCTTTGTTCATACATGCAACTGATTTTTATTGCCAAGTAGAGTTCTATCATTTCTTCCTTCAAAGTTTGAAATGCACTAGTGATTTATGATTTATCCATTGAAAGATTATTGTTACATACAGAATGCTTTTCTATCAACAGTTTTTGGCTAAATCTAGGATGACCATTACTGATTTCATTGTTTATTATATTGTGTGAAAACATGAATGAACAATAAAGGATTTTCATTGTAATATTAATTAAACAGATTTACAATGTTTTGGAAATGGTCATAGTGTGGTGTTATAAAAATTTTGTTAGTTGCTGTTGAATTATAAAGCTTTATTAAGAAAGTTATGTGATTATAGAAGATTTGGTATAATTTCCTGATTCTTGGGATTATAGAAGATTTGGTATAATTTCCTGATTCTTAGGATTATAGTTGGGTAGTTTTCTATTTTATAAAGATTTTGTTACTGTTTTTAGGCAGCAGCACCATGTATATGATGGCCGGTTGTAACCTATTCTAAATACAATAGAATTATTTTTCTCCAAATTAGTTTTCAATATGGTATCAGAGCCTTTGGCTCTTTCCTAAGAATCTCAGAAAATTCTTTTCTCTGGCCGATTCATTCATCTCTGTTCACCATTGATAATCTTCGTTTGATCAACCAAATTCTCCTACCTCTGTTTCTTCTCCTTCCTTTCAAACAAATATGTCAGAGACCACTGCAACCAGCCCTGTCTCAGATGCTCCTGGAACTGAGAATACTGCTGCCACTTCAACGGAGATCTGCAGAACATTCAAGCTGCATATCGATTAAACAGAAGAAATTATTTGAAGTGGTCACAACTGGTCCGCACATTCTTGAAGGGCAGAGGGAAATCAAGTCATCTATTGGGCATAGGTCCTTCAAAGGATGATCCCAAATTCGCAGCATGGGATGAACAGGATTCAATGGTGATGTCGTGGTTATGGAATTCGATGCTACCAGAGATTAGCGATACTTGTATGTTTCTCGGAACCGCCAAGAAGATTTGGGATGCTATCCGACAAACATACTCCAAGGTAAATGACGCGGCCCAAATCTATGAAATTAAGATAAATTTCATCAACCAAACAAGGGACTCGAACTGTCACAGAATATTCGAGTTTCTTGCCAGGCTTGTGGCAAGAGTTGGACCATTATCAATGTATTCAAATGAGCTGTGGCCTGGATTCTGTAACTCTGAAACGATTCGTAAAGAAGGATCGCATCTATGACCCTCTTGCAGGACTTAATGTCGAGTTTGATGCCGTCAGAGTACAATCTTGGGAAAAGAAGACCCGCCTTCCTTGAATGAGAATTTCGATCATACGAGCAGAAGAGGGACGACGAAGTGTTATGCTTGAGACCCATGCAGGAGAGGGATCTGCCCTTGTGATCAAAGCAACCGGATTGAAGGAATCCAGCCCAGCACAACCTATCGTCCAAGCAAATCCGTCCAAGCCTATCAATCGGGATTCTTTATTTTGCACGTACTGCAAAAAACATCGCCACACCAAGGAATAATGTTGGAAACTCCATGGCAGTTCCAACCGAAGTGCAAATGATAGAAGTCAAGCACATGTTGCAAGCACTCAATCAAATGAAGGAAGTTCACAAAGTTCTACCACTGAATTCAACAAGGAGATCGAAAAACTGAAGACTTTTTTGGGCACCCTTGAGAAACCTTCCTCGGCAGGTACTTGTTCACTGGCGTTTACAGGTATCTCTTCTTCCTCTTATGTTGCTAATGTCCCAGAGAAAAGTTTTTCAAAGATATGGGTGATAGATTCTGGAGCCACCGACCCCCTGACCTGTTCTTCCAAGTATTTTTCTTCCTATACACCGTGTTCTAGCCATAAAAAATAACTATAGCTGATGGGTCCATTACCACTGTAGCCGGTCAAGGAGACATTTATATAAGCGATTCTCTCACTCTAAAAAATGTTCTCCATGTTCCAAAATTGTTTGCAAATTGGTTTCTATTCCAAAGCTTACCAAAGATTACAATTGCAGTGTAACGTTTTTCCTTCACATTGTGTGTTTCAGGAGCAGGACACGAGGAGGACGATTGGACGTGCTAGTGAGAGGGACGGTCTTTACTACCTGAAAAATCAAAGTGGAAGAACTAGAGTTGAGGATCCTTTACCTACATCATTTCTTTCTGAGTCAGTTATGTCAAAAAAAATAAAATTTGGCTTTATCATCGTCGTTTGGGTCATCCATCTTTTAAGGTTCTTAAGTTAATGTTTCCTTCATTATTCAAAGGGTCTGATTTTGAGTCTTTTCATTGTGATGATTGTGAACTTGCCAAACACAAACGTGCTTCTTTTCAATAAGCAATACAAAAACCTTTAATCCTTTTTCTCTTATTCATAGTGATATTTGGGGTCCTACTATTCCAAATATTTCTAGTGCTAAGTGGTTTGTTTCGTTCATTGATGACTGCACTCGAGTAACGTGGATTTATCTCTTAAAAAATAAATTGATGTTGGCACTGTTTTCCCAATTTTTACAACATGATCAAGACAGTTTGATGTGAGAATAAAGCGGTTTGTTCTGATAATGCCAGAGATTATTTCAATCAAATTCTCTCTCCATTTTTTCAAAAAGAAGGGATCATACATGAGTCCTCTTGTGTTAGTACACCACAACAGAACGGAGTGGCCGAACGTAAAAAGCCATCTTCTAGATATCACAAGAACTTTGTTGTTTCACAAAAATGTTCCTAAACAATATTGGGGGGAAGCCGTTCTAACCGCCACATCTTATTAATAGACTTCCAACTCGGT
Source organism: Calamus simplicifolius (assembly GCA_900491605.1). Taxonomy (NCBI): domain Eukaryota; kingdom Viridiplantae; phylum Streptophyta; class Magnoliopsida; order Arecales; family Arecaceae; genus Calamus; species Calamus simplicifolius. The sequence goes on along the minus strand of UESW01004589.1, from coordinate 439,589 downwards.
TCTTGACTTCAAAAGTCAATTGAAATTCTCACAAATTTTTTCCAATTTCAATGCTTCAAATAATCTTATTCCTAGAATTTTTGGAAGTGTTGCCTTTGTTCATGTCCATTCTCAGAATAGGGGAAAACTTGATCCATGCTCTTAGGTGCATTTTCATTGGGTATTCTTCCACACAAAAGGATATAAGTGTTTCCATCCAGCGACTAAAAAATTCTTTGTTTCTGCTGATGTTACTTTTGTCGAAAATGAGTCTTTTTTCAAACACTCATATCTTCAGGGGAAGAACTTCAGTGAAGATAGAGCAAAGGACCTATTTCTTCTTGATTTTCACATTCAACCTAATTCACTTGAATCTCCATCCAAGCCTGTCCCGGTGTCATCTGAACTGTTTCAGCGTCTATTAAACCCAATCCTACATCATCAGTTCAACCACTGTAGGTCTATTCCAGGAAGAAAATTCCAGTCTCTCCAACGGCACAGGTACAATCTCCTATTCGTGTTGCTGATGAGATATCCAAAATCATTCCCACACCTGCCAAAAATGTCACACCATCAACTGAGCTTAATGAACCCATAGACGAGCATGAAAAATCAAGTGATGCCAACTTACCAATTGCACTTAGGAAAGGAACTAGAGCCTGCACTAAACACCCTCTATACCTATTCATGACCTACCAAAACCTATCCCAAAGCCATAGAGCTTTCTTAAGCAACCTCCATACAATGCCCATTCCAATAAATCTATCTGAGGCATTAGGGGATAAGAAGTGGGAGGATGCCATGAAAGTGGAAATGGAAGCTCTTGCAAAGAACAAAACATGAGAGTTGGTCAAATTGCCAAGAGGAATCAAATCGGTTGGATGTAGATGGGTGTTTACTGTGAAGTACAAGTCTGACGGTTCTATAAAGAGATACAAGGCAAGGTTGGTCGCTAAGGGGTACACTCAAACCTACGGCATTGATTATCTAGAGACATTTGCTCCGATGGCAAAGATGAATACAGTACGAGTTCTTTTGTCATTAGCTGCCAATTTTAGGTGGAATTTACAACAGTTTGATGTTAAAAATGTATTTCTCCATGGTGACTTAGAAGAACAGATTTACATGGAAGTTCCTCCTGGATTTGAATCTAAAGAAGGAATGGTAGTAAGTTGAAGAAAGCCCTTTACGGACTCAAACAATCACCAAGAGCTTGGTTTGGAAGACTCACCAAGGTGATGATTGCCTTGGGATACAAACAGAGCCAAGGGGACCATACTTTATTTGTAAGACAATCTGATTCAGGGGAGTTACAGTCTTATTGGTGTATGTAGATGATATGATAGTGACGAGCAATGATGCAGGAGAGATGCAAAATTTAAAACGACATATTTTGAAAGAATTTGACATCAAGGAACTTGGGAGGTTAAAATACTTCCTAGGTATTGAAGTGGCTCATTCAAAACAAGGGATCTTTATTTCTCAACAAAAGTATGTGCTTGATTTGCTAAAAGAAACGGGGAAGTTGGGGTGTAAGCCAATTGATACGCCCATTGAGTTCAATCATGGACTATGTGATGCTCCTGATGATCCTATGGTGGATAGAAGTTCTTATCAGAGGCTTGTCCCAGGCTAATCTATTTGGCACATATGAGACCAGACATTGCATTTGCTGTGAGTATTGTTAGTAGATTTATGCACAATCCTAAAGAAACGCATCTCAAGGCTGTCCACAGAATCTTGCAATACTTGAAGGGCAATCCCGAAAAAGGTATTTTGTTCAAGAAAGGAGAAAGCATGACATTGGAAGCCTATACTGATGCAGATTATGCAGGATCGTTGGATGACAGGAGGTCAACTTCGGGCTATTGTACTCTCTTAGGAGGGAATCTTGTAACGTGGAGAAGCAAGAAACAAAGCGTGGTGGCAAGATCAAGTGCAGAGTCTGGGTTTAGGTCAATGGCAATGGGAATATGCGAGTTGTTGTGGTTGAAGATTATTCTTGATGATTTAAAGATAAAATGGGAAGGACCAATGAGATTATACTGTGACAACAAATCTGCCATCAGTATTGCTCATAATCCAGTGCAACATGATCGAACGAAGCATATCGAAGTTGACAAGCACTTTATCAAGGAGAAACTTGAGAGCAGTCTAATATGTACTTTGTTTGTTTCATCCAAGGATCAATTAGCAGATATTCTCACAAAGGGGCTACCAAGCACTATGTTTCAAAATATTATTAGCAAGCTTGGAATGGAGGATATCCATTCACCAGCTTGAGGGGGAGTATTGAATTATGAAGCTTTATTAAGAAAGTTATGTGATTATAGAAGATTTGGTATAATTTCTTGATTCTTGGGATTATAAAGATTTGGTATAATTTCTGATTTTAGGATTATAGTTGGGTAGTTTCCTATTTTATAAAGATTTTGTTACTGTTTTTAGGCAGCAGCACCATGTATATAATGGCCGGTTGTAACCTATTTAAATACAAGAGAAAATTATTTTTCTCCAAATTAGTTTTCAATAGTTGCCAATAAGCATTTGAGGATTATAATATCTTATATCATGCATGTATTTGTCAGGGGCAGGAATTTTATACATATTCTGAAACTTGACGCCCCATAAGATAGTTTTTTCATCAGCTTGGGTAATATTATGCAGTTAAATACTAAGATGCTAGTATGCCTTACTTCTTGGCATGTAGGCTATTTTTGTTTGCTTTCTTGTGGGACGTTGCTTTTTCTGGACACTCAAGTATGTTTTTTACCCATCTAAACTAGTTTATCATCTTGTTACCCAAGAAAACATAGTTTATCATATAATTCGCTCATATATCATGACTTGAAGGGACTCTCTGGATGTCATTTGAGAAGGAAACATTGGATCTCTAAAAGCCAAGGAATTCTTAACCCCTAATTTTAGGATAATCCACTTAAAAACTTTCTTCCATTGCACAATTGCCCTTCTCTTTCTGCTGCTTTATGCTTCAGCGTATCACCCTCTTGACCAGAGGCCTAGTTTTGGTCAGATAACTTAAGCCTAACATCTAATTAGAGCTGAAAATTCGTTCCACCTAATGCAAACAATGCACATCTAAAAGTCTTTCCCAACAACCTTGTACATTCCCAAAAAGATCATAGTCATATCATGGCTTGAATAATTTTTCCACCTAATATAAACAAGAACATTCCACAACTTTTCTTGCCCTCAACCTTGAACTTAGAATAAAGAATTTTTTTTTGATTTTCTCTCCTATTAGATGCACCCACATTCATATCATATGCTCTCTAATAAGTAGAATATGATGCATTATATCTAGTCTTGTACTCAACTCAACTCATCTAAGCCTTTTCCCAACTACATGGGGTTGGCTGCATGAATCTGCTTCCTCCACTCTGCTTTATTCAGAGCTAAGTCGAAATTCAAATTATAAATAGTTATATTTTTTTAATTATTTCTGTCCATGTTAGTTTAGGCATACCGCTACTTCTATCCTTACCATGGATTGTTATATCTAGTCTTGTATGCTTTCTTTTTTTCCTTAATAACTATATGCTTGTTATTGCATCTGATTACTGCATGAATCCTTCTTTTAGTTATCTTTGATATTGTTTGTCTTAGACACATCCATTCCATTGGTACTTCACTTCGGCTCTTCCTCGCTCCTTGTTTGTGGCATATCCTCTTTGCTTGGTGAGTTGAAACAACTCAGAAGTTAATGATGCACTTAGTCTTTCTTTATTCTTATAATTACTCTCCCAGGCTGATTATCATTAATCATTTTGTATTTACAATTGTCGAAATGCATAATTTTGAACTCATGGCAGGCAATACAAGTTATGTGCCTATTTGATCATCTAGAATGGATTTCTTTTGTATACTTTTATTTAGAAAAGCTTTATCTTGGCATCATGATATTTAAAAAAATGGTTTTATGGATTTTTAACGATAGGAAGTTTTATTGGAAAGAAGAGGGTAATCCAGCATTCTCAATGATGTAAGTTTGTCAATCACTCTCTTTCTTTTTCGTATTGGGTCTTTTAATCATGGTTTGTCGGGATGGGTAACCATTCCAAGTTGGGATGAACCATCTTGCCATCGTTCTAACATCCTAAACGGCATGTATTGGGATATCTCCCATCCTTGTTGTCAAGATGGGGTGGGCCGCCAACTTGTCTTGTTTTATGGAGAAACTGGGATAACTCCATTCTACAAGATTGAAAACTTTGCCTTTAACGCCGTTGTCACTAATTTGTCTTTGCTTGCTTAAGTGGAAACAAATAGTGAAGAAACTCATCTTAGACTCAATTGAGTGCACAAGATGCTCTTGTGAAAGCAAGATCAAAATTAAACCAGAAGTGTTGTTACTCACAATCAACAAATTACCTGTTAATTGTAGAGAAATGAAATAAGAAGTAACTTAGAAGCATATAAAAGGAATTCTTGACTTGCTGGGATAAAGTCCTTAATCGTCAATTGAACTATAAATGTCATCTTGCAACTATGCAGACTTTTCTATAGTGAGACTGTCGAACTAGTTTACATCTAATGTCTTACTAGACCTTTCCTTTATAAATATGGAGAGAATACTTCTAGTCCTTCATCAGAGATGAATATTAGATCAAAACAGCTAGTTAGATTTCCAGCCCAGCAGGTTGAAGATAGATTAAATTCAAACGCACGCATTTGTAGATCTGTGAGTTGTTAATCAGGACTAAAAGGTCTAATCAATAACTGGGGGTTGATATATATCATTTATCTGAAAAATAATTATGATCAGTAAATATAATTCTTCGAGACTTAGCTTAGCACATGATCCTAACATCATGATTGAGATTCAATGTGTGGAAAAAACCTAAGCCAATTTTCATTCAATGCTTATGCCTTACAGACCATAGATGGAATTCCTAATTGAGGGGTATTTTCCCTTATCTGGAGTTAGATCATATTATCTAGAAACATGTGATGTCATTTTGTGTTCAGCTTTGGATTCAAAATGAAAAAGAATTTGACAATGAACAACACTTAACTGCAGTGACTTTGGCGGAAACTTCTTTTCTAGAGTTTGCATCATGACAGAGACAAATATGTATGATTGTTGTTTATTTGTTGGTAGAAAATGTTGGAGCATACTTTCTCCTTATTCACCTCTCCAAATTTGACGTCCTTTTGTTGTGTATTGTTAGCAAAATTTTTACTACTCTCAGGTGCTGTAAAAGCAAAATCGCTCGGCTATTAAGCTAATATGGGGAGATTTTAATATATGCTCTTTAATATGTTCTAGATTCGTGGCCAATTAAATCATGTAGTGAGAGAGAGAAAGAGAGAGAGCTGGACTTGGCTACATTTGCGGCCAAATCCGATCACTGCCTCTACCATTAGATCCATATAGATCTCAAATCCAAAAAGCTACTCGTTAAACACTTATAACTGCTTTAAAAAAGATTCTAACAAGGTAAATGGTATTGTTTTGATGAGCTATGAATTAAGTCGGCATAGGTTAGTATGAGGTTCATTGTTACCATGATCTAAGTCTGAAAACTTGTAAGTTTGGCTTGACTAATTTATTATAAATTATATTTTAAGATAATTTTTTTTGGGATCTTGTTTTCCGATCATTTTTAGTTAGATTGGTTTTTTTATTTGAAGGAAGTACCCTAACATAATGTTTACTAGAGCATTATTTTTTGGAATTCTTCAAATTTGTTTTTGAAAGAAAGGGCTGATTTTCTATTCTTAAGAAATTTAATTTTTTTATATTTTTATTGAATTCAAATGGAGCCATTCCCTTATTTCCATTAAAAGAGGATGCGAGCTTACGAATTGGTCTCAGCATATAACCTACGTAAAAAGTTTTTCTTAAAAAAAAAAGGTTGAAAAAATGGCAACCTGATTGCTCTACCGAACTGAAAGGGTGAACCGAATTGAATTCTGGTTGATTTGGTTTGGTTCAACAATCCTTCGTTGGAAGGAAACCAAAGTATATGAAGTGGATCAAATATGGTGCATCATCCTGGCAAAGACCTTGGTTTTTGTCTCAGGTGATAAGGATCATTATCTTAGTATTGAGATCTTAGGGCTAGCAATGGTGTCTCAAGGAGATTGTCGATATTGCTTTATTGTGTAGATGCTAGTGATGCACAATCTCCTTAATTCTGCCAAATAGGATTTGAAGATATTGACCTTTTGGTCCGTGTGGTTGCTGGGTAGTGATTTTCAGATGTAGATATTGCAACCTCAGCAACATGCAGGGAGGTTATGTTTGGTTGGAAGCTCAAATTTTGAATGACCCTATTTATGGTTTAACATCTGAGCTCGATTGCAATTTTGCCTTTCCTATCCTTCAGTTATGACTAGGTTAGCTTATAGATGTTAATCAGAGTCTAAATGTTGCCCTAGATTCCTTGGAAAAACCTTCCCGTTTCTCTAGGATATGTTTACAATAGTCCCTTGTCTGTGGTCATATACCTTTAAAATCGAAGACGATTACAATTTTTTTTTAATACCAATATGGTTATAGTCAAACCTGTGTCTCACTGTGGGGACTGGTAGTCAGTTTTTCGGTCTTTGTTTCTGCTACAACGACATAGAAGTGAAATACCTTGTGTCAGTCGGTATAATACTGGTACAGGAGGCTTATTGGCACCGGTATCTTACGACAATAATCTGCTAAATCCTGCATAAATAGCCGAACTGCATCTGATTAATAAGATCCTTTTTTTGTCTGTATTTATCATGAATATTTTGTATTTTTTAGCAAAAGAAAATTTATATGTATTCATTAATATAGAACTTCATGAAATCTTCATAATTGTTTAATTACACGCATCATTATGCAAGCTGATTTGAAATTTGGTGCTCAAAATCCCTCTTTTTTAGCTTTTACAAGCAAATCTTTGCTAATGAAATCTCATAAGTTTGTTGCAGGCTTTTTCACCATGTAGTATGTTGAACACGAGTAAAGATTTGTTGAGGACTTTTTTTCAGTAACTTGACACTAGCTTATGGATTTTTTTACTTAGATGCTTACCCACTGGAAGAAGAAATGTACCAAAAGAAAAATATTCAAGAAGAAATTATCTAAAACAATACCTACTAAAAGTGATGAAACTATTTTCAAAAGGTGGTGATCGTAATAATTGTTTTCAAAATGAGCATTACTGGCTAAATTGTAGACTGTCATGAGATGCTTCAACAGTGAGAGAAATCAACAAATTTTTGCTGAAATTTTGCAACTGAAATGATTGTCTGTCTCGCTGCACAAATAATTCAAAACTAGGGAGTTTAGTTGAAATCGGCTTGTGTAACCAGATCTATTGAATATATAGGCCATTTATGCTATTGTGTTGCTATTACTTTTTCTTGGAATGTTAGCTAGTAGTTTTTCAATATTAAACTCAGCATATGAATTTTAAAAATATTTGAAGCATTTTGGCATTGAGTTTCAGAGATTTCTAGCGAAGATAAAAAATCTTAAACAGGTTCAGCTATCCTAAAGCTCAAATATCATAGAAGTGAGCATTTAGATGGTCAGATTTCCATCAAATGATGACACAATATATTACACTCAAAAGTTATGCAAAATGTGACTTTTAGGTCGTGTTGTTGGAACTGTAATTTTTGGTTAATTTAGTATGATATCGTAAAAACAGTGTATTTGAATGTCCCAAACAACCACTATATTTTAATATTATACCTGATTTATTATCTTCAGATTTTATTTTTGTTTTTGTTTTTTTGTCTTTTCTCTGTCTATTTGAGGTGTTTTTCAAGATTATTTTTTGGTTTAACCAGTTGAGACCCCTCAAACCACTGAAACTTGGTGAGCAAAACTCATTTGACTGACTGACATTTAAACCAAGCTTTTGAACCTTGCAGAACTTATGGTAATGATTTTTCAAAGATGTATTGCGGAAAGATGTGCTCTGGCAATAGTATCAACAAGCCATGTATTTGTTGTTAACACAAGGTTACATGGATATAAGTCAACTAAGATTTTCTTTCACACTGCAGATTGGAATGCTACTTGACATGAGGATTTTGCGGTATATTGTTCCAGTGTTTTCATTTGTTATAGTTTACTCAAAACTTCCACACAAGGTCTTTTACATGCAGCTGAAATCTGAAGTTTAGTTTTGGGGTTTTGTTATATTGATCTCTTTATAAATATGGCTGCTTTTTTTGATGCCACAGGAACTTCGTTTTGTAATTAGTTCACTTCCAATTTTCAATGTATCGGCGGCAATTGCGGCTAGCAGAATGTACGCATGATAGATTTTGTTTTTGTTCTCACATTTTTCCTAAAGTTTTTATTTAAAAATTATTTAAAAACCTAGGAGGTTAAACTATGTATATGCTATATCCATGGATTGATGAGCCAAATCGAACTAGCTAGTTCAGGCAAAATGGAACTGAACTTCGGGAAACTGATACAAAAATGCCCTTCGGATTGATTCGGAGCTCGAACTATGATAAACTACCTGCTTCAAGGGCGAGGTGGGCTTAATGAGATGTGGGCTGTTTTGAGCTTACTTAAATAAAGAAAGGGAGGTTGAAACCTCTTATGAGCTCTTATTCTCTTTCTTATTCACATTTAAAGTCATTTAAGTAAATG
>UESW01004589.1:394602-429470 GCA_900491605.1 Calamus simplicifolius | reverse complement strand
AAAAGGCTTAGATGAGTTGAGTTGAATTTCGAACTGTGGCATCTGGAATGAAAAATGTGTGGTACTTCTTGATTTTCGTTATTTCTATCACGGACTTTTCTCGCAGAAGCTTGCCACATTTTATATATTCATTTTTTATTTGTTTCTTTTCAGTTGATAAATCTCAACAGGGAGTTTCATTTTTAAATACAAAAATTTGTAAATGACAGATCTTGCTTAATTTTTTTCTTCAGATATATCAATAGGAAGAAGAATGTCTGGAGGAGGCTTTATGTTATGTTGCTTGGGTCTTTTCTGGTCAGGTTAGATCTGTAGCCATTCAAAATCATAAGAAGCCTTGTGTGCTTATGCATGCTCATGCTGTTATTCTTTTAGTCTAGGATGCTATGTGGTGACATTCATGGCATCATATGACAACTATCCGGGTGCTTATGCTTTAAAGGCTCTACATGAAAAAGGTGAGTTGATGTTAATGCATTAATACATGATTACATCTTTGTATATTAAATTTTGACCTCTTCTCTCTTCATCAAGACTCTTTTAAGGTTATATGAAATCTTGGAGGGCTTCTCTCTCCATAACCAAAATAAAGATATCCTTGCATGCCAACTAGGCCTTTAAGTTTCATAATAATTTCTTGTCTTGCTCAAAGTTGCCTTGGTAAGGAATTTAGTACCCATTAATAGAGCTAACTTCAGGTTGAGAGCTGTTTGTAAAACTCTCAAAAGTCTGATAGACCATTTTTTGACCCATAAATCCAGTTAAAAAGAGATAGGACATTTGGGCCAGCTTTTTAGATTTTCACATTGTCTCTTTAGATTTTTGCACACGAATTTTATTTTTTACTTCAAGAAAATAATCATCTTCTCTATAGTATTCAACTCAACTCATCTTAAGCCTTTTCCCAACTACATGGGGTCGGCTACATGAATCTGCTTCCTCCACCTTTATAGTATTACATATTAATATTCAAACTTTGTACCTTGTATTTGATCAATAAAGTTATTGATTGGTGCTATCTGTCTAGGTGTTTCTAATCGTATGGCAGAGAAGTGTGTCCATATTGATGCCTTCACAGCAATGAATGGTGTTTCTCGTTTTTTGAGAACAAATACCCATGGAGGTATTTTTTCTAGCTGTTCTGTGGAAACTTTTTTGCATACCATGGAAGAGAAACTCTGAGACCAATATGATTATATATTTTTATGCAGTCCAGTTTGTCTTGTTTGTTGCAGTAACCATTTGTTTCCCACTTATTAAGTTTTACAACTAATTTCAGTTCAAATTGCATGACTTCTAAATATCAGTTTAGAATGATGCATACAATGAAAAAACATAAACCTAGTTATTGTTTGTGGAAGTTCCAAGAAGTCTGAAAAATAATTTACTTGGAGAAAATAACATGAAAATAAAGAAAACAAGGAAGAACTTCACACACAGACTCACCTGGTTTACTGAAAGTTGGGTGGTTGTCCACAAGAGACATTGCAGATTTTGCTATAATAGCAGTGATACAAAGGAAAGCAGAAAGCCTCTCTTTCATGAAGCTTGTATGATTGTAGATTATTATAAGTGTGATGGAGCTAAGACTCATGAGCACCCTTGAAAACACAACTCAAGCACAGGCTACTTCAACCATAACCAAAGACCTGTCATCAAACTGCTTTGTAGCAAAGTATGTTGCATGCAGCTAGATAAGCATGTGATTGATGGAATACTGGCTGAAAGGCATCTAATATCACTACCATGGACGGCTGAATCAACCTAAATCGGCCAATTCGAGGCGAATTGAACTAGACCGGTTGGGAATTGGATCAGTTCGTTTTATTATTTTGGTGTGCAGGTTCCCAGGTTGGATGTGAGTTGCGGGTTCAGATCCAATGAAACGAACTCATTTATTAAATGTAAAAACTATTGCTTCATCTATCCCCATGGTTCGAAATCCTAGCCGATCCTTCATCTCTTCCCGCATTTCGAAACACTAGTTAACCCTTTGTCTCTCCCTATGATTCAAAACCCTAGCTGTCTTTACTTAGTCGCCGTTGTTGCTCACTCATCGCCATCGTTGCTTGCTCATTGCAAATGTATGCCTCTCTCTTCTTTCGGCTTCAAAGGTATGCCTCTCTCCTTTTTTTATTTTCTCTCTCAATGGTGGTGGCTCTTTCTCCCCCCGCTCCTCCCTCCCACCTCTCACTTCCGCCTCCCTTTTTTTTTTTTTTTTTGGGCAATGGTGGGAAATTGGTTTTGGGCATCTCCTCTCCTCAAGATTCCCCTCCCCACCCCCTACCCCCTTTCTTCGTTTTCTATTGTGGCATTGGTTTGCTGTGGTTCAGTGACATACCAAACTTGTCGCCAGCCAATACAGGGTGTTCGGTTTCATAGACCTTGACTACTACCATTTTAGCTTGAATTGAGAGCAACCATCAAGCTGACTTCAACATTGGACATCAGGAATGTAGGTATCCGACCATTTGAAAGCTCCATGTAGGCACTGCTTTGAAAAAAGTGGCTGAACCATGTATCAACCACCAGCAGCTGACTTTCTCCTCTGGGTAGATGCCCAAGGCATCCTCTGATCACTCAGTGGGACATGGCAGAAATTACATGTTGTGGTCCAGATTCTGCATCGGCACTACATAGGATTGAAGGGTTTCCAAGTTGAGAAGCAATCCACATGGGAATTTCCAAGATTGAAAATAATGAGAACATGGTTGACACCTCACAGCATGGAAGGTTGATGTTTCCAAGTTGAGAAGCAATCCACATGGGAATTTCCAAGATTTGAAAATAATGAGAACATGGTTGACACCTCACAACATGGAAGGTTGATGTTGTTTTATAGAACTTGACCTTTTGATGGTACTAGCCATATGACATACATTGCTAGGCTTGAGAAAAGGAAGAAATATTATACAATTGTAAAGTTAATGGCCTCTATGCTTCATATGTGCATATCAAATATATCATACTAATTTGTTAAGGTAATATACTACCTGATGATGCCTGATCACCTTGAGCTGACGTCCTTGAGTTTCAGTGAACGGACCGTAACCTTTACGAAGAAACTTCACCTTAACTTTGAGATCTGCAAGAAGTCCTAGGGACTAGAAATTCCGTTGTGGACCCTTCGACGCTCAAGTTAGTGATCAGAATCATAGTCGTGAGCTTGAAAAAGCTCGAAAGAGAGAGAGAGTCTTAGAGAAGAGCTCTCTGTGAGCAAGAATGAGTGTTTAGGAGTGTTGTTATGGTTATCTGGTTGGGGGTCCTTATCCATTTTATTGATCTTTGGATTCTGTGTGACTTGCTTGGGAAGCTTGGAGTCTCATGATGAATTATGACTTTCGGGGTTCATCTGGTTTGAGTGGTTGAGGCCTCATGATGAATAACGACTTTTATGGATGAAATGTCAGGGCTGATGTCTGTAAGACTTGAGGTGCTGCTACTTGTCAAAGCATTTATGATGATGGCAGCAATGGTGAGGCTTGCTTCTTAGTTGTATGTCAGCGCTAAAGGCTAAGTTCCGTCAGAGTAGGTGGCTGCAGCTAGTTGGTGGGTGTTGCTTGACTTGGACAGCTGTTGCAGGCTGTAGTAGGGTATGGATGGCCGTTACGGCGTTTGCCAGATGTGTCCTCCATGCCATCCTTCTGATGTCCTGTGCGGTTAGTGATGAGTAATGAAGCCAGGCACGTGGGCCCTATGGTGCGACCGTTGCATGTGACTTCATTAGCCACACCAAGAAGTGGCAGCCATAGCATGAGCTTTCATTCATGCATGTAAGCCTCCTCCCTCCGAGCTTTCTTATTATATACATATATATTAAGGACTCCTTTATTACGTGCATGTGAACATCATGCACGTAAGCCTCATTCCAGTAGAGGCCGAGGCAACAGAGAGAGAGGAGAATGCGGGAGATGAGACAATCGGAGCAGGGTGTCAGATTCGGGGACGAAGCCGGGGGCGTCCGAGTCGAGGAGGTTCGAAAGCGAAACCTGAGTTGTCTTTGGAGCCAGGATAAAACCAAAGGTGCCTAGGATGCTCGAAGCCGTGGAGCAGAGACGAGGGAGTCGAGATGGTCCCGAGGTCCCTCGTGCGAGGGCGGCTGAGTAGAGTCTGTCACCCAATGCCGAGCTAGGATGAAGCCGGCGAAGACCAGGGACTGCCAGGAGCGGTGCTGTCATGGCCATCGAGATGGGACGGAGGCTGGAATGGCATGGTGCTGGGAGACCAGATGAGGTCGGTGTCGGCAGTCCGAAGCCTTGGGGTCATTAGCCGAAACGAAGAGTTCCGAAGCCAGAGTTGGGAACGGCTTGAATTGTCCACGCCGGAGCTGGGATCTGAAGGCCAGAAGCAAGCTAGAGCTAGAGGCCAAGAGAGGAGCTAGAGGCGTAGGGGCTCTTGGCTCTATTCTTGGAATCCATGCGATGCTGGGGACTTCTCACGCGTTGTAGGAAGAGGGCATGCAGTCTGTGGTATTACAGTTGACGGGGAAAAGCCGACGAGGACGGGCCGAGTAGAAAAAGGCCGCTTAGGAGAAGAAGGGCAGCTTAGGATGACGGGGGCTGCCCAGGAATTATGGGGGCCACCGAGGAAGACCGTCCAAGAAGGTCCCTAGGATGGGGCCGACTTGCCAAGGCCAAGCCCAGATGCGGTCATTATTGCCCATGGGGTTAACTAGCCCCATCATATGTCCCCCCACTCCTTGAGCTTGTAGGCCTTGCATCCGCCAAGCGAAAGGAGTATAAAAATTTTACCTTTTTTTTTAGTTCCTTTTAGATGAGGAAATCCCTTTATTTTTATGCTTCCCTGTGTGGACATCTGCCGCTCTCTGGAGCCATGCTTTTGCCTGTTCAAAAAACTTTAAGCAATGTTGGTTGTAAGTTGATTACCTTTGACTGACTGAGGGCAGCCAGCAATTCTCTCCTGACGCCGGGTCTGGGAGTGGATGCCCGTCAACTGTGAGCTGGGGAGTTGATCTCTCCGCTATGAATTGACTTGGGGCTTCATCTTTTTGTTACCATCCACCAACTTGGAGTTGGGAGGTCTTTTGCCAACTACTAACTTGAGGCTGCCGAGGCAGGCTTGGGGCCGCTGAGGCCGGCTCGGGGGCTGCAAAGACCGGCTCGAGGGCTGCTGAGACCGCTCGGGAGTTGCTGAGGCCAACTCGAGGGCTACTGAGACCGCTTGGGAGTTGCTGAGATCAGCTCGGAGGTTTCTTCGGCCAGCCCAGGCGCTGAGACCGTCCCGAGGACCGCTGAGACCGACATGAGGGCTACCGAGACCATCCCGAGGGCTGCTGAGTTTGACCCGAGGGCTAAAGAGAGCGGCTAGCAACGTCAACCGTGAGTTGAGGAGTTGGTCTCTCTTAGTCGTGAGCTAACTTTATCTTCTTGGCTAGCTGAAAATGATCAGCAATACGTTGCAAGTATAGAATTTTGAGTTAAGGTCTTACTCGGTTGGTCATTAGCCGTAGAGGTAAAAAAGCTGCTGAGGCTAAGATAAGGCCACTGAGGCTGAAATAGAGCCGCTAAAGCTGAAATGATTTTGGATGGCTCACTGGAGATCCTACTCAGGTGGCATGTTGGAAGCATCCATCATGGAGTCAGGAGGCCCGTCTTCACTGCATGGAGTGACTGGACGATGAAGCAGTATGCTTGGAGCTCTTTTGTGGAATGTCTTTGGAGGCATGTCTCCTTTCGCTGAGTTGAATGCTTCAGCATGTTAACGATTTGCCCCCCAGGGAACTATGTCGACTGAAGGTGGGAGGTACCAGTGCCGAAATTTAAGAGTAGCTGGCACAGAATCCGCAGAAGGTCCTGAGCTTGGTTTGGCTCTTAGGTGCAGCAGAGAGAAAGAGGGGAAGATAGGGGGAAGATGGAGTCAACAGTCGAAGCCCCTTGTCCCCATCTCCCACCTTGTATTAATAGCACCAGCACCTCCCGCTTACCATCATTAGGAATTAAAATACCCATAAATGCTTGAGGTGACTAGGAGTTAGGATGCTTGTAAATGCTCAAGGTGACTAGCCATGGACAATGTCTCAAGTTTGTCCATCCTAGGAATCACTCTGCCATCGGTACCTTCATTTAGGGGGCTTCAAGGTGCTTTTACTGCTTAATCTGCTGGGGATGCCTCCCAGCATAACTGCATAATTGGTAGAAGTCTGAGCGCGTGCCACCATGCGAAGGCTTGCAATTTAGTGTCATAGGGCTATCTTTCCTTTAGTGCCCTCCGTGTGAAGTCAGCTTCGTCGGTGCGAATATATTTTTGCTTGCTTCTTAGGAGCTCAGCATAGGAGCTGGGAGGCTTTTTGTCTAGTGAATAAGTGAAGCGAGAGCGGTGAAGTCCCTACTTCAGGGCCAAAGCGGCCACAACATCGTTGAGGTGATAAACCTCCATGGCAACCGTCCTAAAATGGGCCACAATCTTTTAGGGGTTCTTCCTCTTGTCGGACGAAGAACAAGCTATCTGCCATCCGAGGAATCCTTTGACAGACGTCAAAGCGCATCAAGAAAGTCCTCTCCAGCTGACTGAAAGAGTCGATGTTGTGCGGAGGTAGGGAAGAATATTAAGCGCGCGCAGCTTTCCGCAGGGTGGCTGAAAAAACCATACATAAAAGGATATCAGTTGCTCCTTGAACTTGCATAAGAGCCTTGTAGCTCTTGAGATGGTCAAGTGGATCTGTGGTGCCATCAAACAGATCCATCTGAGGAAGGCGGAACTTGAAAGGAATGGGCTCTTCCATAATACGGCGAGTGAGGGGTGGATGAGTGTCGTAATCCACCTCCGGCTGATTGTTGAGCCTCTGGCTGAGCTCCAACCGCTGGTGTTGCTTATCCAAGCTCCTCAAACCTTGCAATTGATACCCTCATCCGATGACTCAAAAGATGAGTAGGGGGAGGAGTAATACGAATGGTGATGTCTCTGCTCGAGTTCCTTCCAGTATCGCCGCCTAGGAGAGGGATTGCTCGAACGATGAGCGGGGATTGCGGTCTCTTGAAAGCTTCACGATGGTGGTGTTTAGGTGAAGCATGATGGCGGTGAGCCTCTCTCTGAGGAGATCTCCTGTGGGTGAATTGTTGGCTAATTGTTGCAGCTATCATAGGCGGTGTGAGAGGCTTGGGCTGCTGCTGAGTGGCCACCGAGCGTTGCTCTTGCAGCTCATGAACTGCTGCAATCAAGGCTTGAACTTGTTGATTGAGAATGGCTAGTTGGTTAATAAGAGTAGCTGAGGCTAGTGGTGAAGGAGCAGAGAGGGTGGTCTTCTACTGCTCAGTGTGATGTGGATGCCCCTCGGTATGACTAGCGGAGACCTCCGGCATGTGCATCACCACTATGGTTGTCTTAGAAGGGACAAAGGTTTACAACTCATGAAGACAGCTTTTTTTTTCTTCAGTGCGTCCCCTTTATCTGGCACGCCAATCTGATGATGCTTGATCACCTTAAGCTGACGTCCTTGAGCGTCAGTGAATGGGCCGTGACCTTCACGAAGAAGCTTCGCCTCAACTCTGAGATCTGCAAAAAGTCCCGAAGATCGGATATTTCGGTGGAGATCCTTTGACGCTCAAGTTAGTGATCAGAATCACAGCCGTGAGCTTGAAAAAGCTCGAAAGAGAGGCTTAGAGAAGAGCTCTTTGTGAGCAAGAATGAGCGTTAAGAAGTGTTGTGGTTATCTGGTCGGGGGTTCCTCTTACCCATTTTATTGATCTTTGGACTCTGTGTGGCTTGCTTGGGAAGCTTGGAGTCTCATGATAAATTATGACTTTTGGGGCTCATCTGGTTTGAGTGGTTGAGGCCTCATGATGAATGATGACTTTTGTGATATCAGGGCTGATGTCTGTGAGACTTGAGGTGCTGCCACTTGTCAAAGTATTTATGATGATGGCAGCAACGGTGAGGCTTGCTTCTTAGTTGTATGTCAGAGCTAAAGGCTAAGTCCCGTCAGAGTAGGTGGGTATTGCTTGACTTGGATAGCTGTTGCAGGCTGTAGTAGGGTGTGGACGGCCGTTACGGCGTTTGCCAGATGTATCCCCCATGCCACTCTTTTGATGTCCTGTGCGGTTAGTGATGAGTAATGAAGCTAGGCACGTGGGCCCCATAGTGCGACCGTTGCATGTGATTTCATTAGCCACACCAAGAAGTGGCAGCCATAGCATGAGCTTGCATTCGTGCATGTAAGCCTCCCTCCCACCTTTCTTCTTATATATATATATATATATATATATATATATTAAGGACTCTATTACGTGCATGTGAACATCATGCACGTAAGCCTCATTCCAGTAGAGGCCGAGGCAACGGAGAGGAGAGGAGAACGCGGGAGATGGGACAATCGGGAGCTGTTGGGTCCGAGAGCAAGGAGTCGGATTCGGGGATGAAGCCGAGGGCGTCTGAGTCGAGGAGGTTCGAAAGCGGAACCGGAGCTGTCCTTGGAACTGGGATGAAACCAGAGCCGCCTAGGATGCCCGAAGCCGTGGAGCAGAGACGAGGGAGTAGAGTTGGGCAGTGGGCCCTGCCTGGCATGACACGACCTAGGCCTGCTAGGCCGCACCCAAAGACGGGCCGTGCTTGGCACGACCCAGTAATAAACGGGCTGTGCCTAGCATGGTCCGTCAAAAAAAATTCTAGCCCGGCATGGCACATGGCGCATTTTGGGCCACAGGACGTGCCGGTATGGTCTAGGCCCATGCGGGCCGTGCCGGACCGGCGGATTGGATTTTTCGAGCCTAGCACGAAACGGCTTAATGGGCCGTATCGGCACGGCCCGTTTCGTGCCGAGCGGTGCTCACCTCTACGAGGGAGTCGGGATGGTCCCGAGGTCCCTCGTGCGGGGGCGTGAGCAGAGTCTGGCACCCGGTGCCGAGCTAGGACGAAGTCAGGGAAGACCAGGGACTGCCAGGAGCGGTGCTATCATGGCTGTCGAGACGGGACGGAGGCTGGAATGGCATGGTGTTGGGAGACCAGGACAAGGTCGGTGTCGATAGCCCGGGGGTCGTCAGCCGGGACGAAGAGATTTGGAGTCGGAGTTGGGAACGGCTTGAACTGTCCACGCCGGAGCTGGGATCCGGAGGCCATAAGCAAGCTGGAGCTGGAGGCCAAGAGAGGAGCTGGAGGCATAGGGGGCTCTTGGCTATGTTCTTGGAATCCTTGCGATGCTGGGGACTCCTCACATGCCGTAGACAGAGGGCATGCAGCTTGTGGTATTACAGTTGACGGGAAAAAGCGACGAGGACGGGCCGAGTAGAAAAAGGCCGCCTAGGAGAAGAAGGGCCGCCTAGGATGAGGCCGCCTAGGAATTATGGGGGCCATCCAGGAATTATGGGGGCCACCCAATAAGGCCGCCTAGGATGGGGCCGACTTGTCGAGGCTAAGCCCAGATGCGGTCATTGTTGTCCATGGGGTCAACTGGCCTCATCACTACAATTATGTTATAATTCATGGCATAAAGGACAGAATAGAAAAGCATGAGTATTGAATGTTGTATTGGGTGACCTCTACATGTTTTCAATGATATGCCTCTCTAGAATCATGACAATGAGTGGTCTCAACTCAACTTTACTGAATTATCTCATAAAATAAGACTCAGTTCACTAAGTACAAGCATGTATATTAGCTTGTTTTTCATATTTGGTGTGCACACAATTGTTTGTGGTTGCTCTCAGATGCTGCGCCTCAGCAGTTCCTTACAAGTTCTTTGCCATGTTTTAGGTCATCAATGTTAATAGAAATTCAAGACGTGTGTAGGCTTTCAAAGAAAAGAACTTACTGCCATATGCTAGACCTTGGAATGCTGCACTTCTATTTGTCTCCTTGAGCAAGCACTTCTGTTGTAACTTCTCTCTCATACCTGTGGTTTAGACTTTAAAGAAATTGCTATTCATTTTTAACCATACCAAGACATTTTTGTTTTAAATTCATCAAATCATGGAATTTAAGAAAGGTGCGGCCCTGTGCAAATTTTTCATCCCAAGTAATATTCCAAGATATGCACCCCATGCATGTTAACAGCTGATACTCTCAACTCAACTCATCGAAGCCTTTTCCCAGCTACATGGATTGGCTATATGAATCTGTTTCCTCCATTCTGCTCTGTTCAGGGCGAAGTCGACACTTAAATTATAAATAGCCATATCTTCTTAATTATTTCTGTTCATGTTAGTTTAGGTCTACCTCTATCTTTATCAATGCCATGGATTGTTAAAAGATCACTCTTTCTGACTAGTGTTAACAGCTGATGCATAGCTTTTATTTTAAACCTAAAGGTTACATCCGTTTGCCTTCCAATGTCAATGAAGAAAAACCTTTTTCCTTTTGTATTTAATTCAAGACCATGTTAAAGCCATAATTTGACATTGCAGCACTTGTACTCTCTAGGATTGTTGGTAATCACAGGTCATGTCACTTTTAGCATTTCCTTTAATTAGATATGTCAAAGTTAGGGAAGCTTAGCTTTAGTGATACCTGTTATATTACTTCATGCAATCTTTTATATCTTTCATGTGAACTGTTTCTTTTTGTGTGAATAGATACTCTAAGGAAGAAGAGATTGCCTTGGAAGAATATCGTAACAGAAATTTCACCTACCTGCTCAAGTAAGCTTCAACTCTAACCTATGGCTTCTTGGAGGCACTCAATATTATTATCTATCTTTTCATAGTAATGTGCATGTATGCATTTGTAGCTTGTATTGTGTTTTCTTCACTAAACACCTCTCACCAAAGTGAGGGAAAAAAACAACGTTCCCCCATCCCATCCCCTCCCCAAGAGTCCCACCAGATTGTGGGCACACCTCCATACAAGGGAGGGGAAGAATATTGAATTTGCCTGCTGGATGCCCTTGTTCCATTATTTTTACCCCCCTTTTCATTTGAATATATTTCTAATCTAGAAAAAGATCCTTGCTCTTGTAACAGTTAAAGGAGCCAAAAGTTTTTTGTTCATGGGAATGCAAGAGACCAAGATATTGCTCTGTCAAACTGGCCAGGTTGTCCATAGTGTCACGTTGAGGAACCATATCCTGCTGATATTAAAAAAACATGCCATTCGGCAAAACAGCAATTGCGCTATATTGAGGTAGTTGAAAACAGCTATTGCAAGGTGTAATAGTTTCAAGTTAAACAGAACAGGAAATAACAAGTCATTCGTCATGAGGGAATGGATTGCACATCTGAAATAGCATAGCACCCATAAGATTATGACGATCCTGATTCATCACTCAGGGGCATGCTGATTATTTATTGATATGACATGCAGTGTAGCAATACAGTCATCAACATTTTATTATGAATATTCGTTGTGCACCAATTCTCATTGCCATTCCTTGTGACATCCCTGATTGAACGCTCTTAGGTGGTCTGACTAATTCAGAAGCTGGTAAGATTTGTCATGAACATTGATATGAGAATGATATTTCACCAAGTTCGTCAAATATTTCCTTGAAAGTTTGTTGTCTTTCTATGTGTGCTGCTTTCTATGATAATATATCTGCCTTTGTTGTTCCTCTTAAATTTGAGCTCGCCGCATCTTGAGTGTGTCCAATATAATCTATCAAAATATTTTTAAATTTAAGATCAAAATATTATTGAAATATAAGGTTCTCAGGGGAATTGTATAATCCAACCACTTGTTATAAATGTATTATAATTTAAAATAGTTAAGGTAAATTTTACTTTACAACTTAAGGAATTTGAAGTAATGTTATGGATGAATGATGGGAATTGAACCCGCGCACGGTGAATTTGCAATCCATCTGAAACTTCTGCTGATGGCATGGTATCAAAAGGACATTAGAATTGTTTTAGGTGGTGTTGCACCGGTCACTGGATCTGAAAAGCCAACTTCAAAAATCTGAGGCCACTTTCCGAAAGGTTCGAGTCAACTATATCTTCTTCCGAAAGGTCCGAGTCACCTATATCTCTCAACTTCAGATTAGATGAGCTACAAATTCTAGCAAGTAAACTTATACCATGGTTAATACGTGACTTTTAAATCATAACTAATTATGAACGAAGATTTAAATTTGGGCTCACTAAGATGAAGGCTTCATGGGTGATCCCAGATCCCAATCTCCTTTAGGCCCTCCAGATTTTTCCCTGGTGGACTTGCTAGTCCCCCTCACATCTGGATCAGCTTAGAGTAAAATGAATCAGAGCCCATTCAATTTCCTGCAACACCAATCCTGACACTGGACAGGTTCGACAGCAAAAATCACTGTAGAAGGACATCTAAACATTCCCCAAGGGTCCAAGATTCCTATAGCCAACAAGATGACATTGGATACCACATCAGATAGGATAACATGCACGCTCTATCCCATTCAAGACCCTGCACAAATAAAAAAAGGAGAAGTGGATGCTTTGTTTTTTCTCCGGAAAAAAGGCAAATAAGATCAGTAGAGAAAATTGAGATTAACTGACATCATTCCTTTTCTTTTTTTGAAAAAAAAAAGAAAAAAAAAAGTTTGTGAGAGAGCATTAAGAGAGACAAAGACCAAGGGGTCATGTGGATGGAGATAAATTGTTAAAGGGGGTCGGTTGGAGGGGTTGAGAAAGAGATGGATTGCACAAGTGAGAGGAAGGTTCTCGAGTCCTCAATTTATTTATTTATTTTGGTTGGTTGCTTCTTAAGATCAAAAGCCAACAAGCACACCTAAGTATGACAATTTCATTGCATTAAACTAATTTAAAACAAAAGAAAACAGCCAATTGAGGTTGTCATCTTCCTTCTGCGCTGTGTAAAGGTGGCATTCGATGGATGAGAAGGCCATCGATTTGATCATCCAAAGACTACTTATGGTCTGATATTTTTTGCATAGAACTAAGAGTAATGCATTTGCTTCAATTATGAGAATATCTCAGTAAATACATATTAAGTTTAAAATTTATGTATTTGCACCATATTTTTTTTATTAAGTCTTCTATAAACTTTAAAATGATTGGTTCAATCATTCACCAATTAGCAAAAATAATAAGTGTTTGCCTTTTGTACTTTATAGAAAATCGTTAATATATATTATATGTAATTATTTGAAAATATATAATAATGAGCATATGTTAATTGAATCAATGTGTGTGTGTTGCTCAAAGTTCTTTACTTTTTTATTACTAATCATCTAAAAAAAAGTATATTTGTAATTAATATTATTAATCATATTTAAAATTAAATGATCATTTATGTCTTAGTTGTTGATACTATAGTAATTATCTATTTCTTTATCTTAAGTGTGTGCATATATATATATATATATATTCAAAATTTATTAAAATAAAAAATGCATAAAAAACATTAAGTTAATCCAAGTCTATTTAGTTGTTAAGGCCTTGTTTGATAGATCGGTATGGTACATGATTATTGAATCAATGATATCTCATACCTATGGGATTGGACTAGATTACATTAAAGTGTTTGGAATGCAAGATTGAAAATAAGAATGGCTCTTATGTAATCTAATCAATAGTTCTTGAAAGACATGCATATAAGCTTAGATTAAATTAGATTGGCTTTAATTTTACTAAAATATAATTTTTCCACTTTTAATATAAATTATTGGTCATTTAAAAATTATACAAGGTAATTTGGTAAAATAATGCTCAATCCCATTATGTGAGATTAGAAAATATAGGGGCTTGTGCTTCTGAATTGGAAAAGCCTTTGTACATTGCCTTCGGTACAACAAATCTTATGTGGGCTGCACTACTCCTTATTGGTTCACATGAATCCTACATGGCTTGACGTGATGGGACATGATAAGAGCATGATATGATCTTAAATTTTGAGCATGACGTGCATTAATACCCGTTTAGCTTTTTTTTGAAATTTGTGTATAGACCAGAGACAGTGCAAGGCTTGTTTTCTAAATGAGTGTCATAATTTTATAACTATGGTGACGTAAATTTACAACTCAGGTGTCGTAAATTTTTTTTTTACTTTCTAAATGGGTGTCATAATTTTATAACTATGGTATCGTAATTTTACAACTGGAGTGTTGTAATTTTTTTTAACCAGGATGTCGTAAAGCTTTGCCTTAATGTTTTCTGAATATGTTTTCTAATTTTATAACTACAATGTTTTAAATTTACAACTGAGGTATCGTAATTTTTTTGGCTTTCTAAATGGGTGTTATAATTTTATAATTATAGTGTTGTAATTTTATAACTGGGGTATCATAATTTTTTTTGGCCGGAATGTCGTAAAGCTATCTTAACATTTTTTGAATGGGTATCGTAATTTTATAACTATAGTATCATAATTTTACAACTGGAATATCTTAATATTTTTTTGAAAGGCAAGCCATCTCATCCTGTCCCATCAGAAACATCGTATCGCTTACGGATTTGTAATCATAATCTATATTATCTCATCCCCTCACGTTAAGCTATATAGGATGTACATAGACCAATAAAAAAAGATGGTGTAGTCAACGTAAGATTTGCTGCACCAAATGCGGTATACAAAGTCTTTTCCTTTTGAATCTGATGGTGGTTGGTATTCCATGCCCATCAACAAGGTAGGCCCATAAAATTGGAATCTAATCTTTGATCTTCCGATTAGATTTTCAATCAAATTCAATCTCATTTAATCCAATCCAATTCCTACTATACCATTATACCAAATATACCCACCCCAAGAGTATTATAGTAAAGTTATACTATCCGATTTTTTTTTTCATTGTTGCTAGTTTGGTCCTATGTCACAATCAAGGAATATTGGTGTGGTACATGTGGAATAGTAACAGTTAGGACCTAAGTGCAATTATTAAGAGATTTACATATAAACATTACCAAATAGTCAATATTCAATTTTGATATAGTCAGGTAATCTATAAGCAATGGCAAAAGCAAGTAATCACTAATTATTATTATTATTATTATTTTGTTTAGATATTATAAATTATTTGTAATTTAAGATTGTATATAGTTATTTCTTATTCTTCATAGTTGGTTGTGATGTGGCTGACGTAGCCACGAGGGTAATTATGGCAAAATCCAAATCTTAAGGCGGCTCCGCCCCGGCATCTCCAAGTCGGCCAAGTCAGTCCCGACCTTCCCTAGTCGGCCCCGCTCGGCCCCGGCATCTTCAAGTCGGCCAAGTCGGCCCCGACCTTCCCTGGTCGGCCCCGCTCGGCCCTAGCATCCCCAAGTTGTCCAAGTCGGCCCCGACCTTCCTTGGTCGGCCCCGCTCGGCCCCGGCATTTTCAAGTCGGCCAAGTCGGCCCCGACCTTCCCTGGTCGGCCCTGCTCCGCCTCGGCATCTCAGGTCGGCCAAGTTGGCCCCGAGCTTCCTGGTCGGCCCCGCTCGGCCCCGGCAACTCCAAGTCGGCCAAGTCGGCCCCGAGCTTCCCTGGTCGGCCCGCTCGGCCCCGGCATCTCCAAGTTGGCCAAGTTGGCCCCGAGCTTCCCTGGTCGGCCCTGCTCGGCCCCGACATCTCCAAGTCGGCCAAGTCGGCCCGACCTTCCCTGGTCGGCCCCGCTCGGCCCCGGCATCTCCAAGTCGGCAAGGTCGGCCCCGGCACCTCCAAGTCGGCCAGATCGGCCCCGCGCGGCCCCGACATCTCCAAGTCGGCCAAGTTGGCCCCGACCTTCCCTGGTCGGCCCCGCTCTGGCATCTTCAGGTCAACCGAGTCGGCCCTGCTCGGCCTCGGCGCCCTCCGGGGGTCAAGGCTGTCTCAGGTCGGCCCAGAACGGTCCTGGCCATTCGCACCGTCCTTCTAACGCGCGCTGCCTAGCATCCCTAGGCCCAACTACCCACTGGCCACGCCGCTGATGGGATTGGACCTAACTACCTGTCAGCCCCACTGACCGATGGGACGTAGCTCACCAACCGCCATTTTTCCTCTCCGATGGGATAGAACCCACCAACCAGCCCAAATTCACGCAACCCCATAAACCCCACGGACATTCCTTCCTTACGGAACTCCACGTGGTTGTGCAGATGTCAACCCCCTATAAAAGGGTAAGTCACTCAGAAACAAGGTACGCAAACTCATACACTCGCTACCCTGATAATCAAAAAGGGACTCCCCTCTTTTTGAGGACTCATTTTTTCTCCCCAAAGCTCGTCTGAGCTCTTCCTCAGCTGTAACCCCGATTACTGACTTGAACGTTGGAGGATCCCCACCAGAGCATCCCTCCGGTCTTGGGACTTTTTGCAGGCCATCCGATCAAGCATGGGATCGCAGATTAAGCAACTCTCTTCTCCTGACGTTCGAGACCGGTGATCAGGCATCATCAGATTGGCGTACCAGGTAGGGGAGTGAGGCAAGCAAAGAAAGCCCAAACCATATAGTATACTTCTCTTTTCTCTCCCTCTCCCAACAATGGTGATGACACGAGCTCATGATGCCTCAGTCAGCCACCCCGGGGGCATCTTCCCCTGGCTAAGCAGCAGGAGACCAACCTACCTATGGCTGATCCTCCTATCATTCCCCCTCAACTAGAAGCGGCTGCCTCGGCTGCGAAGCAGCTGGTAACTCTCACTCGGCAAGTTTAGACCCTCACCGCCATGGTCCACGGACTCCAGCAGCAGCAGTCCGTGGCCACTCAGCATCAGATCGCTCCCTCGGCCAGTCAACAATCTGCAAGGGGAGGCTCTCCTCAGCGAGAGGCGGTCGTCGATGGGGTTCCCCAAGGAAGCCTCGCAGTGAGCCCCCAAGCGGCCGTGATTTTCAGATTGCGGCCCGAGCAAGTTCCCTCCAGAGCCGCACTGCCAGGAGGAACCGAAGCAGAAATCTCACCTTCCGCATCCTTCTCCTTCTTCTTCGTCTTCCTCTTCTTCATCCTCCAAGCCGTCTCGGAGGGCCCCAACGATCAGCCGCCGGTGAAAGAACGCCTGGACGAGTACAACCGGTGACTAGATGAGCTCGTCAGGAAGATCAACAATCAGCCGGAGGAGTATGACACCTGTCCTCCTTATACTTGCCGAATACTAAAGGAGCCTGTCCCCTCCAGATTTCGATTCCCCTAGATAGATCCGTACGATGGCACGACGGATCCTCTCGACCACCTCGAGAGCTACAAGGCCATGATGCAGGTCCAGGGTGCGTCAGATGCCCTTCTCTGCAAAGCTTTTCCTGTTACTCTGCGGAAGGCTGCTCGCGCGTGGCACTCGCGCTTGTCCCCCCATAGCATCGACTCCTTCTGGGAATTAGAAAAGGCCTTTCTGGCACATTTTGATGCTTGCCGATGAATCTCGAGGGTCGCGGCAGCCTCTTCTCCATGCGCCAGAAGGAGGGGGAATCGCTGCGGGACTTCGTGTCCCAGTTCAAAACCGCCCTTGAAGTCTACCATCTGGATGACGCGGTGGCAACACTGGCGCTGAAGCGGGGACTCCTCCCATCCTGCTTCACCTTTTCTTTGGACAAGAAGCCCCATGTTCCTACTCCGACCTTCTCCTTCGAGCTCAGAAGTACATCCGCGCGGATGAGGCCAACCTCACCCACCGGGAATCATCAAGGAGCTCCAACCGCAAGCCTGATCACCCCGAGCTGAGCAGGCCCTCTCGCCATCGATGGCCTGACCCGCCTCGCGACCCGACAATAGGCGTCGAAGCCCCATCCCCGATGAGAGCAAGCTCACGCTTCTCCTCGCCCCTCGATCCCACATCCTAATGGAAATCGAGGGCGAGCCTTATCTCCAGCGCCATCCTCCTATGAAGAAAGGTTCTTCCCGCGACAAGAGCCGTTACTGCCAATTCCATCGGGATTATGGCCACGACACCAACAGCTGCTACAGCCTAAAGCGGGCCATCGAGGAACTCATCCAGCGGGGCTACCTCAGCAAATATGTCCAGAAGGGGCCACAACCGCTATCGGTGCTCATGGGACCCCCACCTGCTCAAGCCACTGTCGACAACACCCCCACGGAGCAGATAGTTGGAATGGTGTCCTGGGGAGCGGCTTCCGCATCTAAGCGACCGAGAGGGGAAGAGGCATCGGGTAATGTAGTTCTTGGGGGGGGGATCGGCAAACATTGAGAATGTAAACAATGAAGGCATCGCCGTCTCCATGACGATCACCAAGCACCCTGTAAAAAGGATATTGGTTGATAGTGGCAGCTCAGCTGACATCCTTACTTATGACGCTTTTGTTCGGATGGGATTGTCTCTAGACTCTCTTCAGCCTGTGGCAACCCCTTTGGTCAGATTCACCAGAGATTCGGTAAGGGTTGAGGTGAAATATCCTTGCTTGTGACAGCAGGAACACCACCATGCCAAAGCACAGTGATCATGAAGTTCTTGGTTGTGCGGGTCCCCTTGGCATACAATGCCATTCTCGGGCGCCCAGGCTTAAATTTATTGGATGCGGTTATCTCCACCCGATGCCTGCTGGTGCAGTTCCCTACTAGCAGAGGAGTTGGGGAGATGAAAGGCGAGATCGGCTCAGTTCTGCCTTGCTATCACACGGCGTCAAGCCCCTTGGAGGCCGAGCCGGTCCCAGAGGCACCTGACCCCAGGGAGTTCGACAGGAGAGGGGAGTCGGCCAAGCACCTCCTGGCCTTTCCCCTCGGGGACGATCCGATGAGGACCGTGCGCATCGGCGGACTCCTCCCCCTGGAGGATCGCGATCGCCTCCTAACCTTCTTGCGGGCCAACTTAGACGGTTTCGCTTGGTCAGCGTCTGACATGCCCAGCATTCCTCCAGAAGTAATCACCCACAAGCTCAACATCGATCCGAAGCACCATCCAATCCGCCAGAGGAAGAGGAGCTTCGCTCCCGAGCAACAAAGGGCCATCGATGAGGAGGTTAACAAACTGCTCAGTGCCGGCCACATCCGAGAAGCGCATTACCCTAGCTGGCTGGCCAATGTGGTCATGGTATGGAAGGCAAACGGGAGCCGAGAATTTGCATCGACTTCACTGAACTCAACAAGGCGTGTCCAAAAGACAGTTTTCCCCTGCCAAGAATAGACCAGCTGGTAGATTCCACCTCCGGCCACGAGCTCCTCAGCTTCATGGACGCCTTCTCTGGATACAATCAGATAAGGATGGACTCCAGTGACGAAGAGCACACATCCTTTGTGACAGAAAAGGGGATTTATGGCTACAAAGTGATGCCTTTCGGTCTCAAGAACGCGGGGGCAACCTACCAAAGATTGATGAACATGGTGTTTCCGGATCAGCTAGGTCGGAACATGGAAGTCTACGTGGATGACATGCTGACCAAGAGCATCCGCGCTTCTAATCATGTTTCTGATCTAGAGAAAACTTTCAGCAACCTTTCCGCTTCCAGGTCAAACTGAATCCCAAGAAATGTGCCTTCGGGGTCACGGCAGGCAAGTTCCTGTGTTTTATGGTGACTTAGCGGGGGATCGAAGCAAACCCAGAGAAGATCAGCGCCATCCTCGATATGAGGCCACCATCCAGCAAGAAGGAGGTGCAGCGGCTAACGGGGAGGGTGGCAGCTCTAAGTCGTTTCCTCTCCAAATCGGCCGAGAGGTGCTTGCCCTTCTTCAAGGCCTTGCGGAAAGTAAACAGCTTTGAGTGGACGGACGATTGCCAGAAAGCCTTCGATGGCCTGAAGGCGTTTCTGTCTTCTCCTCCGCTCCTGTCCAAGCCAAGAGACGGGGAAAGTCTCTTCCTATACCTAGCTGCTTCTTCGGAGGCCGTTAGCTCAGTCTTGGTGCGTCTCGATGCTGACGGAACCCAGAGGCCAGTCTATTATGTGAGCAAGGTGCTCCACGACGCAGAAGTCAGATACTCCAAGACAGAAAAAATCATCTTCACTCTGATCGTCTTCGCTCGGCGTCTCCACCCTTATTTTCAAGCCCATCCCATAGTGGTGCTCACGGACCAGCCCCTCCGAGCCATTCTGGCTCGTCCAAACACCTCAGGCCGACTCGCCAAGGGGGCCATCAAGCTAGGAGAGTTTGACCTCTCCTTCCAAGCGCGGCCGGCCTTGAAGTCCCAAGTCCTGGCCAATTTCCTAGTCGAGTGCACTTGGGCGGATGAGGAGACCAGGGAGGTTTCCGTAGAGCAGCATGAGCCCGGGCCAAGCAGCGATGGAGAAACCTGGATCCTCCATGTAGACGACGCATCAAACTCTTAGGGAAGCGGTGCCGGTCTCATTCTTACCAGACCAGGTGGAGAGAAGGCAGAATGTGCCCTACGGTTTCTATTCAAAGCCACCAATAACCAGGCTGAGTATGAGGCCTTGCTGGCAGGATTAAGGCTGGCCCAAGAATTTGGAATAAGGCATCTCAGAGCTTTCACCGACTCGCAACTCATCTCCGGACAAATCAAGGAGAATACGAGGTGTGTGACCCTGCTATGACTCAATACCTGAGCAAGGTTCGGCTCTTGGTCTCTTCGTTAGCTTATTTCAACATCAATTACATCCCCTAGAGTGAGAACGCCAAGGCCGACATCCTTTCCCGTTTGCCTACCTCCGCCAACAGTATCGCAAGAGACGCCTACATCGAATACCTAGAAAGGCCCAGCATAGAAGATGGCGAGGAAGTCCTCCCGCTTACCCAAGAGCCTACCTGGATGGATGCCTACGTCCGCTATCTCGCTGACGGCACCCTCCCTGATGATCGCAATGAAGCCAAGCTGCTCAAGTGGAAGGCTTCCAAATTCGTCCTCCTCGACGGACGTCTATACCGGAGGTCATTCTCTTACCCCTTGCTCAGATGTGTAGGACCTGCCAACACCGACTACATCCTTAGAGAAATCCATGAAGGCATCTGTGGAAATCACCTGAGGGGCAGGTCCCTGGCCCAGAAGGCCCTTCGGCAGGGATACTTCTGGCTTACCATGAGGGAGGACGCTGCCAAACTAGTTCAGAAGTGCGATGGTTGTAAGCGCCACGCATACATCCAACACCAACCGTCTACCCCGCTCAACCGCTCTCAGCCCCCTGGCCCTTCGCCCAGTGGCGAATGGACGTCCTTGGGCCATTCCCCCCAGCTTCGGGACAGCGGAGATTCTTGCTAGTAGCCATCGACTATTTCACCAAGTGGGTTGAGGTTGAGGCGCTGGCTAAGATTATCGAGAGTAAAGTCAAAGCCTTCTTCTGGAAGTTGATTATATGTCGCTTTGGCCTGCCGTGCACCCTCGTCACAGACAACGGTCGCCAGTTCAACAATGAAGCATTCAAGACTTTCTGTGGCGAGCTAGACATTCACCATCGATTCACCTCTGTCGGCTACCCCCAGACCAGTGGGGAGGCCGAGGTCATGAACCGCACCATTCTCAGAGGGCTCAGGACTCGGCTAGATGGATCAAAAGGTCGATGGGTGGAGGAACTCCCCAGTGTGATATGGGCTTACCATACGACCCCCAGAGCCCCGATAGGCGAGACCCCTTTCAGTCTCGTCTTCGGATCCGAAGCCGTCATCCCTGTTGAGATCGAATTGCCCAATCCGCGCGTGGAGTCCTTCAATGAGGAAGACAATTCCACATTGATACGAGCCAACCTGGACTTTATCGACGAAGCACACGACCGGGCAAGGCTGCGTATGGCGACCTTCCGTCAGCGGGCAGCCAAATATACAACGCCCGAGTTCGTCCCAAGGTTTTTCGCTACGGAGATCTGGTTTTAAGAAAGGCTGAAGTATCTAAGCCCACAGAGGGGGGCAAACTGTCCCCCAACTGAGAGGGTCCTTATCGCATCGCCGAGACACTCCACCAGGGGGCATACAGGCTGGAAGAGCTCAACGGACAACCCATTCCACGTACCTAGAACGCGGATAATCTCCACCGATATTATCAATGATGTATCCCCAAGAATACAAGCAATAAAAGAGATCCCTTCCAACGCCACAGCCTGCTCTCCCTTGCATCCAAGGACCAAATCTCACAAAAGGAACTCGCCGGCATCGCGGCCCATGGGACACCACTCGGCCCCGGCACGAAGGTGCCCCCGAGATAGTTAAGACCCTAAAGGCTCCATACCCGCCGAGTCGCCCCTCGGGCGGCACACAAACCCCCGAGGCGGTTCAAAAGGAACTCGCCGGCATCACGGCCCATGGGACACCACTCGGCCCCGGCACGGAGGTGCCCCCGAGGCGGTTAAGACCCTAAAGGCTCCGTACCCGCCGAGTCGCCCCTAGGGCACACAAATCCCCGAGGCGGTTCAAAAGGAACTCGCCGGCATCGCAGCCTACGAGACACCACTCGGCCCCGGCATGGAGGTGCCCCCGAGGCGTTAAGACCCTAAAGGCTCCGTACCCACCGAGTTGCCCCTCGATGGCACACAAACCTCCAAGGCGGTTCTAAAGGAGCTCATCGGTATCGCGGCTAACAGGATACCACTCGGTCCGGCTTGGAGACGCTCCCGAGTCGGTTCAAGTCCCTAACAACTCTGTACCCGATCGAGTCATCCCTCGGGCGGCACACAAACCCCCAAGGCGGTTCTAAAGGAGCTCACCAGCATCGCGGCTAATGGAACACACTCGGTCTGGCTTGGAGACGCTCTCGAGTCGGTTCAAGTCCCTAACAGCTTCGTACCCATCGAGTCACCCCTCGGCGGCACACAAACCCCAAGGTGGTTCTAAAGGAGCTCACTAGCATTGTGGCTAACGGAACACCACTCGGTCCGGCTTAGAGATGCCTCCGAATCAGTTCAAGTCCCTAACAGCTCCGTACCTGGTCGAGTCGCCCCTCGGGCGGCACACAAACCTATGAGGTGGTTCTAAAGGAGCTCATCCGCATCGCGGCTAACGGGACACCACTCAGTCTGGCTTGGAGATGCCCTCGAGTCAGTTTAAGTCCCTAACAGCTCCGTACCCAATCAGTCGCCCCTCGGGTGGCACACAAACCCCTGAGGTGGTTCTAAAGGAGCTCACCGGTATCGCAGCTAATGGAACACCACTCGGTCTGGCTTGGAGACGCCCTCGAGTTGGTTCAAGTCCCTAACAGCTCTGTACCGGTCAAGTCACCCCTCGGGCAGCACACAAACCCCAAGATGGTTCAAAAGGAGCTCGTTGGCATCGCAGCCTACGGGACACCACTCGGCCCTGGCACAGAGGTGCCCCTGAGGCAGTTAAGACCCTAAAGGCTCCGTACCCGCCAAGTCCCCCCGGACGGCACACAAACCCCCGAGGTGGTTCTAAAAGAGCTCGCGACCCTCACGATCTCCAAGTCTGCTGAGTCGGCCCCGACCACCCCTGGTCGGCCCCACTCGGCCTCGACATCTCCAAGATTAGGCCGAGTGGCTAGACCTTCCCGGTCAAGCCCCACTCGGCCCCCGACATTTTCAAGCCGATCTCGGCACTAAGTTGCCCTCGGATCGTTCTAAGTCCTTAGAATATTCGAGCACAGACAAATCTCCCTTCAAACGGCCTGCGATAACTCAAGGCATCCTAGGTAATCTCCTACGCGGCCGGCTTACACTTCGAAGATGCATCTCAACATTGGCCAACCTGATACAACGGTTCGGCCACGACATTATCAACGTGCGCAACACTTAGAGTAAAGGGGCATCTTAGAAGAAAGGCCCTTTCTCATCAACAGGTATGGGACCCGTTTTATTGCTAGTCGCATAACGAAACATTCAGCCCAGAGGAAAGAAGAAACGAGCAAGACAAAGGACAAAAGTGTCTCCACAAAAAGTTCTTCTTCATTGATAATGAAATTGAAGTACAAAATTTGGGCCCGAGGCCGGTTACAAAAAGAAAAGGGAAAAGAAACAACAACTTTTCAGGGCTCGTTTGGGCCCGGCTCTCCCTTGTCGTCCCCTTCCTCCGCCGACTCCTCGTTAGATTCCCCGGGCCGGATTCCCTCGAGCTCGGCAATGTCAATTTTAAGAGCCACGAACACCTTAGTCTTGCACATCTCGAAGCCCTTGACGTAAGCATCGAGGCTGTCCTCGAGGACCTCCTTCCCAAACTCCGGCGAGGATTTGTAGTTGGAGACGGCCTGCTCTGCCTCGGCCTCGGCTCTCTGTGCCCTGGCCTTGGCCTCCTGGACTTGCGCCACGGCCTCCCTGGCTCGGCCCTCGGCTTCTTCGGCTCGAGCATTGGCCTTGTTCGCATAGGCCACAGCCCCAGCCTTCTCATGGCCCACCTCAACCGCCGCCTTCTCCGTGGCGGCAGCTCTCTCCGCGGCGGCTCGGGCCTCATCTCTCGCTGCTCGACCTCCCTCTCGGGCATTGAAGCTGACGGACCAGCTCCTCATTCTGTTCCATGGCGGTCTTCAGTCGGTCTGAGACCAGCTCCAATTTGGCCTCGGCCGCGGATGCCCAGCCGCTCTCGGCTTCGGCCCAGCATTCTGCCTCCCTTATTCGGCCGCCCAGGTTCTCCTCCCGGGCCTTGGCCTCCTGGTGAAGTCGAGCAAGGCTCTGGGACTGAGCCATGCTCTCCTTCTTGTACTTGTCGGCCCGCACCATGGCCCTTGTGAGCACGTCCGAAGAATGGGCCACCGCCTCACGAAGGCCGATCGTGCCGTTGGCCATCTGCAGCAAGGGGAACATGTTAACCCTAAAAGATTGGAGCATCAAAAGGCACGTCCGGAAACAGAGAGAACTCAGAAGGTTACCTGGACAATGGCAACCATCACCATATCCAGAAGCGCGGAGTAGCTCAGTCCCTGTGTCTCCTCCTCGGACTCGGCAGTCCGAACTCTTGACAGAAGACGGGTGGCCTGCGCGGCGTCCGCCATTGAATCGAGCCTAGGGGCCGGCCGCGTCGGCCCCTCCTGCGGACCTTCAACCCGAGGATGGGTTGGGTGGCGCACCAACCGCTGGGATGAGCTCTCCGGCCCATCCCTCTGCTCCCTGGTTACCTCCGCCCCGGCATTGGATTTCTTGGCGACTGGCTCCCTCTCTCTGGTAGTTGGGGGAGCCCTCTTCATCTTTGGCTCGGCGGCAGCCGGAGGGCTGACGGCAACTGTGACCTGCCCTGCCTCGGGCACGTCGGCGGTGGCAGGAGCTTCCTCCTCAAGATCCACAACTACCACGGTGGTTCTAGTGGTGGCTGGAATCTCTCCCTCCTCTATCTCGGTCCCGGCCGGCCTCGGGACCACTTCTCCAGCCGGCGTTTCTTTAGTCGGCTCCTCTGCAGGCGTTGGAGCCTTGAGGACCTCAGCGGCTTGGGTCGGCCCAGCTCGCTCCCCTCTTCGAGCCTTCTTCACCGGTCTTGACGTTTCCCTGGCAGATGGCCTCTTCTGCTTCAAGGCGGCCTCAAACGCACCGGTGGAGAACTTCATCGCTGCATCCAAAAACGAGAAGTGTTAGCGACAACATATAGCAATCCTTCGGTCGAGACAGAAGGAATCATGCGTCGTGCTCACCGACCGCCGGGGCCAACTCAGCTTCTATCAGGTTCTCCTCGGACATGAGATCCTTGTAGCCAGGATTTGGCAGTTGGACAACTGGGTGAAGAGTTCCCTATCTCTCTCCCCCACATGGCATTATCATTGGAGCTGGTGTCCGGCTTCACCCAGTCGGTCCTCACCCCCTCGACATGGGCAAAAAGGAAGCGGGATTTCCATCCCCTAATCTTGGACGGAAGACCTAGGGGGAAGGCCCTACCCGGCCTAGCGGTGAAAGCCCACCAGGCCCCCTCACCTTGGCGGCGGAGTTTATAAAACGCCCGGAACAGTGATAACCCCGGCCGAGCCTCCTGGAAATAGCAGATAATAACAAAGGCGCAGATGATCCGAATCGAGTCCGGAGTCAACTGCGCCGGCACTAGCCTATACCTATCTAAAAGGTTCAGAAAAAAAGGGTGAAGAGGAAGGCGCAGCCCGCACCGAAAAAATTCCTCATATAGAGCGACCCGATCGGGTAGGTGGAGGTCACTCTATCTTCGGGCCCCGGCACGAACAGATGAATGAAGCTGGGGACCATGTACTTAACCCTAATGGCCTCTACATCTTCGGGGGTCATGGTTGAGGCCACTCCGGACGGACCTGCTGGATCAGAACTCACCGCCGGAGGTTGTCCCGGACGGAGGGAGGACACATGAATTGCCCTAATAGGGGAGGTTGAGGCGGACGGAGGCCCGGTCACCGATGGTCGACCGTGGATGGCGATTCCGCCCACCGGACGAGGAACCTGACGGGCTAAGGAGGTTTGGTCTTCACTATCGGAATGGGAAGATTCAACTACAGGCCTTTTACCCTCCCTAATGGCACGACGGTCCATGGATGAAAAGGAAAAATGAAACTAACTTGGAAATCAAAGGGAATTTGGAGACAAAAGGGCTCAAGTCGCAGAAGAACTCAGGAGAAGGAAAGCTGGAAGAAAACAATGATAGTGTAAAAGCTTTCCTTAGGCCCTTAGGGCGCTTTTATACCCCCATCTCCGAGCGATGATAATCGAGGCCTTACCACGTGGCGCTCTCCTATTACGCCACAAGCTGTCCGCCGAAAATCTCGCCTGCGCCCAAGGCGGCCCAAGGAACGTGATCCCCGACCAATCGCGGGGCATAGAAAACGGAGAAACAATGATGGCCTTTACCTTTTTTCCATTCCCCCAATAGGCTTCCTCTTCGAGGCGTCCGGCGCTAGCGTCAGTTCCCATCTACCGCATGATTGCGGAAGATTTTCGAAGCAACACTGCCTCGGGACGAAGCGCCAGCTCACCAAGCTATTAAAAGCGCACTAAAAAGCAATCATGTTTTGAATTTTCGCGCCCCTCTCGCCCAAAGGGCAGCGGGCGCGTGGCCCTTCGCGCTCAGGGGTGGGGGGGAATCTGATGTGGCTGACGTAGCCACAAGGGCAATTATGGCAAAATCCAAATCTTAAGGCAGCCTCGCCCCGGCATCTCCAAGTCGGCCCCGACCTTCCTGGTCGGACCCGCTCGGCCCCGGCATCCCCAAGTCGGCCAAGTCGGCCCCGACCTTCCCTGGTCGGCCCCGCTCGGCCCGGCATCCCTAAGTCGGCCAAGTCGGCCCCGACCTTCCCTGGTCGGCCCCGGCATCTCCAAGTCAGCCAAGTCGGCCTCGACCTTCCCTGGTCGGCCCCGGCATCCCTAAGTCGGCCAAGTCGGCCCCGACCTTCCCTGATCAGCCCCGACATCTCCATGTCGGCCAAGTCGGCCCCGACCTTCCCTGGTCGGCCGCGCTCGGCCCCGGCATCCCCAAGTCGGCCAAGTCGGCCCCGACCTTCCCTGGTCGGCCCCGCTCAGCCCTGGCATCCCCAAGTCGGCCCCGACCTTCCTGGTCGGCCCCGCTCAGCCCCGGCATCCCCAAGTCGGCCAAGTCGGCCCCGACCTTCCCTGGTCGGCCCCGCTCGGCCCCAGCATCCCCAAGTCGGCCAAGTCGGCCCCGACCTTCCCTGGTCGGCCCCGCTCGACCTCGGCATCCTAAGTCGGCCAAGTCGGCCCCGACCTTCCCTGGTCGGCCCGGCATCTCCAAGTCGGCCCCGACCTTCCCTGGTTGGCCCCGCTCGGCCCCGGCATCTCTAAGTCGGCCAAGTCGGCCCCGACCTTCCCTGGTCGGCCTTGCTCAGCCCCAGCATCTCCAAGTCGGCCCGACCTTCCCTGGTCGGCCCCGCTCAGCCCTGGCATCTCCAAGTCAGCCAGGTCGGCCCCGGCACCTCCTAGTCGGCCAGGTCGGCCCCGCTCGGCTCCGGCATCTCCAAGTCGGCCAATCGGCCCCGACCTTCCCTGGTCAGCCTCGCTCGGCCCCAGCATCTCCGAGTCAGCCGAGTCGGCCCCGACCTTCCCTGGTCGGCCCCGCTCTGGCATCTTCAGGTCAACCGAGTTGGCCCTGCTCGGCCTTGGCGCCCTTCGGGGGGTCAAGGCTGTCTTAGGTCGGCCCCAGAATGGTCCTGGCATTCGCACCGCCGTCCTTCTGACGGGCGCCGCCTGGCATCCCCAGGCCCAACTACCCACTGGCCACGCCGCTGATGGGACTGGACCTAACTACCTGTCAGCCCCACTGACTGATGGGATGTAGCTCACCAACCACCATTTTTCCCTCTCCGATGGGGCATAACCCACCAATCAGCCCAAATTCACGCAACCCCACAAACCCGCGGACATTCCTTCCTTACGGAACTCTACATGGTTGTGCAGATGTCAACCCCCTATAAATGGGTAAGTCCACTCAGAAACAAGGTACGCAAACTCATACACTCGCTATCCTGATACTCAGAAAGGGACTCCCTCTTTTGAGGACTCATTTCTTCTCCCCAAAGCTCGTCTGAGCTCTTCCTCAGCTGTGACCCCAATTATTGACTTGAACGTCGGAGGGTCCCCACCGGAGCATCTCTTCGGTCTTTGGACTTTTTGCAGGCCATCCGATCAAGCGTGGGATCGCAGATTAAGCAGCTCTTTTCTCCCGACGTTCGAGACCGTGATCAGACGTCATCAGGTTGGATAAAACATTAGTGCTATTAATTTTCAATATTAATTTTCTTCAACATATTTTTTATTTTAAATAAAAAATATGTTTGTATCCCTATTTATTTACTTAAAATTATGTTTTGCTTTCTTTTTTTATTTTTTGGGTTCAAAGATGGTGCAAACCATGGTTTTGAAAATCGAACCAAATCGATCAGTCGAATTGGTCCAATTGGGAACCAGTCATTAGTCCGGTCCAATTTTATTATTAAAGTTAACTTTTGTATAATCCGATGAAAACCAAAAAAATCCCATTGAATCGGTCGAGTTTCGAAGAATCGGTCCAACCCTAGTTTTTAGACTTTTGGTTTTGATAAATGAAATTAGGTTTGAGTTTGTTGGGATTTTTAATTTTTTACTTGGATTAATATTTATATTTTATTATTTTTATATTATTAAATTAAAAATTAATTATTATATCATCAGTTTGATCGAATCGATTTTTCGATCGAACCGATTGACCCATGACCCAAATGTCAGGCCGATTTGTTGTTCGATCTGATTTTCAAAACATGGGTGCAAACTCAGGAATAAAATTTGAATTTTTGGGAAAAAATATTATTTTAGCAAGATAATAGAAATGCAAGTAACAGCCGTTATTTGTGCTGTAAGGGGCAGTTAGTAACCAGTTATCACGGTCGTTATCTTTCCGTTTTGTTCCGTTATGATTCAATATAAACGTAGCGTTATAACGGGCGTTATCTTAAACCCTCTCTCGGCGTCAACACGCTCGTGCGCCCACCGCATGCTTTATAAAAAGAGGAGGACGCGGCGGGACGGGAGAAGCGAAGAGACAGAGCAAGCGAGCGGGGGAGCGAGGGAGAGAGTTGAAGAGAAGGGTTTTGGATTTGATGGTTTGGGCGTGGATCGATGGAGACGACGCCTCCAGCGCCATCGGACAAGAAATCGTCCGGATTTCTTCGTAACTACGGTTTACTCGCTCTCCCTCTCCTCCTTTTCTTGAATGCAAATATCCGTCTGGATCGATCAATCGTCCTATTTAGGTTCTGGCTGCTGAGGGACGCGTGAATTCGTTTCAGGTTGGGATGTGATGCTGGGAGCCGTCGCCGCCTTCTATGTGATCATGGTTCCCTACACCAAGGTTGAAGAGAGCTTCAACGTTCAGGCGCGTTTCCAAACCCTTGATTACCGTTCTTGGTTTTTGACTTTCTATCGATAATATAGCTTTCAGATTCCAATGTGATATCTGTATTGGGTGACGCATTCTTTCTTTTCTAAAATCTTGGGGGAAAAGAATTTTTCGTTTTGTTTTTAATAGATGGAACGATTAGTCCTGATTATGCTTCTGGGTCCGCTTACCCAAAGGCGACGTAATTTGGGTGTCATATGCGTTGTTTTTCACTCCAAGTCTTATTGGATACCGAACGTTTCCGTTCTCTATTCTAAACCTAATCATCTCTCCAATTAACCTAACCGTTCAAATAAGTGG
The DNA here is from genome assembly GCA_900491605.1 of Calamus simplicifolius. NCBI lineage: Eukaryota > Viridiplantae > Streptophyta > Magnoliopsida > Arecales > Arecaceae > Calamus > Calamus simplicifolius. Next base: position 399,741 of record UESW01004589.1, on the reverse strand, counting down.
AGAACGATTCGACATTATTAAATAAGCAATGTCTCTATAAACCTTGCAAACATTCAACAAAAACCCTTATACTGGAAAGCAGCTTAGTTCTTGATAATCTTTATAGGGATGCATTTGCAAGGGCGAAATCAAGAAGTCATCTGGACTTGTACAAAATAGCTTCTTTCCGGTCATCCCATCAGCAACAAGATGTTGCCTGTTCTTGACAACTCATTCCTGATAATGTGAACTAACTTATCGAGGGTTTAACAATAGTTTACTGGCCTAAACACTTGTTTGATTCTTTTTTCTGAATTGAGTAAGACTGCTGTTTTTAAATTATGAACTAGATCCATCATTCGTTCTCATAAGATCCCACCCATGGTAACTTGACCAAATGGGAGAAACATGAAACTATTGATAACGACTTCTCACACATTGTTAAACAAGCCACTGGGCCAACAGTATTTGTTGGATATCTGATTACAGGAAAAATAGCTGATGAAATGGCTGTTTTATTCCAAATTTCCATTCTGTGATACTAAGTACATTAGTCCTACATGGAAATATGCAAAAATTAAGTCTGGGTAGTTTTTTTTCTTTGCAAGGTGAAATAACTCTCCCACTGTCCTTCAGAAAAGAAACACAAATTTTAATCCTAACTAGTCAAAACTAGAGACAAGTATATGCATTTCCTGCAATGAAAATCGAAACAATGCTTTTATTAGAACCTAAATATGGAATGTTAACTAATTCATGTGTTTAATACTTTGTGCATACTTTGCTTATATTTCTTCCCCTTTTAAAGCTCTCTTTTAATCTGACACCTTCCATTTCCTCTTTGAAAGAGAGACTCAAAATTTCAATGTTTGCAGTTTTTAATGAATCTATGTGTTGTATAATTTATTAATACACAGAATTAGAAATTATAGGATTGCAAGCCCACCTTTAGTCATCATCATTTTGGCATGTGATTTGAAGATGAATATTCATTGTGAATAATCCCATTAGGTTCTGCCTGCTGGTTTTATTTTAAACTTGAAAATTTCTTCTGATGGACTTTGAGCCTGTAACTAATTATTCCCATGCTGGCAACCTCTAACTAAAAGACCTGTACAGAACACTGGAGAGAAAATAGACAAAGCAAGTAAAAATTGAATTTTATGTTTTATGCTATATCTGTAGAGCAGTTGTGTTTGTTTCTTCAAATGCCAACCTACCTCAATACCAACCAGGAATTTACCTATCTTTGGGTTTTATATTTGGTTGACTCAAACAAGTTTCAAATAGTGTTTGTATTAGTTTGTTCTTCAGTTCTTTTTCATCACATGTATTTATTTCTGTCACCTGCCTTTCAAGTGATCCATATGTAGAATGTAATTTTTTAATCGATGTGAAAACATAGGTTTAGTGTCCATCGACACAATAAGATGCTAGTGGAAAAACAATTGCTTAAATCCACAGAAATTCTGTTATGCCAGTTCTGTTTTAGTTGTGTGTCTTCTTATTGTATTTCTAATGTATCTGGTCTTATGTGCTATCGCTATCCTCTGTCTCAACTTTTATTAGTATTGGCATTCTATTGTACTTCCATCACTGCTGCTAAGGCAAGATTGTTTTTTACTGTTTCCCCCTCCTTGCAATACTAGTGAAACAACATCTTTAACTATTTAGCTTTTTTTGTACATGTGGTCCTTATTCAGATTTATATTTCTTGTCCCATACTTGCACCATATTTCAGATAATCCAGTAACTGATACTTTATTTTTCTTTAGGCAATGCATGATATGCTTTACCACCGCCATCACATTGAGAATGCAAGTTTCCAATGCACATTTTGCATGCCGGATATTTGAGACCCTTGTATGGTACTAATTAATTTTGTATTTTTTTTGAATGAAATTAATCTTGTATCTTGCTGGTGGTAGTAGGACCATTTGGATTTTCCTGGCGTCGTTCCTCGCACTTTTATGGGTAAATCTTCTTTTCTTTTAGAAATGCTATATTGCATTTTTGTAGGACTAATGTTGTTTGAGCATGTCTGGAAACACAGTTCTTTAATGGAGTTTTCTTTTATTTTTCTTACCATGTTGGGGCTCAAACCTTTATTTGTTTGTGCACTGCTTTTGTATTTTAACATCAGTGGCAGTCCTTTAATGTGGTTACACCTTGAATAACGTGGTTATATTTTGCTGATATAACAATGTTGAATTGCAAAATAATTTTGATGGGAATATTGTTGCTAAGTTTCTTGTTTCATTCTGTGATCATTTTGGTCCATTCTGTAGTTTGTATGGGGATTGTCCTAGATGCGGAACATTACATATTAGTCCTATATCTCTTAGCAACTGACTCTCTCTCTCTCTCTAATACTTGTACCTTCGTATCTTGTTTAATGAGTCAAGCAAGACTTGATCACTATTTTTCTACATTTCAGTAAAGTAGCTCAGGAGGTTCGAGTACATCATTCTATCATTAATATAATTATTTAATTATAACCATAGGCAATTAAACTTATTATAGCTACTTGTGTTGGCTTTATTGTTATCACCATGGTCACCATCACCACCACCACTGCCAGCACCGTAGTCATCACTGTTATTGTCATTACAATTGCCATTTCTTTTACTACCAACTTCTTTATATCCATACTCACAAACTCTGTCTGTGCAATCTTTGGATTTTCCCTTCATATTCTTCACCCTCGAACAGAAAAACTGTGCCCCTTTTGTTGAAGCAACCTTATTATTGCCTTCATTACACATCTAATGTCATCAGGCTTATTGTAAATTTCCTTTATTACATTGGAAACCATCAAATTGTTGGTAGTATAATTGAAATCTACTCACTTTGTGAGCTTAAGATCCATAATAGACCATTTCCTTTACAAAATCTTTGTTTCCTTGAAGCTTTATGAAACCTATCAGTTCTAGGAGGAACCTTACATCAAGTCAATAATTGTATAAATTTAATTGATACCCAGATTTGCTTTGTTCAGTATGGTGTGCTACTCCATTTTGTCGGCTGAGAGGTGATGCGGATTTTGATTGGACTTACGCCATGTTGAATTGCATGATGCTTGATTGAACCTATGCCAGTTGGCCCAGGTTTCCAGTTACAAAAAGGGTGGATTCAATGTTGTCTTCTCCATGCAAGTGTAGTTCCTAATTAATAGGAGACTATGATAACTTTTAGAACATTCCATAAGTATACAGCTTGCTTTTAGATTAAGTCAAGCATCCTTCATCCATAATAGAATTTGGATATGGCAAATCACTCCCCTCTATCTCTTTCTGGAAATCATGCAATGCATACTTTTGGGATGGTCAATCTCAGTTGTATCTCACATACTAAATGGGATATGCTTTTCAGGACTGTTGCTTTTACATGCTGTGGATCCCACATACTAATGAGATATGGTCAATCTCATTTGCATCCCACATACGAAATGGGATATGCTTTCAGGACTGTTTGTTCCACGGGGTTCAAAAAGTAATGAACAAAGGTTCTGCTCTAGGTGAATTTTGACATTTGGGCTTTAAGAAAATTCTTTTTGTTTGCTTAAACAACTTGACTAGGTTCACGGTGCTATGCAGTGTGAGGACAATTATATTTGACATGCTGTGGCTAGGGATTGATTAAAATTACTACACAAAACACTTCCTTGGTCTCTATGAACTGATTTGGCTGGCTAAAATTGGCTGAGAGTGTTAGGAATAGACCCTTTCATATTTGTTGTCTTAAACTTGTCCTGATCTAATGTTAGCTTTCAGGGATAATGCCTATGATCTGTTGGTTTTTTGAGTTGGGCATGTTTGGATTTGAGGTTTGCATAGGCAAGTTTGGTTTGACCACACTAGTTTGGGTCTTGACCAGTGTTGTCAAAGGTGCATCTAAGGTACAAGGCACAAGGCACCAAAGTTAAGCACTTTTTATATCCTAAGGTATGCCTAAAGTGCAAGGCATGTTTAAGGCACGTTTGATGCTTCTTATACCTTAATCGAGGTGCCTTTATTTTGGCACACTAAGGTAAAAAAATATATGCTTTTAATCAGGTTTGAGATGCAACAAGGCAAGCTTTTCTTTGTAAGCTATATTTGTAATTTTTTTAAAATTTTTTATATTTATTAGAGTATGTTAACTTGATGATATATTATCCCATACATAATTATTTTTCTTATCTTACCTCATAAAAAAGCTAAAATTTGAAAGATAAAGAGATGCAACATCAAAAATCATGCTATCATATGAGAAAGTGGATGAAAAACATTAAGGAATTGCAAATTTTAGCTTAAAAAGGGGAAGCTTTCCAATAGGTTAATAAGCTATATTATTATAACAATTATTTTAACTTTTTTCTATTGCGTGTTATAAATTTTGCTTATATAAGTTATTTTATTTATTTTAAAATTATGCGCCTTACTTTGCTCAGGCGCATGCCTGTGCTTTGCACCTAGGCTTTAAGAGCCCTTTGTGCTTAGGTGTGCGTAGCGCAGCACTAGTTTTGACAAATTTGCTTTGAATTTTGGAATTTTGGCCCAAAAGAAGTTGAAAAAGGGAAAATCATAGTTAGTGATGGACAGTAGACCAAGTCTACCATATATTTGTGTGGGACATTGTAATGTTACATTTTTTTGGGATTATATAGTTTTTATTTTAAAAAAATTCAAAACCCAGTTATGAATTATAAGACACAAGAAAATTCTTGAAATGGAAGATAATTAAAAATAGTTTAAGTTAGGAGAAAGCCTAGACACCAATTTGAGATTGTAACATGTTATTTATCTGATAAAAAACTTATACATCAGTTGATTCATTCATGTTGAAATAACAAGAAAAGTTTTTCACTCCTAAAAATGAGGCGCATCCTATTTTATGAATATCAATTATCTATAGATGTTTTGTGAAATTTAAGTCTATTGGATTGATAAAAAAGACATATTAATGAAATATGTAAAAATATTTTTCCAATTGAAATTCTTGTAGCCTAACACCTACATGCTTCTAGATTTGCATATCTTACAAAAAAAATGTGTTTAATCTGATTAAATGTTTTCCTAGGGGCTTAATTCATTACCCATGAGCAATCTCAATTTTTTTTAAGAAGTCGAGAGAAACATAGCGTAAAATTTTAAGTCATATATATATATATATATATAT